>PVLD010001165.1:0-217369 GCA_004027595.1 Dinomys branickii
TTCATCTCGTTTTTTATCTGAGAAATCATTGTGGGTATGTGGGTTATTTCTGCTTTAAGCTCTTTCATGGCCTGTTGGAGTTGTTTAATTTCGGATGCAATCGTTTCATATCTTGAAGTTATGAGGCTTCCTGATTCCCTTGTTTCTTCCTCTTCAAAACTTATTCTGGGTGGGGTTGAGTTTTGAGACTGCGTTTTGCTCCTTTGTTTTCCCATTTTTGGGTATCAGATTCAAAATGTGGAGCTATAAATTCCAAAGGCAGTTCAGCAGGCGAAGGTCAGCTGCAAAGGCTGCTCGAATGATTCCTTCTCTTTGGGAGAATGTCCCTTTAGCTTTCTGCTGAGAGTTCCGCTTAAAAGGCTGTACAGATATTGGTTAGATACTCCCTACCTAGTGACCTGGGTGAGGTGTGTGAGACTGTTCCCCCCCCCCCAGGGTTCCCTGCAGGTATAGGGATGGATCTCCTCCCCCACTCGGTGATCTGGTTGTGAGCGCCGATATCTCACCAGTTATTGGAGTCCCTGCAGGCTTGAAGGTTCCAAGGTGCCAGTCTATCCTTTGGGGCTTTCTGCGCGGCCCGCCCGATGCGCACGAAACGTGAGACCGCTGGGCGTTGCCGCCGCCAGAGAGCCGATCTCTGTCGGGAGTCGCCGGAGAGCTGCGCCAGCTCGGGAGGCGGGAGGGATCGAGCTGTCTGTATTCTCGGGGCGCTAGGACCCAGCAAATCTTTCTCTCCGCTCCCGGCGTTTGGGGCCCTCCGCGCGGCCCGCCCGACACGCGCGAAACGTGGGATTGTCGGGCGTCTCCGCCGCTAAGAAGCCGATCTCTGTCGGGAGTCGCCGTGGGGCTGCGCCCGCTCGGGGGGGCGGGAGGGATCGAGCTGGCTGCGCTCCCACGGCGCTTGGACCGAGCCAAGCTTCTTCCCCGCGCGGATCGTCCCTGGCTCCCAGCGTCTGGGGCTTTCCCACGTCTCGCCCCGGCAGCCTGGTCCGCCCTACCACATCTCCCCCGGCATCTCAGAGAAATACTCCCAGTTTAAACTTCCCAGCCGAGGTCCCGGCATTCACGCTCGCCAAGTCTGTCTCGAGCTGGCGGTGTTTATTAAGGAGGTTCGCTCCCTTGCTGCTCACCTGGTTGCCATCTTCCCCGGAGTCCCCCAAGATGTGGGTTTTTTATACAATGGTCGACTACTCAGCCATAAAGAAGGACAAACTTGAGACATTTCTAGGTAAATGGATAGATCTTAAGACCATACTCTTAAGTGAAATAAATCAAACACACATTTGTAAATATCACATTGTTTCTCTGGTATGAGAAGCTGAAAGTGCAAATAAGGACCAGAATGTATATTAGATATTATGAAATAGGAAGAAAATGCTCAGTTGGGAAGGGGAAAAGGGAGTGGGGAGGAGAAAGGAAGGAAGGGTCAAGACAATCAAATAAAAACAGAAACAAAGCTTTTGCAAATAAGGAGAGGATGAGGGTTGAGTGAAGGATAAATGAATGGGAAAAAAAGGAGTTGAGATAAGTCTTGCATAGGTACAAAGTCCCTATGGTGAAAGTGACCCTTGTGTATATTTAAAATGCACAAATAAACTTAATTAATAAAGGTATTTCCCATACTGCAGTCATGTCCAGGTCATCCTATCAAAAACCTGTTAGAGTTCTCAGAAGTCCATGTGCAGGGCTTCGGGAACGGCTCCGCACATGTGTCAGAGGATTTAGCCGGGCCTCCTTTCCTAGCGAGTTTTCGCCACAGCCTACCTTCTGCCTCACTTGTTCCATGTGAAGACCCTGCCTCGCACAAGTCCAGAAAGGTACAGTGTAAAGGCAGCCTTGGAGCTGTATAAGGTGTCGGCATGGTCCTACCCACTTTCTTGACACCTGTGGGAACCTAATTATTCTTCAGAATTGAGCCAACCAAGAAGCTGGGTGGTACGGGCATGTGTACTTTAACATTCTTGGCCCTTGATTTAAGCCATTTTCAAGAATAAAATCCTGATACAGGAATATGGACAGAATGGGAGGTCATTGTGTTAAGTGAAATAAGCCAGACAGGAGAGACAAATACCACATGTTCTCATTTTTTTGTGGAAATTAACGAGTCAACCAATAGAAGGCTGGATGTGCTAGTTGTCACTAGAGACTGGGAAGGTCGGGGGCAAGAAAGATGAAAGATGCTCACTAAGTGGCCCCGAAACGCATTTGCAGTGGGAGAACCTGGCCTGAGTTTTCTGTGGCAGAGTGGCATAGCCACTGATTGAAACATTTTGTGATATATTTCAAAATGACTAGAAAGAGAGAATAACATTTCCAACACACACAAATGACCACTGTTTGCAGAGATGGCAGTGCTTTCATCTTCGTTTGATTGTCACGCACTGTATACATGTATCAAATTACCAGAGTGTAACCTTAAAAGACATACAAATATTATATTACAATTATAAGTTCAAAAAGGAAAGACCTTGATTTTCATGGTAGAGTGGTTTCTCCCTCTCATGGACCTCTAAAACCTGCAATCAGTTGCATCAATTCTGTTCAAATGAATTTCACTCACCTAACTATCCGAATTAAAGAAAAGCCAAAGCAGTGGGATTCCCTTCCTGCAGGTGCTCAGAACCTGGTATAGTGGAGGTCTTAGGAATGTCCCTCCATGCTCTTGTCTTAGCATGATTTCAACTATGGTGACAAGATCAAAGGAGTTTTCTACCATCTCAAAGACATGTCCAAAAAACAACAACAACAAAAAAGATTTTGCAGGGAAATGAGCAGACCTAGAACTCCAATAAATTCCTGTTTTAGGAGAATAAGAATAAGTTTCTGAGTAGCAGATGGGCCTCTCATTTACTCCTCTTTGGTCAGGTGTTGTTCTGTGCTTTAGGAATCTTGCACTTGATCTTAGCCAAAAGACCAAGAAGCAAGTTTCTCTTTTTTTTTTTCCAGCAGTACTAGGAATCCAACTCAGGACCTTGTGCTTGCCAAGCAGGCACTTATTTCACTGAGCTATATCCCTAGCCCTCTATAGAAATCTTTTTCTTTTCTTTTTTTTTAAGTGGTATCAGGGATTGAACTTAGCACCTTGTGCTTGCCAGACAGGCACTTATTCCACTGAGCTATATGCCCAACCTGCTTTAGGAACCTTGAAAGGCTTAGCTAGGTGGATGGATGTAACTTAGGATCTACAATTGCTGCTATGATTCAGATCCAGAATGTCCCCGAGAGGCCTCGTACCCTTCTAGGTGGGTCTTTTGGAGGTGTTTGAATTATGGGGGGTGATATAACTGACTTGCTGATAGGAATTGGGTTCTGGGTGGAAGAGGTGGTTCACTGGGGATGCGGCCTGAAAGTGTATGTCTCCCTTCCTGGCTCCTGCCTTCTTTCTCTGCTTTCTGGCTCCCATGACCTGAGAAGCTTTCCTCCGCTGGGCTCGTTGTGCCTTGGAGCCAGCTAACCATGGGCTGTAACCACAAGCCAAAACAGACCTCTCCTCTTCTAAATTGTGGGTGTTGGCTATTGTCTCAGAGATGAGAATGTGCTGCTGCCTGGAACTGACATCACCTGGTTGCTGGTATCCTCTGCCAAGCTCACTCATGTGGTGGCTGACAAGTGTAGCTGCTTGAGAGCTGTTGTTCAGAGTTCTCCGTTCCTCATCATGAGGGCCAGTTGCAGGCTGCCTAAAGCTCTCTTCAGTATGGTAACTGGCTTTCCCTTAAGCAAGTGGTCAGGGAGAGTGGGGAGGGCAGCCCAAGTTGGAAGCTATCATCTTTTATAATCTAATCTCAGAATCTAATCTCAGTTGTCATTTACTAGTACTCCGGTAACATTCTGTCTGCCAGATAGACCAACTTCAGTCCACGTGGAAAGGAACTACGACAGAAGAAAGATGTCACTGGGTACTGTCTTGGGGGCTGTCTTCCAGACTTATCTCTTCCTATTTCCTCAAATCTGCCTATATCGAGGTCATCAATAACCTACATGTCACTAAATCCAGGGCTAATTCTCAGCCCTTATTTTATAAGACCCATCAGAGCTCTTTTTTCCTTAAAACACTCCCTTAGTGCTGTCTTTGAGTCACTCTGGCTTTGATCTTGTCCTTTTTCTTAAGAGGCTCTCTTCCTCTTTTAATTCTCCCACTGTGCTCCCCTGCAAGCAGCCCAGCCGTCTTCGTCTGCAGAGGCCTCTCTCACTGCCTTGGACTCACCTTTTTCTGACCTGGTGCATTTATAGTCAGCACTGTTTTATATATTGCATGTCCTGTGCTTGCTTATAGTGATGGTTTTGCATCCATAGGCCCTGGAAAATTGGTTCATTGATGACAGGAACTTTGCTTTGTTCTTCAGAGCTCATCAAGGGTGTTTAGAAGAATTTGTTGACTAAGTGATAAACATACCTGTACGAAGTCAGAAAAAGCAACCAGATGAAATTAAAGAAAAAACAAAGTGTGAAGTGGGATCCTCAATACACTGGGTCTCTGCTTCTCTTGAGTGTGAGATACAGGGTGCACCAAAGGACTCTCCTTGGAGGGCACTGCTCATAGCACAAAAGCGAGAGACACTGGACAGACTCCCTTGCTTTAGCTTTGCTCCTTGTTCTACAGCCTGGAGGCAAAAGGGTCCTTGGAAGAATTCATACCACACCTGGAGAGAGAGCTCAGTGGCACAGTGTCTGCCTGGCGAGCACAAGGTCCTGAGTTCAATTCCCGGTACCAAAAAGATAAAAAGAGTTTATGACACAGGAAGGAAAAACAACATATAATAAGGATGTGTCCCAAGATCAAAGAAGCTCTTAGATTATTTCATAAGTAAATGGGGAAAAGGCTGCTGTGGAGACTGGGTCGTACTGGGGACAAATGGAAGAACTAGAGAAAGATAGACTCCAAGTCTAAGAAATATGCAAGCTGATAACATAAGGGTTTGGAGCAAAAAGAGTTTAGAGGAGTAAGACACAGAGAGGGGTAGAGATCCACATATGGAGAACGGGGAAGGAGGGAGGAAAAGACAGAGGAGGAAAGCAGATGCATGGCAAAAAGGGCTTAAAGAAGGTGACGACTGGCCAGCTGTGGGGGTGTACACCCAGGATCCACAGTTCTGGGATGCTGAGGCAGGAGAATTGCAACTTCAGGCCTAGTGTAGGCAATTTAGCAAAACCTTGTCTCAAAATAAAAAATCAAAAGGTTCTGGGGATGTAGCTCAGTTTAAAGACCCAAGGTTCAATCACCAGTAAAATACATGCATGGGCGCGCGCGCACGCGCGCATACACACACACACACACACACACACACACACATGCACGTGAAGACTAGACTAGACAGAAAACAATAAGAAGACTTAAAAAGAGAACTGAAGACAGCAAAACTTAGAAGTAGAAAATACACAGAATAAAAATCCTGGCAGAGAAAAATCCAAACAGGTAATATGGGAGAGGACCATGGAAGAAGACAGAAGGTCAGATCTAAAATTAGCAGGGCAACTTAGTGTCACAGTATCTCCTATTGGCATTTATGAAGAAGCTTGATTTAAGTTCATGTTTATAACTCTTGGACGTAAACCCAGCGTAGCCTTAGCGCTTGGAATCTAGGCAGTTGAGAGATTTACTTTTTCTCCACAGGGAAATATGTGAGTCAAGGCTACTCAAACAGCCAGGAATTGCTAGACATTCCCAGAATTCAGTCTCTTTGGAAATACACAGTGATCATGATGAAAATAAAGCTCACCAGGCTCGAGCTTCTGCTTTAGGGCCTTTTGTAGAGCCTTCACCAAGACCCTGGGAGGGGTTCCTAATTTGTTTACATGGGGTGTGTGTGTGTGTGTGTGTGTGTGTGTGTGTGTGTGTGTGTAAAACTGTAAAACTAACCTATTTTAACTTCAGTGAGGATTTCTGTCTATTTCCCCTCTCATTTAGGGAGTTTGCAGTCACTGTGTGTGCAGTTACATTACGTGCAGTTGTGCTCGTGCAGACATGGCTTCATGGACATCTCTGCCACCCTCTGACGTTACGGCATGAGGGTCCACAGCTTGGGGATTTTTTGCCATGTGAATGCATCCCTGGGTGCTGGGCCTCAGAGTGAGGGTGGGAGTAGTGGAAGAAAAAAGAGATTTGAAGTGTATAGAGCCAGAAGCAGGCCCATATAAAATTCTTATAATCATCAAATGTATAACAAGAAGTGGAGGATTTAGCTCCTTTTAAATCCTAATCACAACTGAAGGTTTCGCCTATCAGGCATATGCACAACTTGGATCTCAAGACCAGTATTAGAGATATTTTAATTCTAAGATGTGTAAGGCATGCCTATCTGTGTGTACTAAACACTAGCTACCCAAAGGAAGAGGTTTTTACCACCTAATAAACAGCATAGCGCCTGGCATGTAGTAGACAGTCAACAAATAATAGTTAGATTGGTGAATGAATGAGTGAATGAATGAAAACCATGAAATAAGTACCTGATAGTTCATTCTCCAAACACCTCTCCAAACACCACTTCTGCATTTGTTGTGGAGAAAGAAGACGTAACAATAAAGATATCATTACATGTGAAGGAACTGTCTTTTTTTTTTTACCTACCACCCTCCCTTTCAGTGGGCTGATGAAAGGTTAGAAATGGGAATGTTGGAGGTTCAGACTCCAACATCACATTCCATTTGCCTTGCTGAAGGCCTGATATTCTAGGCTAGAGAAATCCCTTTTTAGCTGTTCATTGGCATTTCTTTACATCTCTGCATTTTTTTTTTTTAAACTGAGGCTTATTTGTTGCAAAACCACTTTGCATGTTTTTGTTCCCTTTTCAGTGGAAACCTCTGTCTGAAGACAGAACTAAAGTTTCCTCACAAATTTTGGATTACAAATAAAGTCTTACACTTTCCCCTGAGACTCTTCGGGAACACCATTTTATTTACTTAGTTTTTCAGTTATGACTGTGCAGAACTGGGACTTCATAAGGCCACAAAGACTCTAGAATCACAAACTAAATATTTCTTTTTAAAATTAGGTGAATTTAGACGAAGATTTTTCTTTGGATAGCCTAGTTCTTGGAAAAGCGGGTGATCTCTCCTGGGTCACCTAAAAAGCTTTCCTGCGTAAGTTCAGGCATTTATTTGCCCATTGTTAGCCAGGATAGAAAAAACCTTCCTTGCAAAGCCCTGTGACAGGGACTTCAGGAACTACAAAGGCACTTTTATTCCGTCTAGACAAACCTCCTGTGCAGGTTAAATCTTCTTTGGTTTGGTTTCCCCTATAGACAGCTCCAAGTCTGAGCTATTGTGAAATTCTCCTTCATATCAAATCAAAATCTTCTCTGTTGATGTTTAAGATAATTTTTGTTTGTTCACAACCCTTTAGTTCTTACTGGAAAAGAACAACTCTACGATTTTATACCTAACCTCCCTTGCTGAATTGAAAGAAGTTAACCTAATCACTGTGGAGTGTTATCTTTCTTAGGCAATGAAATCGTTTTCCTTTAGCATGAGCTCTGTTTGTTCCTCCTTTTACTAGTGTTGGGTACGGAAGACAGGGCTGTGGGGGAAGTTGACTGTCTCTGACCAGGCTGATTTCATAGTCCGGCTTGCTGAGACCTCTTTCCCAGCCACATCTCACATTTTGGCTCGAATTGACGAGGGAAAAGCTCTGGAGCCTGAGGTTTGCTGTGACCAGGGAGAATCTGGGGACCAGGCACCGGTTCAGGCCAGCCTAGCCAGCCAGTGCTGCTGAAGGTGGAAAGCAAATATTTGGTATCTGGGTTCTCTCAAGTCCACACTTGAGAGTCTGGTACCACCGGAATAGTCCTCCTCCAAATCAAGGCGTGACCTGGCAGTATCATTAGTGCTTGCTGGACAAAGAAGCTAACAAAAGACAAGACCAAAGGTTTGCTGGGTGGAAACCTCCAAAGATCCTGCTGTGATTGGCAGTACAAGGTGGTGGGGGGCTCCGATGGAGGCAGAGACTGTGTGGCACGGGCCATCCCTATGTGGCAGCTGCAGCCTGGAACGACATGTGATGGCGGGCAGGGCTGGCTGTGTATTTCAATGGGGCCCAGTGCAAAACAAAAACATAGGACCTCTTGTTCAAAAAATTAAGAATTTCAAAATAGCAGCAGTAGAAGCTTAAAGGAAACATGGACTCCAACGGGTAAGCAAGGTAGATCTCTAGCTAGGATTCCATCTTTGCTTGCTCTGTGCTGCTGCTTTATCCACCCCGTGGTTTTGTGGACACTGATGGCACCCTCGATCTTCAACGAAGCCTAGTTCCAGCCTCATGTTTCAGTTTTTAAACCCCACTGCCTGAAAATCAACAACACTGGAAAGTAGATTTATCATCTTGTCACCTCTCTAGGAAGTCCTTCCAGGTATCCCCTCTGCCGCTGCAGCACATTGAGCAGATGCCAGTGTCTCTTCCTCTAAGCTTCCTGTGCATTTCCCCAGCCCTCATGAAGTATCTTATAACCATTTGCCTTCTGATCTCCTCTGCATTTCTTGTGAGTCTTATTCATCTTTGTGTTCCTTGAAGTCTTGGCACGCGTGTGATCTCCTCTGCATTTCTCGTGAGTCTTATTCATCTTTGTGTTCCTTGAAGTCTGGGCACATGTGTGCAGAGTATGCAACAATATTTGTTGAATGAATAGCAAATTATTTGAGCATAAGTCTGTTGGGCTATTAGCTTTATTCTTAGAAGTCCAGTATTCAGAACAGCGATGTGTCATCTCCCTGCCCTTGGTGTTGGTCACCCTACTATGCTGGAGGCCAGGTGCACATCATCAAGAGATTTTGGAAAGCTGCCGTCTGTCAAGAGCTGAGTTACCAATGTGGTGAGGGACCTGAGTGTGTGTCACATAAGAAACTCGGAGAGAATGAGTACTATGTAACCCGGGGAGGAGAGGGCACAGTGTGAGACGTGAGGCCTTGGACAACTATGCAAAGCACTGGCAAGTAGAGAAGGGCTTACGCTTTTTTCTGGTGCTCTAGATTCATCTAGAGAATGTAGGAAGAAGAAAGAGACCAACGGATGAAATCACATTTCAGGACCGTGTATGGAAAATCTTTCTTAAGAGCTATCCAACCATTGGATGATTGGCCTCAAATGACCTACAATAGTTATGTTTGATGAAATATAAATTACTCAACGTTTGCCTCTTTTGCCTTTTCATCCTGGGTGGAAAATTAGGCCAGATAAACTTTATGATGCCATTTAAATTCAAGAGTGTATAAGCCTTTATTTTTATCCTAACCTGATTTTCACCCAACCTCAGCCCCTGTGGTAATAACGCTGAGTAACATTTATGTGTGAAGAAGGAAAGAACTCACTCAAACTGCTACACACTGTATGTTGTTCTTTCAGTTTAAACGACTCTTGACTTTCTTGGAAGTCATAAGGGTGGGAGAGGTCAAGTTATTTCATAGTTGCTAAGCTGGTTCTTATCAGGGCCAGGCTTTGAATACTAACAGAAAGTACAGAATCTGGGAAGTCAACATCAGAATTTGTCAAAAGATTTTTCCAGTGTAGCAGGGATCAATTCCTTCCTCCTTCTTTAACCCTTGGATCTTCTCTAGAATCTAGAGAGTGTGACTCCTCATGTTCTTTATATGAAAGCAGAACTAGACCAGGAGACAGCAGAGTTCTGGACCAAGTTCCCAGCCACCTTTCTGGGCATCAGAGTGAGGATACAGGCTTTGAACTCTAACCCCCCTTTAGAGTGGGTGCGTTAGCTTGCTAGGGCTGCTGTAACAAAGTGCACAGATAGGGGGGCTTACAAAACAGAAGTGCATTATCTTATAGTTCTAAAGATATGAGTCATAATCCAGGTGTTGGCAGAGTAGGTTCCCTCTGTGTACTGTGATGAGGAATCTGTCCTAGGCCTTTCTCCTTGGATTATAGGGTGCCATCTTCTCCTTGTACCTTCACATTCTCTCCTGACATGCGTGTGTTTGTCAAAATTTCTCTTTCTTATAAGTACACTCACCATGTTAGAGTAGAGCTCATTCTAATGACCTTATTAGCACTGCAAAGACCTTATCTTCAAATGCAGTCATATTTGTGTTATTAGCCATTAGGAATCTCCCATATACATTTCTGGGAGACATAATTCAACCCACAACATGGGATGTGTCTTTCCAGTGGACCATTATCTACACCCCTGCGGTGTGAGTTTAGGTGGGAAGTGGAGTCCTCTTTCTGTTATAGAAATGATGAAACCCAGTACTTCTCTGCTGCTTGACCCCACAATGAATGACCAGGACGTATACCCCATCTTGTCCAGAGAGTGCATCTGCACAGGACTGTGAGTCGATCGGAATCTGTGGTCACAAAGACACAGGCTCCTGCAGAATGCTCTCCATTTGCAGAGATCATCGGCCCGGCTCCTGCAGTGCCTGGTCAAGGGAGACAGTGAGAGGAGCGGTCCTATGTGGAGGAGGGGACAGTTTGACAGCACTAATTGTGCACCCACCCACACCATGTCCCAGAATTGATTTTCTGTCTCTAGTTCTTACCTGCCTAGACAAATGGTGCTTGTCAGCTGCGCCCCACTCCTGGTAATTAGCCGATTACCCCCTCTCAGTGCTCACAATCTGTGTTAGACTGGCCATGCAAATAGTTCTGGCAGCTTCTCATCGGCGCAGTGGCAAAGATGTAAGCTTTGGAGCCAGTCCAGCGGAGGACCAAGCTCTAACACGCTTGATGTATGACCTTAAGGAAGTTATTTAAAGTCCTGAAGTCAAAGTCTTCTCTTCTTTAAATGGGTCAATACCTGGTTCTCTAGCTGGGTGGGGATAGCCTCCAAAGAGTCATAGGCAGCCTGCAGGGAGACACTGGTGGCCTGTGAGGGGACCCTGGAGAGGCCTTGATCGGGAGCTCAGCAGCCTGAGGAGGAGGGGGCTCCCTCCAGGCTACATGAGAACCCTGAAGACCTGGACCAGGCCTCCAGCAACATGGCAATAGGGCAGAGCCCGGCAGTCCACCGAGGTGACCCTGTGGACTGGACCAGGCCCCCAGGAGCGCCTGGCTGAGCTGGAGCCCAGCAGTCCGCGAGTGCGACCCCGAGAACTCAACTGGGCCTCTGGATGAGATGTATCGGGGTGGAGCCTGGAGGTTTACTGGGTAACCCCACCTACTTGACCGAACTCCTGATTTCTCTGAGGGCTTGTCAGTGGGGGCTTGACCATAGTGAACCTGGTTTCCTGGCTTTCTACCATCTTTGAGGATGGGTGCTTTTCCACCTCCTGCCATAGCAATTTGTGTGCACCTGTTTGTTACAGCATAGTTTGAAGCAGCCATCTCTTCCCAATGTGAGAGCCCGAGGGAGTAAATAAACCAAAAAGTACAGTTATTATCAGAGGGAAGAGGACTGATTGGGTGGTAGAACAATGGAGAGGAAGGTGGAGAAAATTGGTTCATTGAATGAGCCATCATCTGTACAACTAGTAACAAATGTGAAGATAACATTATATAATACAGCATCCAGTGTTAATTCCCTACTATTTTCTCTATAATTGGGTATTACCTTTATTGTTTTTGTATTAACAAATGCGAAGATAACACTATGTAATACAGCATCCAGTGGTAATTCCTTACTATCTTCTCTATAATCTTGTATTTCCTGTATTGTTTTTGTGTTATTCTGGTTTGTATGTCTCCATTCTTTTGTCTTTAAAATAAATGGGTCAATAAAAGTAGCTACTATGTCAACATGTTTTGAAGATTGAACAAGTAAATGCCACTTGCGGTAAATGCATCACATCCTGACGATACGTTCCAGTGGGGCCTCCGCTTCTATCATGGGAGACTCACAGGCAGGTCTTACAGGGGCTTTAGGCGAGACAATCTCAGCTGACAATTCTGGAAGATGAGCTTCATCTGTGGGCTGGCAGGGCCACATGTGGTTGACCTGCCATTGTCACTTCCTGAATGCTGGGCTCCCCACACAGGTGTGTGGGCGGTTCCAGGGGCCTGGAAAGTAGCCTGGCCCACCTAATACATAGCCTCTCTTCTTCTGTACCGAGTTCCTGGCTCCTTGCTTTCTGTGGACCTTTCTAAGTGCCCTAGAAAGAAGCAAATGACCCAGAAAGGGTGTTCACAGGTCATTAATTGTTCCTATCTGTACTTTCTCTTCTGGTTATGGAAATGTTGCCATTGTTTCAGGTGTTTTCGAGATTTTCCCTTCCCTACCCATTGGTGAAGATTCCCATTCCATCTAGCACTAGGCAGCCAGCCGTGTACCTGGTGGGAGGGACTCGGGGGAGACTTTTCACAGTGGCTCCAGCCCCAGCCCCTTTGCCCAGTCCAGACCTGCCCAGTCTAGATCTGAAGGCCAGTTGGTATAAAAACAACCACTGGAATGCAAAGACAACACTATGCAATACAGCGTCCAGTGATGGTTCCCTTTTGTCTCCTCTGTAACTCGGTATTTTCTTCATTGATTTTGTTACAACAAATACGAAGATAACATTATGTTACACAGCATCCAGTGCCAATTCCCTACTATCTTCTCTATAACATGGTATTTTCTGTATTGTTTCTGTGTTATTCTGGGTTCTTTTGTCTTAAAGAAAACAACCACTGGAAAAGCAGGATGATGGGGAGGATGGCATGTGGGTTGGGCCCAGACCTTCTCAGAGATAGTTTTTGGTTTTGTCTTGTTATATTTTGCCTTTTTTGTGGAGAAATACAGCTCACATTCCCCAGTGCTTCACTTGGCATGTGGCATTCCCACCCCACATGTGAGTTCTGAGTTATATTTCTGCAGTGGGAAATATGGATCATTTTTAGCTGACTGCTTCTGGGAGTCTTTGGACAAACCATTGGATTTTATAAGGATGAGGAGGAGCCAACAGGGTTGGGCTATGTTTGATTTAAAATTGGAAACCTGAGAGTCAGAAGTGTGCTTTTTATAGTCTGGCAGGGAAGGAGCCCCAAGTCCTGCTTTATGAAGGAGCTTGATGAAAGCCGAGGTAATGTTTATAAATTCCCTCTAAAGGTGGAGGGAATGTTTTGTGGAGCTGCAGTCAAACAACACCTTTTTGGGATTCAGAGGAGGTTGTTTAAATCTAGTTATTCAGTGACTGAAAGGAAAAGGAAATGTTAGTCAGGGGCAGGTGTGCCTCTGAGTCTGATGCAGACACAAGGCTGGTTCCTCCCTTGTGTCCTACACATCGGGGACTTCTTGGTGGCTCCTTCCTACTGCTCCAGCCCCCTCCCTCACCTTCTGCTGCTCTTATTCAATGGCAAGAACCCATCTCTAATTATAGCGACTGCATTTTGCAAGTAAAAATAGCTGTCTTGGTGTCTGGGGACAGGACAGAGTCTTTAGAGGTCTGGTCAGGGCTCAAAGGAAGAAAGGAACAGAAAATAAAGTGTTAGGAATGTGCCTGGTAGCCCTGGACCCTAAGGCTATTGTGTGATGGGATACACTGCCTTGGGTAAACTGAGTCAGGGTTTAGGAGTTTGAAGTTGCCAACCCTGATGTCCACGGTCCCATCAGCCCTGGTGAGAGATTTATACATACTCGGTGAATTTCATACCCTTCGGCGAGGCCAGTGGAGAACCACCTCCCAAGGAACCATGACTCTGTCAGTGGAGGATGGAGTCAGAGTCGCAGCCCAACTGTGCCTCGTTTGCCCCTGGCATTCCTGGGAGGTGGACGATGGGGAAAAGGAGGGAAAAGGGAAGGAGGAGAAACCCAAGGTTAATTTCTTTAAAGGTTGATCCCCACACCTAGGTGGAAGATGTCATTATGACGGCTCCTGCTGGGAACGGGAGTGCGCCATGAGCTTGAGCAGGGGGAACTCAACTTGACCACATGGCTATGCTTCCCTGAGAAAGGAGGATTTCTTAAACATTGTGCTCAGGAGAGAAAATACCAGCGGGAGGGATGACACACATTCAGCTTTATCATGGGTCCTGCCTGGACCTTGCTGCTTCAGAGTTCCTGTGGCAATAGAAAGGGAGCCCTGCTAATTACTGCTCTGCCTACAGGGAGGATCAGAGACCCATCAGCTCCAGCCTGAGAGTAAATGGGGGCCTTTCCATCTCCCTGCTGGCTCCTGCCCAGACAGAGGTATTCTGCATGAAGGCTCCTGAGGCCTGTACGATGCAGGCATGTGTGCTTCCAGGGTTGGGTGGGAGGTAATAAGGAGGATGTGTTTCAGCTAAACTGCTGGGTCACCTTCATCCACCCCCTTGCCAAAGCATTGGCAGAGTGAGTTGGCCCAGATACTTCCAAGTGCTTGTTCAGCCTGTACCTCTATAGAAGAGCATTTCATGTCAACCTTCTAGCCAGGTTCTTTATAGTGAGCAGAAAGAACATGGGAAACCTCTATCCTTTCATTCTTGCACAATTTAGGAGATGCCCTAAGAAAGATGCTGAGGTCTGAGTGTCCCTGGAGGGGACGTCATGTTCCTTTCGGCAGGTGGCTCTGGAACTCACCACCAAACCTCTGTCTTGGCTCAGGTGCTTGCTCCACCCCATGCCAGAGAGCTGCTATCTCCTCCGCTCTGGATGTCTGTCCCAGCACTCTAAGGGCTTGATCCAGGAGGTGTCCAACCAACCCCAACTCAGGGGGAAGAGGGAAGCTCCGCCAGCACCTCTCCCAGTAAGAGAATTTGTGCCAAGGTCAGTTCTTACCTGAGACGCCACCATCAAGCGTCCCTTCTGCGACTAAGATGGCCTGAGAAAGCCCGCTCCTGTCCCCTCTCTATCTATGTCCCTCAGGCCATGTAGGGGGCAGACATTTATTGGCATGCCACAGTGTTAGTGCTGGAAGGGGTCCTTAGTGGTGGCAGTAATAGTAGATGTCTCTTAGTAAGCATGTACTCCATGCCAGATGTCTTAAGAATACTGTTCTCAATCCTCACAAATGCTGGGGAGAGGCAATATAATCACCACAGTGGAGGCACAGAGGGCATGAATGGCTGGGTAGCGGAATGGTCAGGGCACAGATTTGCATTCAAATCCTAGCTCTGCCATTCAGTCAGTAGCTGTGGGACTCCTGGCCGATTCTTAAGTTCCCTGGGTCTCAGCTTCCTCATCTGCAAGACAAAGAATCCAAGAACAGAAACTGCTCTACAGGGGGTAGTGAGGTCCCTGGCCTCTGGAGGGATCGACCTTTGGGTGGTATGGACAGGACTCCCCATCTCTGGATTGCTTTTGCACCACGGTGTGCTGGAAGTGTCTCACAGTAAGCACCCTGACCTCTCATGATCTTCCAAGCATTGTACATCTTACAACATCCAGAGCAGACATAGGGGAAATAAAATCAATCATCAGAGCTCCTCTATGGTAATCAGCACAGGCTTCTTAGGAGATAGACATGCATTTCTAGCTACCTTATGCTCCCAGCATATTCATTATATTCAAGTAAATATGCAACATTTACCATAAACAGACTCTCTCTCTCTCTCTCTCTCTCTCTCTCTCTTAACTATACCCAACAATATAGGAATTCATCACATGTTCAAAAAGCACAAAGAAAATGGAGGTCTCTTCCTGATCTATGCCCTCCATTTATCAGGTTCATTTCAGTTAGAATCAGAAACGAGACAAAATAAGAACGCCAGCGTCTTGTTTATTTCCCTGCATTTTCCCTTTCATTCAAATTTCTCTCCTCCATGAATATAAACATATTACAGCTGAACCCAGTTTTACTCCCAGCTTCAAAAGATGAATCACAGAGATTTGGCAAAGAAAGACAGGAGCAAGCAAGTGCTGTGTGGAAGGAAGTGATGATTTTTAGCTGGCCTGACCTCAGTGGTCATTTTTTATCAGCATCCCCCGCTCCAAGGCCAAGATGTCATTCAAATGTGACAGCAGGTGGAGTCTTCAGTCCAAGAAGCCCCAGGAATTCTGGCAGGGACTGAGGCCTACAGTTTCTCTGGTTCTGCGCTTGCACAAGAGGCTCTAAGCTGTCCCTGGACCCATCCTGATGTACTGCAGTAAGTGAAGCCTTTACAGATCTTTTGGTTCTTTGTCCAAGCAGAGGCAGCTCACCCTGCGTCTAGCCCTGCACCGTGGAAGAGGCGCAGTTTGCTCAGAGTGACAGTGTTCTGCATCGTGCAAGATGAGCAGGCAGGCAGCTGGCAGAAAAACAGATGCAAAAGGTGAGATGCAGAAAGGTGGGGTTGAATCCACTTTGCCTGAGAAACAACAGTGCCCCAAGGAGCTGGGAATGGAGGAGAAACGTGCGCGAGGCTCTTGCCGTAGCGCAAGGTGGGCCCTGCCCAGGGTGGAGGGGAGCGGGCAGCAGCAGAGCCTCTGGAGCCTCACTTGGACACCAGCATGCGGACAAACTCCTCATAGTTCACCTGCCCATCTCCGTCCATGTCTGCAGTGCGGATCATCTCCTCCACTTCCTCGTCACTCAGCTTCTCTCCCAGCCTGGTCATCACATGCCGCAGCTCGGTAACACTCACATAGCCGTTGCCATCCTTGTCGAACACGCGGAAGGCCTCCCGGATCTCCTCCTCGCTGTCTGCGTCTTTCACCTTCCGGGCCATCATGCCCAGGAACTCTGGGAAGTCCACTGTGCCACTTCCATCCCGATCGACCTCGTTCACCATGCCCTGGAGCTCAGCCTCTGTAGGATTCTGGCCCAGGGACCGCATGACGGTGCCCAGCTCCTGGGTGGTGATGCAGCCATCGCCGTCCTTGTCAAACAGAGAGAAGGCCTCCTTGAACTCAGCAATTTGCTCCTCGGTCAGCTGGTTGGCCATGCTGGCAGGGCGTGGGTGGCGTGGTGGCTGAGGTGTCCGGGCTGGGGTCTGCTCCTGAGCTCTGGGACGGGCTGGGCTTTTCTTCTGTGGAAAGACAGGGGCAGGTCTGAGGGGTGGCTGTCTGTCTGGCTTTCTAGCCCTGGCTTGAATTGCTGGAGCTTAAGAAGGAGCAGAGTCCTCCCCCACCTCCAGCCTGGCGGGATTGGGCTGCCATCCGCAGACACCCCCGCCCCTGCGGTTGCCTGAAGGCCAGGTCCTGTTTAGACAGGCGTCCAGGAGCAGCAACCGGGCCAGCCTGCTGATTGAGCTGACGCCAACCCCTCTATATGAAAGGCAGGCAGTTTTCACTTGGACACCCACAGGGGCAGCGGGAGCCATGGGCAGTGACATCTTCTGTCTAGGTGTGTGGAGCAACATTTAGAGAAATCAACCTGGGATTCCTCCTTGCGCTTGCCCCGCTGTTCCCCAGTCTTCTGCCTACGTCCCAGTGTCCTCCTCTTCACTCAATAAAATAACCAGCCAACACCCCCATTTTCCTCTTCATCTGAAGTTTTTTTGGGGGGTGAAAACCAGAAATTGTCTTTGCTGAAAGGAACATCCCCTCCTGGCCTCAGTCTCCGAAGCTTTCGGGACCCAGACAGTTTTCAGAGAAGGACAAAGGCTTTTGCTTTGGGTAAAAGCGGTGTTTTCTTATCTTCAGAATAAACAAATGGAGAAAGACTCTCTCCAAACCTTTCGCTCAGTCCGTCCCTCATTCTCAGGTTCACTGAGGGACCGTGATGTGCAGTGTTCTTCCAAGCAGGCTACCTCTGTCCTCATGAAGTCGCATTCCAGTGGTGATACAGAAAGTTAGTGAGTAAATGGACAGAAACTCAAACAAGGTCATTAGAGATTTTTGATAAGTGCTGTGAAGGGAATGAAGGGTAATGACAGAGGACACATGGGGCAGTCACCTTCTTCGTCATCGTCAAGGACAGCCTCTCTGCAGAAAGGCATTCAAGGGTGGCCTGCAGGAGAGAAGGGGCTGGTGGGGCTGAGGGACAGAAAGGGAACGGTGTGGAGAAGGGCAAACAACGCAGAATTTGCAGGACTTGAGGAAGGGCTCCCACGCTGTCCTCCGACACACACATGGGCACCCTGGAGACGTTCAGCAAGGGCTTGTCCAAGCCCTGGGTGGAGCAGAGGCACAGCGAGAGAGAGAAGCGTCTTCAAGAGGCCCTGGGCTCAGGAAGGACCCCTGGGTGTTCACCAGGCACATGGACTCAGCTCCTAGCTCCAGGAGACCTGGGGAAATGACCTTCTGAGAGGCAGAAAAGATTGTTTTTTCAATGGGAATCCAGGAAAACTCAAACTAGACAGAAATATGGAGCTGGTCCTTTCTTTATTCTATTGTTAGATGTGAAGGAATAGGGGTCAGGGGTCTCTGAGGGGGAAAAATGTATTTATAAGGACCTGGGTTTACTGAGGAAAAATGTGGTAGGATAATAGCTTGAATATTAATTTTTTCACTCTCTAAATTTTCTCCCTTTCCCACTCAGCTACTTATAACACCATTTCTTTCTTCATTCCCGTGCACAGCAACTCTTCTCTCCCTTGTTGGAAGGGCATTCTAGGGGGGGACAAAATAGAAGTTACCCACAGGAAGGTTCCCACACAGCCCAGGCTCTGTTGGTTGAGGCAGGAGAAAGAAGGATTTTTGTCTTGGGAGAAACGGCAAGGCCGAAGAACCCCCCACAGCTTGAATCTTTTCCTCGAGAAGAGATACAAGCACCAGCACAGCAGGATCCAGTGACGGGGAGGCCCTATGCAGCCTTGGAAAAAGTTCTGGGGTCGGAGGGTAGCACTTTTTTCTCCTATGTTCCCTCCTTGTTGCTGGGGAAGCAAATTCTTGAAGTAATACAAGGGCACAGCAGGAGGCAGAAGTAGCTGCCCACGGGCAAACGGCCAGCAAGCTGCCTGCAGACAGGGACCGGCAGCACAGAAGCCCTGTGGCTGAGTCAGTCCCGTGATGGACGAGGACTCACAGCTGGACAGGACTGCACCCTCTCCTCCTGCCCACTTTACCTAGAACCAGGGGAAGAGGCGCCCGGGCACTGGTGGATTCTGGGGCATGGCTCTGGTTCAAACGCCAGCTTTTGCTAATGCGTTTTTCAAAAAGCCACATTGAAGAACTCACTAAGGACATTAAGCAGGGTTAGTAGATGTGACTCACAAAGGCCTACCTTGTGATGCCTAGGTTGCTGCAATTCACAAGTTGAGAAACTATAGCAGAGGGGATGTTTCTAACATCCTGGCTTAATTCTCTCCCTGCCACCTCTCACCCCACACATAGTTCCCTTCCCTACAGCCCGAACACACACACACACACACACACATACACACACTTTGGGTGTATGGGGGGTGATCTGAGGATCCATTTAAAAGTTAAATATTTAAATATTATTATGTATTTAGACGGGCTGGAGGTACAGCTCAGTGGGGTAAGTGCTTGCCGCTAAGCACTAAGGCCCTGAGTTCGATCCCCGGTCCCGGAAAAAAAAAAAAAAGGGAACGGATGTATTTAGAACTTCAGAAGTAAAGCTGAGCACAGTGTAATTTCAGCGGCTCAGGAGACTGAGGCAGGGCAGATTGCAAATCTGAGACCCACCTGGAGACTCCAGTAAGACCTTGTCTCAAAATAAAAATTGAGGGCTGGGGATATAGCTCAATGGAATAAGCGCCTGCCTAGCAAGTGCAGGGTCTTGAGTTCGATCCCCAGTACCGCAAAAAAAAAAAAATAAATAAATAAAAAAAAATAAAAATAAATAAAAATAAAAATTGAAAATAACCAGGCACTTAGTTCAGTGTTAGAGGGCCCCTGGGTTCAATTCCTGGTACACCAGCTCCAGAAAAAAAAAAATTACTTGCTCACATAAACAACTTTTAAAAAAAAAATGCATTCTCCAAGATGAAGAACAGGGAGAAGACTGGCATTTTAAAAAGCGGCTCTGCAAATCTCTTTTATGTCTGACTTTATGGAAGCATATGTTCATCTGTTTCCAATCTGTGGCAAAATCTTTTTTGAAGTATATATTATCCAGCTTCACACAGACGCACAATTGGGAAAGAGGGAGCATTTAAGTGCCTTTGAAAGAAAATTGTGGATATTCTTCTTTGATGTTACATCAGAGTTTGACAAGCCGTAGTTACTCAGAGGTTAGTTGTGTATGATTGGCGAGCATATCGATTAATTTTTCATACTGCCCCACTGAAGTCCATGGGTCTGTTTTGCACATTGAATGGATCTTTTATCCAAATGTAATTAGGTAATGTCATATGATGGTCACTTAGAAAATACTGGTTTATTAATTCTACAGATTTTCCAAATGTTGAACTATTACACATATAACATTTAAAAAATCACATTGTTTTATTCAGATTTAATTTTTCAATCACATTACCACCAATCCCACTGGGAAAAATTTTTATTTTGAGACAGGCTCTTACTATGTAGTTCAGGCTGGACTTGAACTTGAGGTAATCTCCCTGCCTCAGTCTCTCAAGTGCTGGGATTATAGGCATGTGCCACCGTGTCTGACTAGGTAAATCTTACCGTCTTGGAGAACTGAAAGCCCACAGTGTCAAATACAAAATTTCCAAAATTCCAGTTTTCAGTTGGAGTCTCAAAGTTTGTTATTGACAACACGCGATTGCTTTCTGTGAAGTGACAGACTCACTTTATCCATTTTTGAGAAACCATCTGGCAAGTGTTACATCTGAGTGCCCATGGTGTGTCTGTCAGCTGTTATTTCTGATGAAAGTAGTATTCTATGGAAAAGCTCGCCTTGCCACTCCTGGAATCAATCAGACATGTGCTTTCCTTGTGACAACCACTGTGCTTCAATGTTCCCCGAAATAATAATGGTGTGCAAAGATGGAAACTTAATAATATTAATATCTTTACTGTTTCTCTAAGGGCATTTTCAGTGAATCTGGCTTTTTAAAAAATGAGATCTGATGGCCGTGGTGAATATAAGGAGTAACTGTAAAGGAGCTTTGGTTCAGGCCACGGGGCTCCCAGCTGCCATTGCTTTTGACCTTTATGCAAATGTCAGCGCTGTGAGAAAGAAAAACACAAAAACCCACTGGTATTTTATGAAAATAACCTTCCAGATCCTCCGACGGGGTCTTAAGATACCCTGCTCCTCAAAAGAGCCATGGAGAGGCTGGGGATATGGCTTGGTGGAATAAGCACCTGCCCGGCAAGCACGAGGTCCTGAGTTCAATCCCCAGTACCACCATTAAAAAAAAAAAAAAAAGATCTGTGGATATATTGGAGACAGCTCCCTGGAGTGCTGGGCAGCGGGGTCTGAACTGGATGTCAAATCCTCCAAAACCCTGGAGGTGTGAGGAGCTGAAGACTCTGGAATCACGCTAGGGTGACCTTGGCCTTACAGAGTAAGACAGAATATGACACTAACGCAGGCCACATAGATATACATTAAAGGAGCCCACATGTGTTCCTTCCTTTGAAGAAAAGAAACCCAAAACACCAGAGGCTCCTTGTATTTTACTTCATTTGTCTGAACTGGAGCTTTAAATAGCTTTTGCCAAAAAAGCACTTGTTAAGTAAGCTTGTGATTGTGCCTCTCCCTCTGGGTGCTGTAGAAAGAGATACGGGTCAGCATTCTCTGATCTCTGGCCGGTTCCATTCCTGCGGCCCTGCTAGGATGGGTGTGTCTGCAGGTGGCTGTGGGACGTTCCTTTTCTTCTCTTGACAGGCCACCTACTAGCCTCATACTTGCTCATGCATATCCTTTGCTCTCCAATATAAATACAAAGTTAATATACATGGGTTCAGCTAATAGCCATGGAGCAGTCACCCTCATCTGCTTCCTTGTATCGCCATGTTTCAGATGGCGTGTACAGAGGAGTTGGGGTGAGATGACTAGCAGGTTGAAAGCTTCGACTAGAATCTAGACCCTCTGATTCCCACAACCTCAGCTGGCATTCTGGCCTATTTATTGTCATCACCAACTCAGTCTTCAGCCTTTTTCTCCTGTAGCTGCAAAAGTAACTGACCAGTACGGGAGTCTCCAGTGCAGGAAAGTATGGTGACGTGCACACTGGCCAATCACGCCTGTATCCTACCTTTTCCACCAAGATCCTCATGTGTCCATTTGCCAACTTAATACCTACATTGTGTGCTTAGTCAGCATCTCCAAGTCAATGTGACCCAGGGAAATTCTTGGTACTCTTTCTCTACCAAATCTGTTTCCTCCCCATTCTTCCTCTCTCTTCAAAAACTAAACAAAACCAAAAAAACCCACTCAAATCACTCACCTGTTCAAAACCTAGTCATATTGAATTCCTCTTTTCCTCTTGTGCTTCATACCCGGTCACTCAGCTCTATGTTGAAAATGTGTCTGGATGCATCCACCGCATGTGCCACCATCATCATCTCTGGGTAGAATGATCCAATAACCTCACAACTGGTCCCCCATGTGTTATCATCCAGTGCACACCATTTCCTGCTCAAAACGCTATAATCGCATCTCCTTGGATTTCAAGTACAATCCCTACAGTGGCCATCTTGCCTTCCTTTCTTGCCTCCCTTATTGCTGTCCCAGCACCAGCTTCCATCACTGCTGGTCCTTGTCTCTGTTGGTCCTTGGGAGCAACTGCTGATGCCTCACGCCCCTAGACACGTGTCAGGAGGCTTCTCCTGTTTCAGATCTCTGTAAGGATTCAAGAAAGTTCCCTCCTCCCACAGTGTATGCCATTTCTGCTGTCTAGGCCTCCTGAGGCCTGAACTTACCTCACAACTTCTTTTATAACCTCTGCCCTTTTGACACTTTTATCTGCCTTCTTATTATGGTCTCCACCCAGGAGTTGCTCAGAGAGGTCAGCGGTAACTGAAATGATAAGTGCTGACAGATCTAAGGCCGAGGTGAAACTTCTCTCCGTAGTAAAGAATCTGCGAAGATGACTGGAAAAAGAATCCATGCATAAAGCTGAATTTGAAAGTTAGGCTGATAGTCCAATCAGTGTCAATCTGGAGGAACTAGATAAAGAGGTGATTTAGGAGATTCAGAATAGAGAGTGGGAAGCAGGTCCTGGGGACTGGTCCCACTGGGGCACAACCTGTGGCACTTCATCAGGACCTCAGAATTTAGTACAGAGGGAGGGGCACTGAGCAAGTGACTGTAGGATCACCTAAGAAATAATGTCACTATCTTTGGGTCTCAGCCACCCAAATAATCTCACAAATAACCACAAATAATTTCCTTGCCTATTATTTATCTTGGGCTGTCTTCTCACCTCACCTGTGCTCTAGAGAGACTTTCAGGTCTTTGGTTTTAGTATCAGACATTTTTATAAATGACTTTCCTTCTTTCAGAAATGACCAGCCATGCTTGAATATGCAGGGAGTGCATGGCTTACATTGTTGATCCGGGATTCTTGCATTTCACCATCTTATCTCCAAGGACAATGATTCAGACAAAGAGATAGAAGAAGCAATTATGGGCTACTAAAGAGTTGATCAAACTTCTATAGAAATAGCACGGCACCATGCTGTATCCATGGTGTTGAACAGATCTCTGATGCTTCTGGTTTTCTGAGGCCAGGATTGACCCGATGATAGATATTACTTGCCTTATGTTGCAATATATATTGATCATGAGCACACGCTCACGCACGCACAGATACACACACACACACACACACACACACACACACACACACTTTCCTAGTCATCCTTGCAGCGCGCGCGCGCGCGCACACACACACACACACACACTTTCTTAGTCATCCTTGCAGCTAGGAAAGGATTCATCAACAGATGGGAGGGATTTGGGTGGGAACCATACATCCTTGGCCTTCCTGTCCCATCTTCTTATGAAAGGCTATTCCAGATTCCCTCCATGACCCAGATCTTTGGATGAGTTTTGTGAAGTCTTATATGAATCATCAAGATTCTATAGGGCTGGGCTCTGGGCTGAGATGGAGTTTAAGTCTAGGGAGGAGATTATTCTTGTGGAACAAAGCTGTGATTGGTGAGCTAAAATCTGATAAGTAGCCATCATTTAGGAAATTGAGAAAGAATGGTTTTTCCAGAGCCTCCTGTCTGGCCTCCTGCCTTCTCCATGGCCATAGGCAGAGGTTGCTTTGTGGGTATATTCCAGGCCTCAGCTGTAGCATGAAGCCCACCAGATGCTGAGGAAACCAAGCAATCAAATTGTGTCCAGATGTTCCAGTGTCTCACATCAATCAGGTCTACCCTTTTCTCTAGGAGGCTGGTTTTTGAGTTCACCCTCAAGCTGACCCACCCTGTACCAAGGCTGTTTTCTCAGCACATTGAGTTCTTTAGCTGCTTCTACTGCTGAGATCAGCTCTGATGTCAGTGAGTTACAGGGCAGTCTAAGGGGCACGAAAGTTGCTGGTGCTTGATTCCCAAGAAGAAATATAATTAAATCAGGAATAAATGATCACTCCGAACAAAAGCTGATTAGTAGTAGGTATCATCTAAAACAGCCAAATAAGTAAAAAGTTATTTGTGGACTTCTTACTCAACTGGGAAGAGTTGTTTCTTGTGCAGTATGCTGGGATTGGAGCTTTCCCAGGTAGCTAGCTCATTGTGAACTCCCTGTGTCCCTTCCGGTGCAGGGGGCTGAGTGGCAGCAGTGAGGGGATTAGGAACGGAGGGAGGTGAGGGCAGGGGGCAGGGAAGTGGGTGATTCTGGGAGGGCTGCATGTTTATGCACTGGCCTTAAAAACTTGTTGTTTGGTATTTTGAAGAAAAGACACAAAAATATTAAATCAGGTAATACAGCTGGGAAGCTACGGTTGCCAGCTAAAATCTCTTCCTGCCAAGATGCATGTGACAACTAAATGGAATCATCTGTGCTTTAAGCCCCCTTAACCAAAGGTGAGATCATTGTCTCTAAGAGAACAAGTTGATCTTCTCTGAAGCATATGGAGCTCACTAAAAAGGAGAGATTTTCTTCCAAGTTCGGAACCTTTGAAGTTTATGGTTGTGATGAAAGCATTAGCATGTAATATAAGAAGGTGTGCATATGTGTGTGCATGTATGTGGAGCTCAAGTGTTCATGTAGCATGTGTTGCCTGCTGGTAAGCATGTGACATGTAGAGAAAGCAGGGGGTTTGGGGCATGAACTCAGCCCCTGGATAAAGGATTTGAAGGAGACAAAGGGCCTTGGGGAAGTACAACCTCCATTTTATGGTGTCCTGCCCTAGTCACTTACTGTAGCGTTTTTTTGTGGGTTTGTTTTGTTGTGCTGGGGATTGAACTTGGGGCCATGCACCCCCTCCCTTTTATTTTATTTTGAAGCAGGATCTCTCTAAGATTCCCAGGCCAACCTTGAGCTTGTGATTCTTCTGCCATGGCCTCCTGGATAAGTGGGATTATTAGCAGGTGCCATCATGTCCAACTACCCAGTTGGTTTTAACCATACTCTTTCAAAGCCTAGAATTCTGCAGAGGTCCTTTAAAAGATACATAGGGACCTGGGAAGGTGAGGGGCAGGGCCAAGGGTGCCCAAGCTTCTGCTTCCCCCTCCCATCAAGCAGTCCGGTTCTTCTCTGAAGTACCTCTACCAGGCAAGTTGCAACTCTTGTGGCTCCGAGTTCTCATTGACAAAATGGGCCTGAGAGTAGCACTGTGGCACAGTAGTACAGCAGGTCATTAGGACATAAGGAGGCTCCAAAGCAGCCACTCCTCTACCATGGTAAGAACGCAGAGTGTTATGTTAAACTAGGGATGCATTTTTATGTGAAAAAATGTTTGGGGCCCCAACCTCATGACTTCATCTCACCTTAATGGCTTCAGAAGGGACTCACCTCCAAACAGCACCACGTAGAGGGTTGGAACTTCGAGGCATGAACTTTATGGGGGGCATAATTCAGCCTGTAGTCCCTGTGTTTCTTTCGGTGCTTCAATGTGCCGATTTCTTCATTTGTAAAATGAAGAGCGCAGACAGCTTCTGATCTCACCTGTGAAGAAATACAGAGGGGACAAAAAGGACCCAACCCAAGACTAAGCATCGCATGCTGAGAAGAGGCCAAATTTGGTGATTCAGAGGAAGGACACCCCTAGGGAATGTGGCAGTTTCTCAGGAGGTGCAATGGGCAGACAATGGGTGTGGTCCCAAAGAAGGCAGTGAAGACATACTAAAGCCCTAGCACCTGAGGAAGAGATGAGGGAATCTGAGACACTGAGCTCTGAGGATTTTCCTTTTCAGTCTGGTTAACAATCATCATGGGTAATCCTCAACTGCTCAGAGAGCTTTGTGGATGAGGCAGGAATAAAACATGCTGAGGAATTTGGGTGAAAGAAGGGAGGAGTAGGCTGAGGATTTAGCTCAGTGGTGCAGTGCCTGCCTGGCAAGCATGTGGTCCCGAGCTCAACTCCTGGTACAAAGAAAATGGGGGGCAGGGGAGAAACAAAGGAGTAAGGGGAGAAAAAGGTTTTTTCAGAGAAGCTGCTTGCTTTGCCTCCCGCAATGCTGAGCTCCAAGAAGTCCTGAGGAAATAATGGCTTGAATGAGGACAAAAAAGAAATCATTCCCTGCTGCTCTGAGGAGAGCAGGGAATGGGGCCGGGAGGTAACCTGTCCTGGAGACCTCATCGTAAACTGATTGAGATGACCCAGACCCATAAGGCGACCGGACCCTTGGCGGTGAGAAGTTTGGAGTGCATTTAAGATCCATAGAGAGGGTGGATTTTGTTTTGCAAATTGGATTAGGAGAAAAAGAATGTAAAATGCTGTCAGAATTTTCCATTTTAATCACTCACTCTCCTTCCCTGCATTCATTGTTCATCAGAAGGCAGGCTCGGGGAGGGAAGACCCCGGCTCCTCAGTATTTAAGCTTTGAATTTCCCTCTTATTTTTATTCCAATTCCACATGAGACAGACACGGATGATGCACAACAGGCGAAGGCCAGGTTTGAGTAATTAGGCTGTGTGCCTCGCTCCCGCCCCAGCCTGCCTTTCACTAATCAAACAGGGACTTGCAAATCTAGGAATCCCATATGTGTAAAGAAGGAATTTTACACGCATATCTGGGGAAAATATTATAGTGGGAGGAAATGAACAACAATGGTGGTGAATCCAAATATTTAGAATTGATTTAGTGGACTCCAGTTGTAAAAAGCTTATTTTCCTGTAAATGATGACAGCTTGGAATGTACTCAGAAAAGGGAAATGGACCCATATAAATCACAGGATTTATGGAGGAGAAAAAAAGAGTGTGTAACATGTAACAGCCAACATCTGTCTCTCTGACTGTGTGATACGCACAGAATCAAGCCCATTTATGGGGAAGGCTGAGGGGAGGGAGGGAGTGGTAAACTCCCACCACAAATGAAAGTCACTACACTTTAATAATGAAAAGGAAGATCGAGGAAAGAGAAGAGCTTGTATCTCTTTTCAAGCTGCCAGAATATGGTTCAGATACGGTTTTTAAAAATGCAGGAAGTACTTTTAAAAAGTAAAGCTAATGAGTTTTAAGAATCAAATCATTATTTCCAAATGTTTAACAGAGAACACAGATGTTAAAAATAAAAGCAAAGAAATTGAAATAAAAATAAGGGAAAAAAATAAAAACTCAAATCAAGAAGTACTTAACTAACAAAGGCTAAGTTATTAAGGATGAGAAAAGGCCAGGGAGAACGAGGAGGTAGTTTGTCACAGAATGTTCCAGAAGATAAGAAGACAATGGTAAATTTAAATAAATATAGGCCAATTAAAGTGATGCTGAGAAGACACTGGTTAATAGAGTTCTCGAGGAAATTGTCTCCAAGGGTTGCCTAGAAATATATTGAGAGCCTTCTGGGTACCAAGTGCGTTTACCAGGTGACTGGATTTAAATTGTCAGTCACTGACTAAATGGTTGTGTGTACCAAAGGCCCATAATGGGTGGGAGGCAGAGCTGAGATTGTATTGCCACCTTCCCTGGACACATCCTGTGGTCTTACCACCACTCCACAGCCACTGCCACCCCCCTGACCTGTGCCAGGGCTGTGCTAGATCCTTCTCACGGGAGTGCGGATGACTCAGTTTTGATGGCAAGCTGTGCTTCTCTGGCAAGTCACTTCTCAGTCCTAGCAGATCCTAAGAGGTGTTTTGGCTGCCTTCGGCGGCTCACAGAGGAAAGTGAAGTTACCAGACAATGAATGAGCGCTGTATGCTGGGTCCTGGAATAAGGCAACCTGAATTCAAATCCCAGCTCTTCCATGAACTTGTTACGTGGCATTGCTGAGGCGCAATCAGTTCATCTGTAAAATAAGAATGAATGATAAGGACAAGATAGGCCAGGCATCAAACCCCAGCATAGGCTCGAGCAGCTCATTACATCCCCTCCCTCTCAGGGAAACGGGGCAGCGGGGCCGGCAAAGTGGCTGCGCCAGTCCAGGCAGTCAGGTGTGATCAGCCTGGTGTGGATGTGGAAACAGAGGATAAAGCTGGAGGAAAGGGAGATCGTGCATTGTGAGCCGATATGATGTTCCGGAGCAGGGAGAAGTAACCTCCCAAAAGGAGAAGCAGGAAGGCGTTTCTCAGAAACTCAGAGCTGTCTGCCACAGTTGTGGGAAAGACAGGAAAAGCAGCGTGGAGGCCCGGAAAGGGCTTGGAGAGCCTCGTCCTGCGGGAAGAGGAAAGCAGCCGGAGCAAGGAGACGAGTCTCTGGGCCGGCGGCGGCGGGGTGTTTCTGAAAACGTAACTGAGGTAAGGGAAGGGACATGGGTGCAGAGCTTATCCCAGAAAAGAGAAAACGAGAAAGAAAAGAGAAAGTCAGAGACCTTAGGATTTGGAAGAAAGTAATACATAGCAGTTGGGAAAATTTTAGGGGTGGATAAAAATGCAGAAGTATAAATGCCTTTTATGATTATCTATCACGCAGGAGAGAGATCTAGGAAAAACCTGAAAAAAATTTCGTGGAAGAGGCTTAAAATGTTTGGAAGTCGGTGTAAAACCCAAGGTGGTGGTGATCAACACTGGCACAAAAAGGGGTGAGTGGGGCAGGGGAGACAGAAAGGGGCCGAAAAGCTGCCAGGCCTGCGGCTAGGAACAGGAGCCGTACACACGCGGAAAGGTACGTACATTCATGAGGCCGCCCGTCTGTGACAAGCGGCACGTTAAGTCAGGTCGCACATATTTTAATTCCAGCTTCTCTCTTACAGAGCCGGCACCTTTTCTCTGTGCTTGTTTCTCAGCCACTGAAGTGCGGGTAACCATAACTACTGTGCTGGAATTGGCTGCAGGAATGCAGGGAAAGGGTCATTAACAAATGGACTTTAGATATGTCCACATGCAATGAGCACTGGCTTAGGCCGGGGACCTCTCACCTGGAACCAAGAGCCTCCATCTGCTGGATGCATTTTGCTTGCTGCTGCGTCTGGAGCCCCTGTATCAATTCCAGAGTGCATGTGATCCAACCTCCACAAGGCTGAGGCAGCCTGTGAAGGGGCAGCTCTGCTATGCACCTGATTGAGAACAGGGTTGGGTTACTTAGCTAATTTACTTGACCCCTCAAAGCATGCTCTGTGGAGAGACCGGCCCTCACCAACTAAAAGGATTATAGAGAAAACGCCCAGGCCATTGGTCACAGACACTTTCATGCATTCTTTACAGGGGACTCAACCTTATCCTGTGAGGAAGAGGATATGCTTCCCAGTCTCAAGCCAGGCCGGGGTCGCAGACAGGTGCACAGAAACTGCACCACAGGATGTGATAAAGAGCTCATGTACATAGTGCTGCGGGTGAAAGAGGGAAAGACCAGCCCATGAGGGTGTGGAGCTGCTTCCAGGAGCTGCTGGCATCTGGATGCACAGAGGGGGGGGCAGAGAATAGGCTGGGGAGGTGGGTACTGGTTATCAGTTCCATTGCCAAGTAGGAGATGATGCTGGGACAAGAGATACAGAGACAGCAGGTGATGGACGACCTGGGTCTGAGGCAGCAGGTGTTTTTTTGGGGGGTGATAGTCCCACCCACAGCACCCCAGGACATTACAGGCTCTGCCTGGGCTCGTTAGCCTACTGCTGGGACACGTCTTGGCCCTGCTTCATTCAACATGTGACCAGGCCTGCTTGCAACCCCACGCTTGCTGTCTTTCGGCTTCCTTCAAAGAGTAATCTTTAAGGGGAGGGTGCTTCCTGACTTCTTTCACCCCACTGTAAACACAGCCTTGCCCAAGGCACAGCTCCATGCCAACTTGGTGGTGCCTGGACCTGCCCTGGCATGGGCGCCCCAGGGTGCAGGCATAGTCTCCCAAGGATGGTGCAAGGCAGTCCCTGCTGAATGGGTTGGGATCCTGCAGAACAAGTTTGCTGTGGAAAGTTCCAGAACTCCTCAAGAGCAACTTTACAGGTCCACCTCTCCCCTAGGACAGCCATGTGGAGGGTCCTCCTGAGAAGCCACGAGTCTCCAGGAGTAGCGGGCAGCAATGGTTTCACTGAGGTGCCAGCAGGGTCAGCACTGAACTGTCCTCAGGCTGCAGTGAGAAGGCACTAATCTCTTAGGTCTCACTACTCCTACTTGTTGAAGGCAGTGCCCTCTGTCTCTGCCAGACCAGGGTCCCCAGGCACAAGCACAGAGAACAACAAGTGTCATCAGGAAAAGAAATATTGTCTGGGCCAACCCCACTTCTACTGTAGTTCCTATGCTTACAAACACTTTGTCTCCTTTCTACCCGGACCACACAGTCTCCTTGCTTTGTACCATCTGTATTATACAGAGCCTAGGACCAAGACATAACAGATCTATAACGCCTCTGGGGATGAGTCACCATTTACTTATTGAATGATCAGCTGTCCCAGAGCTTCTCATCTTCTCTTGGCAGGAAGGAATCTAAAGAATTTTGAACTAAAGATGAAGACAGTCAAGTCAGCTCTTGTGGAACCAACCAACTTTTGTAAAGTTTCTTCGACAAGTACTTTCCCATTTACCTCCCACAACAGCCCCATACAGTACACAGGCAGGGGATTATTGGTCTCTTTCACAGTTGGTAGAGCAAACAGTCAGAGAACTCTTGCTTCTCCAAAGGCCCAAAACTAGTGAGCCATCAGGCCAACTTAGGAATTGGGCTATTCTGCTTCCTGGGCAGGGGCCCAGTCCTATGAAACCCAGGACAGAGTCCTGGCCACCTCTCATTCTCCCTTTCCCAACTACTATTGTCACATCTGGGGGCAAGGTGCATTTTCATTCCTAATCTTCAAACAACTAAAGATTCAAAAGAATCTTCCACCACAGTTGGCCTAGGAATAGCAGAAGAGGACACCATAGGAAATGCTTCCCCTACAGAAGGTCCCATGAGTTCTGCTGTTGGCAACACTGAGGGTAAAGAAAATAATTAGTGTCTCTTCTCTAATTTTCCTGCACTATTTTTGAATTTGACTTTTTGGAAAATGCCTTATCTCTGAGGTCTATTGTTTCACCAGAATTTAGCCCATGGCTCCAGCCACATTGCCTCATCCCAATGAAGTCTTGAGTACATCTAATCAGATGCAAAAGAAGGCTAATGTGGTCCTCGTTCATAGCCAGGAAACCTGTCCTCATCCCTGTTGGCACGTTGGACACAGAATCTTGTGTTTTCTGAAAGTCAAGTACATGAATTCCAGGTCCTAGGGAATGTAACTCATAATATTATTATTTAAATGCTCCACTCTGGGACCGAAGTGTCAGACAGCTTCCCACATGCCCGTGTAAACCCCAGACATTCTGTGCTTTGCTCCTTCAACAGACTTAAGAATTTACCCACAAGTGAGCATATTTATTTACCCAGCATTTATGAAACTGCCACGATATGCTCAGCGTTTCCCAGGAGAGTTTTTGAAAGGCACAAAAGTTGAAACTTAAAAAAAAAAGAATCAACATTTTATCATGTTCCATTAACTTTGAGAAGATAAAAAGATTGTTCCTTGGGTATCATTAAGATAAAGGGAAGGAAAGACCACTGCTGAAACCTTGTTAGGGGGCTCACATGGTATTGGAGGCTGGCGCCATTCTCCCCAGCCTTCCTGTCTGGTTGGTCTCGACCCTCCAAAGAAGGTCCAGCCCACCCTGACTTCTCAAGAAAAGCTGTTGGATGCAGTTAGGAGAAATTCAATCCTTGTCACGAGATGTTTTTCTTTTGCAAGACCCCTGGAATGGAAAACCAACATTTTTAGCTTTAGTCAGCCAGGTATCCTTTTCTTGATTTTATTCTTTCTTAAAAATGAAAGCTTTCTGAGGCAGGGTTGTGAAAAAAATTAACGAACCATTATAAAAATGGTAGGTACTTTAAAACAAAGACCTTTGATAATATTTATTTATACTCACACACCACACACCACACACATCACACACACACACACACACACACACACACACACACACACACACCACACACACCCTGGCTTGTCTTCAGTTATGCTGTCCCAAAGTCCTGAAGAACAGATTCAAAATGTTTACCTTTGGGGAACAGCCGGAAGGGGCACAGGGCCAGACCCAGCAAGTAAGGTGGTAAGGGAGCATAGGGTTTTCACAAGCTTGCCTTTCTGCTGCACGGCACTGGGCAACAACACGCACTTTGTTTTTTGTTTTGCTTTTAATAACACCTTCTAAAGACACTCGTGAAAGAAGACTTGCACAACTGCTTCAGAAAGTAGCAAGAGTTATGGGATAATCGTGTTAGAAGCCAGGGGGAATACTCTGAGGAGGATTAATGGTAAAATGTCTTTTACTGTGACATTTTTTGTTTAAACACTCATTGTATATTTTGAAAAATATATATATATATATATCATGCAGTCTTTCTCATCTTGTTCATTCCCTTTCCTGCATATTGGTACCTTCTAAATTCATGTGAATATCCTAAGTTTTTGTCCATGGTCCTGTAATCTCATTATTTGTGTTAATATGATATACTGCCTAACTACTTAGAAGAAGCTGCCACATTTTATTTTTCCACCAGCCATAAAGGGTGGTATTAATTTCCCTATATCTTTTCCAGCAGTAGATATTTCAGCTAATTCAATTTTTATCACTCAGACTGGACATAAAATGATATTCCATTATTATTGTAATTTTTCTTGTGTACTGCCAAACCTTACCCTCTTTTAATTTGGTTGTTAGTTACTAGAATTTGTTCTTCTGAGAACTTATTATTCATGTCCTTGGCCCACTTGTCTGTTGAATTATTTTAGTTTTAACAACTTAAGAGCTCTCTTTGTATATTAAATCTTTCGTGATTTGTCATTTTCCTCTAGTTTATTATTTTCCATTCTTTCTAGTCTTTCTTTGCTGCTTATGTAAAAGTTTCAGTTTTTTTCTGCAGTCATTCCTTGATATCCCTGGTGGATTCATCCAGGATTTCCCACCTCAAGACAGCAAAATCTAGCCAGGCATGGTGACGCATGCCAGTAATCCCAGTATTTGGGAGGCTGAGGCAGGGAGGATTGCCATGAGTCAAAGGCCAGCCAGGACTACACAGTGAGACCTTGTCTCAAAAAAAACAAAAAAAGAAAAAAAATACCAAAATCTGCAGATGTTTGACCCCTTCTGTCAATATTTACTTATAACCTACATCCTTTTGTACAATTTACTTATAATACCTAATACAATGTAAATGTTATGTAAACTGTTGTTATCCTATATTACTTATCAAAACAATGACAAGAAAATAACTGTACAGGATCGGTACAAATGCGACTCTTTATAAAACATTTTCTGTCTGCAGTTAGTTCAATCTGTGAATCTAGAACCCACAGCTGAGGAGAGATTATCCTGCATAATATGATAGACTTTTCTTTTGTAGCTCCTGGGCTCGCAGAACTGTTTACACATATTCCGAGCTCACATCTAACTTCGGGGGCCCGTCTACTTGTGTTTACTTAGACCTCAGTTCCCCCAGCATATTTCTGTATATGTGTCACAGCAACCGATAGGACAGTGCTGGTCCCTGCGTTTATCCAGTGCTCAGGCTGATGGCAATTTCCCTGCTTCTGAATCCAAAACTTATTTATTGGAAGCTTTGAGCATTGTGCTCAGAACATTTGATTTGTTATAGTTTTTAGGTGAAAGTTGCTGATTTACAACTTTGGTTAATTTCTTTTTTCCTGGCAGCTCTGGGTTCTGCCCTAAGTTGTGCCACTAATAGCTGTGAGACTAAGAAGTGCACGGGGCACACTGACAGACCCCCCGGGGAGAGTGACCGCGCCCACAGGCAGCAGGTGAGAAGGACTGCCGGACAGACCGAGGCAGATCCGGACTGCTCCAGGCTTGACATCACACCCCAGGTAAGTCTGTGCACAGAGCTACAGTATGACAGAACCGAGGGCCACAGTGATCACCTCCCACCACTGGAAGGATCTGCCACCTAATTTGTTTTAAATGATGGGGAATGGAATATATAACCATGCCTGGATAGTCAGAGTTAAATGCATAAGGAATCTGGAGAAATTCCTCACTCAGAACTCTTCCACAGAAAGTCCTACATGATTAGAGGACAGAGGAACAGGCCCTGAGTTGGACACACACAGGTGTGTCCACGCTGGGTAAGAGCGGGAAGGATTGCTCTTGCCAACTACCTCAACAAGTCTGGGCAGACTGTGGGCACTGAATAAATAGCAGCTCTCGCCAGCCTCAAGGCCCGTCCTTACCTCAAAACACACAGACACAATAATCTCCATGGGAGCAGGGCCTCTGCTCTTTTCCCAGGGAACCCTTGCGATGATCACATTGCGATCTACACGGAGACGGTGCTCTCCAACTTATGAGTCCTCACCACATGATAACTTCCTGTCAGTTATGTCCATTCACACAATGCCTATGGAACACAACCAAGGGTCAGGACTTAGGAAGCCTGACTCTGGAGTCCGGCAGGTGGTTTGTGCGGCATAGATCAGTGCGTCTTGATTCTGCTTCAAGCTTTCTGGGGATTTGAAATGGCCAGGCAGGCGACTGTGAGGGTACTTACCCTTTGGCCAGGGGCTGGGAGGCTTAGAGGAGATGGTACAGGGTGATTGGGTGGGTTAGTGTGAGCTCTGACACACCCAGGGCTCCCCTCAGTCAGGTTCTGACCTAAGTTTCCTTGAGCCACTTTTGCCCTTGAAATGACTGGGTCTAATAATAAGTAGGCTTTTATAATACAGGTCACCAACACCTGGGGAAGGGAAGCTGCTTGCTGAAGGTTGCACAGGTCAGAAAATGTAACAGCCAGGACCCGTCCTACGGCTACCTGATTCCAGCTACTGCAGCACATGTCACTGCCATAGAGAGAACAGGGAGCTGTGTCTAGGGGGACATGGGACAGGCAGCTGGGAGCCCACCCTCCGTGAAGGCAGCACAGTTGCTCACCATTTCTACTCCTCGCCATTTCTACTCTAAGATTGTGGGGGAAAATCATGAAGGCCAAGGAGCTTGTGAAGCTGGTCCCAGTTTTCTCCCATGGATTACATTGCAGAGAGACACAGGGACTCCACACAGACCCCTTCTCATTTTCCTCGGGGCAGCCAGGCCACACCAATGCCAATGGAGAAGGCTCAGGTGCCAGGGTGAAATCAGGTTCCCGCAAGTCATCTGAGCCAAAGGAGTTGCAAGCTGGTCTGGGCTCCAGGACCTGTTGGACTGGTTTCTTAGGAGTGTTTCACCCACATCAGCCAAACACTAATAGGTGCTTTAAAATGCATATCTTGTTTCCAGGGGTCAAGCTCATGTGAAAGCAGAATTTAGCTTTAGCCATTCCTTCTAAATGCCCGAAGAGAAAGACAATAATCCCTCACCTCCTCCAACACTGTGCTCACAACCACACATGTGAACACGCATGTCCATTGCATGCACACATATACACATACACACGGCACACAAATACCAATACATACACACATACAGACATGTATGCACACACAAACAGACTTGTATACACATGGGTATATACCTACACACATATGCTCACACAAACACACATATATAAGCACACACATATGCACACAAAGCTATCATACATGGCAGTTCAGTTTATGGCTGCAACCTCTCCCCTCCTACCCTCAGGGACGGTCCAGCAGCCTGGGAGAGGTCTTTCTCCTTCCTCTGCCACTGGGGAGAGGAAGGTCTCCATCTCCCCTTAATGAGGAGACCCTTTCTCCTCCAGGTCCGTAATTGTTCTCTCTTCTCCCTGGGAAGAGTCTGTATCTTCACGAGGGTAATAAGCTGAAAGGCAGCAAGGAGGGGACACGACCTGGGAGGACTGCCCACCCCCCACAAACTCAGCCCCTTCTCTCCCCCTGCTAACTACAGCTCTCGCTCCTTTCTCCATCTTCACAGCAAACTCCAGCCTCTTCTGCTCAACCTCAGCTCTTCATAACTCTTGGCACTTCGCTGTGCCCCTCGCACACCGCCCAGAGGCATGGCTGCCATTGCTGAGGCTGAATGGGACCCCTTCTTCCCGGCTGTAACTAATCTTCTCTGAGAGTGTGTCTCAAGTGGCCCCAGGGGAATGAGTGTGTGGACAGGAGCAAGCGGCTGGGCCCCCAGCCTTGGGCTCCTCACGGGATAAATACCGTCCCTTGTTTCTTTGATTACATAGGTACCCTGCAAAAAATGGGTGGTACAACCTGCAAATGAACTTCAGCCCGAAAGACAACTGCAATTGCCATGGTCTAGGCTGGACTCTGCACCCAGGCAGTTGTGCATTAAACCATTAGACAACACAGCTTAACTAGGGCAAATTAGGTCAATATGGTCAAATTGGTCAATATGGTCTCCCTGCCATAGAGAGAACAGGGAGCTCTCTCTATAGTCAAATTTTGAATTTTAACATTCAAATCCTTAATCTGCTGGGTTCATCTACAACTTAAAAGTGGACCAACCTAATTTTTCAGTCCAACCAAGACAGCTGTAGTAAGAAAACAGTGACCTTTAAGTAGATCATTTCTTGAGGTTTACATCAAATGAGAACAGGCTTATCCTAGAATATGAAGTTTATCATAGAATAACGACATCTTCTGTTGGTTGTGGACTTTATACTTTGATCCTAAGTAATCTTGTTAGATATGGTGAATGCATCATCCTATTTAATAGGGAAGATGCTGAGACATATTGTACTACATCAGTGATGGAACAGGAACCAGGAACCAGGAACTCAAGACTCTTGATATGGTTTGCAAATCATTATTGAGTACCGAGGGAAAATAATAAGGCAACACTAACTATGCAGTTGGATTTTAATCACAGGCCCTGGTGATAAAACAAGAAGAAAAGGAAATTTCGAGTGTAGATTGCTATCTTCAAATATTCTTTAAAAAATAAATAAAGGAGCTGGGTTGCATCTGGTTATTAAGAGTTCCACCCTTCCTGTGGCTCTTACCAAGCAGGGTTCTGATCACCAGACTGGAATGACATTCTCCACCCAATACTGGTTTTCAGCTTCATTGAGAAATTGGGTGTTTAATAATTATTCAGGCCTCTGTACTATTCCAGAACAAAGATGAGATCATCGTCCATCATGCTGTTTTGGTACAAAGAGTTCGATAGGTGGGGTATTTCTCTTTACATCTAGCTCCTCCTGAACTCAGGAGTGAGGCGAGGATGAGAATGCTCATTCTGTTTCACTGGCTGAACCAGAGTGAGGGGGAATTCGTACATTTTTGTGGGATAAAGTAAAGGAGCTGTTTTCTCTGACTACAGGAAGTGGTTGGGTAGGGAGAGGATGGGGATCTAAGGAGAGCAAGAGGAAACCTGCTTGACCAAGGCATCATGGGGATTCCATGGCAAATGATTCCTCACAGGCATGGCTTCTAGCCTTGGATGGATTTGGTACTGGCCCCCCAAGGGCTGAGCTCTTGTTCTAAACTCTGTGTTCTAGACAGTGGGCAGGGATGGGTTTCATTCAGAAGGCAACTGAGATGGACGGCCGTTGGAGTTCCCACGGAGGTTACCATGCTTAGGGCTGATGCTTAGTAAAACCAGAGAGAGGCTAAGTTCTCAGCCCAGCATCCTCCTGCCTCACGAAATCTTACAGACCAGCCCTTGATGGCCATTTATTGCCTCCAAGTATCCAGGCAGCTCTGAGAAAGGGCTCTAACCTTGGTAGTTTTCCCACCTATGAGTGAAATACATGCTCGTCTCCAAGGACATCAGCACAGACAGCCTCAGACTCAACAGTAGGATGGAACAGCGGGAATTACTGAGCTGGAGGAGGGTAAGTTGTAGATGAATCTGGCAGATCACGATTTTGAATGTTACCATGGCTTTGGACACTGGCTTTAACCAGTAGTTACTCCCCCTCCCAATAGTGGGAATCACTGAGCTGGAGGGATAAAAAGCCGTTTCCTTGCATTTGAAATCATGCCTGTAGTGGAGCATGTCTGTAACCCCAGCACTTGGGAAGCTGAGGCAGAGTGGCGAATTTGAGGCCAACCTGGGCTACATAGAGTGCCAGTGCCAAAAATCCAAAAACAAACCGCCTCTCAGCACTGGCAATGGTTCTGAATGCATCCAGACTCCTTGCTTTCTCGAAGCTAAAGGTTCCCAAAGTGAAGTGAACTCCATCCTAGACTCAAATCTGTTGCCTTCTCTGGACTGGGAATTTGATGAGGCTCATGGCTGCATCCAGACTGAGTCAACACCCCCTTCCACCCACTCGCCCCAGCACGACCCTCAGGGAGAGAGCAGGGAAATAGCAAATGCAGCTCTCGCTCCTCAGGGCTGCAGACCCTTACTCCTGCCCCTCTCTAGTCTCAGTCATGCAGAGTTGGTGCAGCTTCTTAAAGCCATGGGCTTGGTCAGGAGGTCTGTGAGAACAAGCTGCAGGGGACCTGTACCCTGGACCACATCTCTGCGGTAGGGTGACCTACCAACAGGGTCAGGAGAGGTTGTTAGGGCTATGATCCCACTGCCCCCATGGCAGTTGCCCCAGACTCTTCCCACTCCAGTTCCTTCTTGCATTTCTTGTCTGCAGCTGATGTGTCCCTCCCTGGGAGGAGGATCTTGCCTGAGGACAGATGAAGGGTGGGGAGCCTGCCACCTCCCTTTGTGCTAATTGTGGAAAAGGAAGGGGGTTCCCCTACCGGAGAAAGACTGCTTATAGGTCTGCCCTCGGACAGATGCTGCTGCAGATCTCGGTGGCCTCCTTGAGCTCTGGACCACGCGCCCTGGGAACGGCAGGTTGACACCTGTTTGGCAGTAAGCTCGGAAGCTCCGCAAGTTTTCAGGGACGCAGGCATGGCCAAGGAGCTGTCTCAAGAACAGGTGGCTGCATTCAAGGCAGCCTTTGACAAGGCCGACTTGAATAAAGATGGCAAGATCAGCCTCCAAGAGGTGCATGAAGTGATGAAGAAGCTGGGCAAGGACATCTCAGAGGAACAGCTGAAAACGTTCATGCAGTTTGCGGACAAGGACAGCGATGGTAGCATCAGCTTTGAGGAGTTCCTGGACGTGATGAAGAAGCAGATGAAGTCCCTGAGCAATGAGGAGATGAGGGCTGCCTTCCATGTCTTTGACCTGAATGGTGACGGTCACATCAGTGTGGAAGAGCTCAAACAGACCATGGTCCAGCTGGGAGAGCATCTTCCTCAGGATGAGCTGGACGCCATGATCCAGCAGGCTGATGTGGACAAGGACGGGAAGGTGAACTACGAGGAGTTCATACGAGTCGTCATGCAGAAGTGAGGCGTCCCCTGTCCCTGTCTGCTCACTCTGGGCCACAGGTTCTGGTGCCTCGCCAGGGACCTTGCTTTTGGGGTGGGACTGTAAGTGGCAATGCTAGGTTGGTGGATAGGAAATTACCTCATGGATGAGGAAGGCTTTGCTCTCTTGGGCCTGGAAGTTGGGTGGCCTGGGACTGCTAAGGAGCCCCTCTCTGCCTACCGATTCCCTGGGTGAAAGGCAGCCTCTTTGGTCTGATCCCGCCTCCTTTCCCCACAGTGTAATGGGCGTTCCCTACCTCACAGGGCTGCTGTGATGACCTAAATAAAAGGAATGCAAAGCCCAGTGCGTGTTTCGTGTTTGGCTAGAAAGCCAAAATTTCAGGAGACACCAGATATTGCATTGAGGATTGTTTCGAGCTTCAACCCCTTTCACTGGTCCTGGTGGAAAATCCTTGTTGAGTGGCGCCCACCATCGACCTCTTGCCTCCCTTAATGTCCAAGGAGGAGGAGAGGTGAGAGGCAGTACCAGGCAGAGGAGTGGAGGAATCATTTGTCTTCAGCCATCGAGTTTGCCTGAGATGCCAGAGCTTGGGTCCATGGTGGGCAGTACCACCTGTGTGCACACCAAGAAGGACACGATCTCTGCAACAGCCTGCTGTGCTTGAACCCAAGTACAAAAGAGGAGTGTGTGTTTCTGTGTGTGTGTGTCTGCACTGTGTCTGTGTTTGCCTGTGTCTCTTTGTCTGGCTACGTCTCTGTGTGTATGTGGTGTATGTCTGTGTGTATATGGGTATATATGTGTGTCTTTGTATGTCTCTGCGTGTCTGTGTGTACACGAGCGTCTTGTGAACATATGTGTGTGTCTGTGTGTATATGCACGTATCTGTATGTGTGCACAGTTCTCCTATATTTCAGGTACATGGTCTTATGATATTTTTAAGAGGTGGAGTCCTGAAGATAAGACATACTACGAATGGGAGCCAAACAGTTAGTTTGAAAATGGACAGAGAGGAGGGAACTATAATGGGCAAAGGGTAGGGCCTGTCCCTGGAGGTGGGAGCCACTTGGTACATGCAGAGGGCAGAAATCTGAGGGGAGGTGTTCTCAAGGCTGAGAGCAGGTCACTAATCCCTGAGGACCTGCACCCCACAGCTTCCCAGCCCTCCTGGCCTTTTGAGATTCTGATGTTGCTTTCGGGTCTTCTGTCTGAGGGACGCATCCCAGACAGGAGTTGGGAGAGCAAAGGTGACACAGAAAGACGACTGAGAACTTGGTAGCCACCTCGCAGCCCTAAGTACAAGCAGGGTCTCTATTTGAACTTGCATAAGGATAGTGCTGCATGGTTTTAACTTGTGACCAATAGCCTGCTTGTCATTTAACAAGCCTGGGCATCTGCTTCCTTCTCCATGAAATAGGCTTTTCTTTGGTGAGTGAAATGTTAACTCAAAGATCTAGTGATGTTGCCCTTACCTGGTCCAGCTGTGGCAGCTGTGTTCTCACCCGGGGCGGAGAGAGCAGAACCAGTCCTCTGAGGAGGTATTGCAAAACATGGTGCCTGGGGCTCCCACGCTGTGCACACCTGTGGTAGGCGTATACCTGGGGTGGCAAAGGGGAAGGAACTAGGGCTGGGGCTGGGTGGTGCCTGGGGAGGGCAGGACGGGGGGTGAACCCTGGTTCTCTCCTCGGTGACCCAAGAGTGGGGGAGGCAATGGTGAGTAGAAGGGCTTGGTGCAGGGATGAGGTGGAATAAGAGCTGGGACAGAGATGGCCACAGGCTGAGTTCCCAAAGTAGTGATTCCTTAATGCTGAGCTAGTGCAAGATGAAGTTTCCCAGGATCTGTGTAGAAAAATAAAATGAAGTTTAAAAAGAAAGAGGCTTTGTGTTCATTTCTAAAATGCGGAGAATGTGTTCTTCCTGTATTTCCAGAGTCAAGTGCCCTCTGTGGCAGCTATCAACATAGCAGAGGAAGTTCCTGGGTTTAAGGCTTTGGTTTTGTGCCTCACGCCCTTCCTCTGCAGAGCGGGGGGGCTCCACACCTCCTCAAATTCATTTTGGAGTGTTACTGACCCGTGAGATGTGAACATATGAGAACAACCACATGACTCTGAGGACAAAATCGATTTTCTTTGCTTTTAAAAAATACGTTGCCCATGATCTCCCTTGATTGTGAAATTCTGTGGCTCTTACATGAGAATAACAGACACTAAGCTTAGGACTCGTGTTTCCTCTGGCAAGGGGACCTGGCTTTGGTGAGGGTACAAGGAGGGCCCCTAAGGAATATGATCTGGGTGAATACCACATAAATGTTAGCTATTTTGTACTCTATACTTTAGTAGGTCTAAAAATATTTTATACTAAAAATAATACATGCACATCATGAAAGATTAGAAATTACAGAGGGACACTTAGAAGAAAATGACCTTCCTTGCCAGTCCACACCTAAAGAAAATAAGTGTTGCTAGATGTTTCCCCTGGGTGAAGTCTAATGTCTCGTCTAGCCGTGACTCTAGCAGCCATTAGCTGACTTGGAGAAAGTGAGCTTGCATTTCCCATTTAACCACATAGGCATCTAATCATTCCAGTTTCTAGAGTTGAAGGTTGGGCCAAATCTGGGACAGTTTGAAGAATGAAGTTAATGGCATTTTCTATAGCAGCACTAACAACAGTATATGTGCACATCTTCCCAGGTTTGTCACAATGGTTAACTCTAGGCCCTGGGCTGGAGCTGGGGCTCAGGGATAGAGTACTGGCCTAGCCTATGAGGTTGGTCACCAGCATTACAAAAATGAATGAATGAACAAACAACTATAAGCTCTTTCTGCAACGGTCACCCAAGGGCCAAACCTTTGAGAAGAAACACATAGGAACAAAAGTTCTTGCTCCTACAAAGGAAGGTCATTATCCCAGAGTCCCTCATTGTCTTGTTAGCTGACTGCGCAACCATCTGTGCTGCAGAGAGCTATCTGTTGGGTCTTCTATTCCATCAAACCCCAACCAATAACCTGGAAAAAGAACAGAACCAACTATTAAGGGAATATGCTAGAGAAAGTAACTAAGATTGATTTATGGGGGAGCCCTCAGGAGACCAGGACCTAGACACAGATGATTATAAAAGTTCCATATGCTCACTGAAAAAGAATTAAAGAGCATAAGATAAATGAAGGGGAACAGAATAGGAAACCCCAAAATTTGCCACTTTGGCACAGCATTATTTTGACCAATTAGATGAGCAGATGCAGGAGAAATTCTCTGCCTTCCCCCTCTCTGCCCAGAAGCACGTCATAAACTTCCTCTCTGTGAAGTGTCTCCCTCTCCTCTCTCCTACCAGGAAGAGGATCAGGACTCACTCCCCAGGGACACCGTGATCAAAGGAGATGGCATGATGTACCTTAACCAGGTAATTCTTATCTTCCATCAGCTTCTCCCATATGTTTACCATCCCACAACTTACTTCCCAGAAGCCCAAGCTCTTTTCCTCTGTCTTATTACTTCTTCACAATGTATCATCCTTTGTTAAAATGGTATACAGTGGTACCTTGGTTAACGAATTTAATGCCATGATTCTGGTCACAGAGTTGGGTTGCAACCAGAATCATGGAACGAATTCTGCAACCAGAATCATAGAATTTAGTTTGTGAACCACTGTGTAAGTTCCTTCACCTAATCACTTCTTAGAGTTTTTTTTTTTCTGTGACTCTCCTGTATGTGTGCATAGCAAACCTCTTTTTGTTTAATTCACAGATGCCTATCACTGACACAGATAGTAAAGGTGTTTCCCTCTCCTATATAAGCACAGACTGAAAAATAAAATGTAGGAAGTAAAAAGCTCAGATAACTTTCTACTCAAAGATTATGCATAAATTTTTTTTAGGGGGGTACCAGGAATTGAACTCAGGACCTTGCACTTGAAAGGCAGGTGCTTGTGCTGCCGAACTATGTCCCTGACCCTATGTGTAAAATTTTAAAAACATGATCCTTTTTCTTTTCTTTTTTGCTTTCTTAATTCCTTCCTCTCTCCCTCCATAAGCCTGCTTTCCTTTCTCCCTCCCTCCCTTGCTTCCTTTCTTCCTTCTTTCTTTCTTTGTACTAGGGAATTGAACCCAAGACTTTGCACTGAGCTACACACCCAGTCCTTTAAAAAATGTTTTTATTTTGAGTCAGGGACTTTCTAAGTCACCCAGGCTGGGCTAAAACTTGTGATCCTCTTGCCTCAGCCTTTGGACTGCTAGGATTACTGGCACATGCCACCACATCTGATGTTGTTTTCCTTTGCCGTCCATTCATATATATTTGTATGTGTTTTTTCCTTTCCAGAAATGTCATACTAATAGCTCTATAAACTATTTTTTCTACATAGTGTTATACTGTGGGCATGTTTTCCCATAAAAAGGGTAATAGAGATACACACCATTGCTTCTAGTGGCTACTTAATATTCCCCTAAATGTCCTACCTGTGACCTTCAGAAATGAGATGGAAAAATATGTAAATCCCAGGACCTGCTGCATGTTACCTGTGTAACCTTTACCTCTCTGAGTCTGCTTACCTGGGAGTGAGATGCTAGTACCTCAGTCACTAGACCCCATGAGGCTTGTACTTTATGTGGTGCCTGTAGGCAGCGTTAGCAATTGCTCCAAGCCCACTCCGCAGGTAGCCTGACCATGGAGCAGGACCAGCCTGGACCTTTGGAAGGTGCTATGGTGAGTGACCGCTAAATTGCTATCTGTCTGTGGAGTCCCACACAAGGCCTAGTACAGTCCCTGTCACATAGTAAGTGCTCAGCACAAATTGTGAGTGTTCTGACATGTCCCCCAGCTGCATGACCCTCCCTCGGGTGTGAGAGCGGATATGGGGTGAAGGGAAGAGAATCCCTATGCATCGAAGCTCTCCATCTCCGTCCCCAGAAGATATGTATCCTTTTCTGAGTGTGTAGTCCAAATTCCTAGCACCAGGACTGCCCCATCCCTCCAGCTCACCTGGCATTAGGGAGGCCAAGTTGCCTACACCAGGGCTGGGGGCTTGACAGCTGGAGCCGGGGAGGGGTAGGGCTGTGTTCCCTGCAAAGAAAGCTGTGGGAGAAACCAAAGGGAGCGCTTCCTGTCTCAGAGATAATTCTCATTTTTAAGAAATTCTGGCCAAGGAAGTAGAAAGATGAAGCCCTCTAGACAGCCCAGGCAGGTAGAAGATCTGTCTGAGAACGAGGATAGGGTGTTAGATACAGGGCCTTTGAGGTCATTCATTTATCGCTGAGGAACCCATTCCCAGGGAGAACTTGATGGGGCCACAAGCAGCAAAGTAGCAGAAACCCTTCTTTATTGTCCCAGGAGATCAAAAAGGGAATCTGAAGAGGAAGTGATTTGCCCCAGGTCTGACAGTAAGGTGTTGAAAAGGGCCTGGGATGGAATTCAAGTGCTCAGAGGGGCCAGCCCTATAACCTGGCCACCTGGGTAAGTCTTGGCAGAGAGGAATGGTCAGAACCTATGTAGTCCAAATGTATTCTAGAGGTTGGTGACCCTGAGTCACACCTGACTCCCTAGGGCAGATGGCTGAGAACCTCCTTGAAGGCCCTCTGACAGACACCGAGGCTCCCTGCCTGCCTTCAGAAGAACGGACAATGCTCAGGAAGCATCAAGGGTCAGTGTAGCTTTAGGTAATTCAGAGAGATCCCATTCTTGGAAATGTACTTCTCTGAAAATTAATTTGCCAAAAAACTAGTTCTATAAAAGGGAAGTTTACTGTGACATCCAAATGTATCTAAATAAATAAGTAAATAAGTAAATGAAATAAAAATATTAAGAAATGCATATTAGAGAAGCTATTTTAACTTACTGAGTATTTTTTAAATTTTTATATATCCAGTTTACATTTGTCATTTTTTAAAAATTGTACTTTGAGTTTAACAAGTTATTTTACCTATGGTCAATTTACTTAACCTTTGCACCATAACCTGCCAGAGACTAAAATTCTCTAGTATTGTTTGTTTATTTTGCTTTTGTACTTTCAGCCTTTGGCTTTTAGGGAAGGAGAACATCTGGTTCATTTTAAGATTCAGCCATTATACATGTCTCCAATGTAAAACATTTTATAAGTCACAGATTTGCCAGGTTTCTCCCTCCTAATAGATTTTCAATACAGTTTACTGCTTTAGTGTTTCTCTTAATTTACAGATTTATTACCTGGCTTAGTCAAATGGATATTTTGCTTGTGGCCTTCAGTAAATTCTCAGTGTCTGACGTATGAATCATACACAAAACCAACATTTAGCTGAGCAGAATGGAACTGGTGAATCCTCTGGAACTGTCTGGTGAAAACTAGCTTTCATGAGACTAAAACTAATTCAATTAAAGCAAAATTCCCCCCAAATCCTCTAAGATGTTAACTAGAGAACCCATTTTAGGTGACTGGTTCTCTAAACTTCAAATTCCATTCACTAAAGAATAATCTATACCCACTCCTGACAGGCCCAGTGACGCGACCTCTCTTTGAGGGTCCATACCCCAGGCCTTCTCCGCCCGGAGCCCTTCCAGAGCAGGGCCTGGCGCACTGTGGACTCCCAGTAATCCTTTCCAAGAAAATCACTACTGGTGGCTTCTCTCTCTCTCTCTGTTTCCATAGCTCTTACTCAAGTGCACCTGGTATCATTCCTGGTGAAAAAAACCTATCCTCTCTCTTCGGAACCCCAAATAAGAAAATAAAACCCACCAAACTTTAAATGAGATTATAAACTCCTGGAGCATGTTTACTTGAGTACAAACATGTCTCACTGTGACAGTGGGTGCCACAGGGGGCTCCTTAACTCACAGGCATTGTCTGGAAATCATAAGGTCTTTCCTTGTGTCGACAGGGTTACCAGGAGCTTTCATACTGTTGTACTCAAAAATAAGAGGAAATGCAGGGTGAGACTGAAGGCAGCAGGCTTCTCCTCTTATACCTTATTGTTTAAGCACCCTAAAAACCGGTCTTATATCGTTCTAGATCATTCCTTCTTAGTCGAGGAATATGGACATTCTGTAACATATCCTAATGGGACAAAGATTTACATGTCAGGCCATGTGGAGCACTTGATAAGATTTAAAATTAATGATAGATCTTTTGCAGTTGTGAAAGGGGCCACGAGATAAGAGGAGAGGGGAAGGAGAGGAGAGGAAGGAAAAGTAAGAATTAAGATATGTACATGTACCAAAATTCCACGGTGAATGTAATCATTATGTACTACAAACATAGTACTAGAGCTTTCAAAAAGATTTTAAACCAATGCTTCTCCTTCCAAAAAATTAAAAAGATAAAGAGCAGGCTCCCAAATGCTCCAGATTTTCAGGAACAATCTAGATAAAACACTTATTTGCATAGTCTTTGAAAATGTGTCCAATTTTTTAGTCTGGAGAACATAAACATGGCTGCCATACCTACATTGCGCTAGGACGGTTGCCCTCTAGAGGGAGTAGATGTGGCGGTTCCCAGCCTGGTATCTGTGAAGTGAGGATCTGACGCCCTCCCAGTCTATGCCCAGCCCACAGTGACCTCACCTTGCTGCTCCCTGGTCTGCTCTGTGGGTTGACCGTGATCTGGGAGGGAGCCCAAGGCTCTTGCAAGCCTCTTCTTGCTTATCTGCAGTTGTTTACTATCTCTAGGAGTGTGCAGGGCTCTTTGCTTACCTTGCGCACCTCCACCCTCCGGATACTGGCACCTGTTTCCTGTCTCAGCTCTGTCTCTGTCCTGCTCCCACCTTTTCCCTCTGAGCTGGTGATTCTCAGCTCTGGGTACACACTGGAAGAATACCTCAGGAGATTTTGAAAAATGCCGCCTGTGGGCCCACCCCTGTGCCTGACTCCCCAGTGGGTCGGGGGGGGGGGGGCTCAGGTGTGGCTGTGTTTTTTAAGCTCCCCAGGCGCTTGTGCAGCCATGATTGGGAAGTTAAGATGAAGAAGCTTTGCTCTAACTTGTCCCTGGAAAATCTAACATTCTCAGGCACTCCCTACACCCAACCGCTCCTCTGCGGCCTGGGGAGGACTGGCAGCCAGTGAGAGGAAGCAAGCACTCAGCTTCACAGTTTTCCGTGCACAGGAGGCCTGTGATTTGATCAAGTCAGTGGGAATCACGCTGGGAGCAGATGGTACTGTGCTGGCAGCCAATGCCCACTCACCTCCCAGAGAACTCTGTGCCAGGCACTTCACCAGTCTCAGTGCTCTGACCTTCCTGCCCTGCTGAACTTTGACCTAGACAGACATCAAATCTCAGTGCTCCTGAAGAGTTGTGTTTTCCTGCATGTGGGGGCTGTGGTCGTGACCACGTGGCAGAGATACCAGTAACGGCTATGTGCTCATTCATGTAGTCATTCCGCAAGTGTATTGTTGGGTGTCCCACCATATTGTGGGCCTGTGAGGATCCAGAAGATGCCACACGAAGCTCTGTCGTCTGAGGCAGGTGAGACATGGACATAAAAGACCACATCTTGGGTGTGGTGAGTGCCTCATGACGGAGTTGAGGGTTAGGAGAGTGCTCAGCAAAGGGCGGAGACTCCGAAGGGTAACACCTGAGCCAGAGCGTGGAGGTGGGGGAAACTCCCTAGAGGTAAGAGGAGCTTCTTGGCAGAGGACGCCGTGTGAGTAAAAGCACATGCCTTTTTGAGGGAGTCACACTGCCAGGGAGACAAGTCCCACTGTCAGGGATACAAGTCCCACTGTAGACAGCCTTGAACTGAATCTAAGGTGTTGGGAATTCTCAATCCTGGAGGAGCCACGAAGTAGCTATGTGACCTTGGGCAAGCCAGAGACAGTCATGTGCCTCAGTTTCCTCAACTGCAAAACAGGGGCTGACAGGCGTATCTGTTGATGTTGTGAGGGGTGAATCAGTGAGGTAGAGGAAGTGCTAGGAATAGTGTTTGTGTGGTAGCAAAAGTGTTTCTTCATGTTTTCCTATTGTCAGTCAATTGTTTTCTCTAGAAGACCGAATTAGGTTTTTAATCAGAGGAGGCATATGGCCAGGTTTGAGTTTCACAGAAAGGCACTTTTTGGCAGTGATGTGCAGGGTGAAGCGCAGGGAGACAGGGTGAGTTTGTGGTGTTGCAGTAGCGTTTGAGCACCTAGGTCTGATGGAGGCGGTTGGGAGAGCAGGGATCCCAGGGCAGGAGGCGTAGGGTGGAGCTGGCTCTGGAGGTGGGAGCTGAGCAATGGAGAAGAGCTCTAGGGACCAGACCTGACTTAGTGATCTCCTGAGAGGAAGCCTTGCTGGGTTTTGGAGGGTGTAGGAGGGGAGCAAGCAGGGAGAGGATGGGCACCAGCCGCCTGGGCGCAGAGTTTCGCCCGTGCCTGCTCGGGTCAGGCCGGGGGTTACTGATGTTTGCGCTGCCCGTCAGGAGGGAGGCCTTTTGCCTTGTCAGATGGTGAAAGCACATCAGACTTCTCAGAACTCTGGAGCCACCCCAGTGCTCAGCCTTTGGGAAGAGCAGCACAGAGGGTGCTGCCTGCCCCTTGACTTCCCCAGGGAGTCCGGGGAGAAGGAAACCCCAGGACTTCCCTGGAGCTTGGAGAGTGCCAGCCAGGACGGGGGTCAGGGACAGCACGTGGTCCGCAGGAGAGGACTTGTACTGTCAGCCACCCTTGCCCTGCCCGTCCCCCAGGCTCAGGGCCCGGCCTTGGCTGCACATCCCGTCCAAGGCAGGGCCTGAACCCGTCTCACACCTCCCTCTCCCACCCACCAGCCTTGGTGAGGGAGGGAGTTTCTGAGACACTGCAATAGCCTCGCTGCAGGGAGACAAGAAGGAAGAGAGAAGATCAGCGGCAGCTGTCCCCACTCGAGAAACAACACCCTCTCCCCGGAGGTGGGCTCCTCTCCTCCCGCCCCACCCTCCTTTCCCCTCCCTCCTTTGTTTTCTTCCCCCAGCAAAGATGCACGGCAGGATTATCTGCCCAGAGCAGGGCCAGGCCCTGAAAGCTCAGGCAGTGGCCTACTCTGAACGCAGCCCAGAGAGCGCCAGAGCCCGGGGTCAGGCGGGGCTGTGACCACACGGTGCTTGGCGCTGAGAGTGCCAGAGGGTCAGAGGCTGCTGCACGTTTCTGGCAGGTCTCAAGTTATCCAGTAGCTTCGGAGACCAACTGGATGTCGGGTGTTGTGAGCTCAGGGAGCATTGGGGCTTCAGAATAGCCCACCCCTGGCCAGTTTCCCTGGGAAGCAGAATGATACCTTTGAGAAAGGCACCCACCCGTCTAGTTGGGAGGGACTGGCTGCCTATAAAAACACCGACCGAATCCTCTTCCTTTTTTTTTTTTTTTTTGCTTTAAGCACCGCCCCAATCTCCCCCGACCTTTAGATAGAATTCCTGGCCTTGTGAATGTTAGTCAGGCAAGCACTCTACCACTGAACCAAAAAGCCCAAGCCCATCTTTTTTCTTTAAAGGTCAGTGAAATTCTATTGTGGAATTTCTGTCTTTTGATTTTTATTTTCCTTTTTTTGAGTCAGGATCTTGCCATGCAGTCCAGGCTGACCTTGAACTCACTCTACAGCCAAGGCTGGTCTCAACTCATAACGATCCTCCTGCCTCAGCCTCCCCAGCGCTGGGATAACAGGCGTGTGCCCCACCCCAGCTGAAATTTCTGTCTTTAGAGGTATCCACTTTTGCGAATAGGACCAAGAAATGGAAGGATGGGGGAGGGAGATAGGCAAAGGGGAGTCAAAAAGAATTAAGATGTGTTATGGATGTGTACCAACTCCCCATGAAGAGTGGAAACATTACTTATTACAAGCATGTATTAATAAAAATAAAAGGGTCCAGCGGGACTGGAAAATGTGCCTGTTTATACAGGTGAGTGGCTCAGCTGTACCCTTCTGAGTTGGTCTGGGGTGGGCGACACCCAAGATCTGGAGGAAAAGTGGCCCCTTAGGCAAGAGCTGCAAGCTAGGACCACAGCAAGGGGAGCAGGAGAGGCAGTCCCTGCTGCCCCCGGGCATTTGCTTTAGCTCCTTTCTGCCTGGCTTTTTCTTGTCATTCAGATCTCAGCATAAATGTAGGCCCCCAGAGGGGCTAATCAGGCCCTCTAATAAAAGCTGTCACCTTGTCACACCTTATCAGAGGACCCTACTTTACTATCTCTGGGGCATCTATCATGCTGCCAGTTTTCTTCTTTGTTTCTCTCTACCCCCCACCTCCACTGGAGCACAGGTTCCATGAGAGCGCAACGGGGCCTGTATCGCTCACTCACATTATCCCAGCACCAAAGGTTACATTCTGTAGAATGGATGAAGAGCATGGAATTCCCGTTATGTTCATTTCCACTCTGGGGTCCGCTGAAGGGGAAGGACAGGAAGATTCACTAGGCGCGGGTTAGTGGAGTTACCACAAGGTTGTTCAGCCAGAACACAGAGGCCCGGAACAAGGGTTGCTGAATACTGGAAGAGATGCTGCTTGGGAAGAGGATCCCACCTGCTTCCCCTGGACTTCCAGCTAAAATAAGGGCCCAGAGTGGGAGCCACTGAGACCTGTACTCTAACTTAGCAGGAGGACAGCGTTGCTAAGCTGTAGAGCTGCCCAAGGACCCATGCAGGGAGAGGGAACTGGAGGGAGGGAGCCTCCAGAGGAGACTCCATTCCGAGGGCACTTGGCTGGATGAATTTCAACATCTACCCCTCTTCTGAGTCAGTGCTCCTGGAACCTGGATATGATTTTTCTGTATTCCCTTGGCCTTCAGCAAGCACCTCAGTGGGTCTTGGTTCTTTCCCTGGTGGAGTGAACCATACCTTCTTTCCTGAAGGCTCTGGGCCATTTTTCACTGTGCCTGTATTAGGTTGTTGTAGTTTTCCATTGACTTTAATAACAGGGCATGCTAATACTAAGAGGCGCCCTAAAGGGTCTCCTGCACTCCACGTATATTCTTTCTTTCCCCCGTTGTGGAGTAGGAGTCCAATTTCCCCTTGATTGTCTGGGTCAATCACCCCTGACAACACTGTGAGTCCCTTTTCAGCTTGTTTCCTCAGAGGCATGAGGAGACCAAAATGACCAGGGGGAAATCTTAGCTTCCAGTTCAATGGTATCATTGTTGTAATTCCTGGTAGGCACTTTCCCCGCTCTGGAACTAAGATGTCTAAGCCAGCAGAACATAAGCTTGTGGGGACAGGAAGCAAAAATTTTGCTAATGGGTCGCTAGGTGTAATGGTGAGTGGTACCATTCCTACTTCCACCCCTTGATTCCTGGACCCATGAATCCTGGCTATAGGAGACACAGTGCCATATAGTGGGCGCTGATTCAAAGGATATGCAGCCTTTTGAAGTACCTTACCCCAGCCTTGCAAGCTATTACCACCTAGCTGGCACCGTAACTGTGTCTTCAAAAGACCAGTCCACCTTGCTATCAATCCAGCTGCTTCCGGGTGGTAAGGAACATAATAAGACCAGTGAATACCATGAGCATGAGCCCATTGCTTTACTTCGTTGGCCATAAAACGTGTTCCTTGGTCAGAGGCAATGCTATGTGGAATTCCATGACAGCGGATAAGGCATTCTGTAAGTCCACTCTGAAGATGCGTCTAGAGAGCCTTGTTTGACTAGAAATTGTGAGTTTGTTGTTATCCTTAAGACCAGGCAGCTATCTACAATCTTTACACTTCTGACAGAAAGTCCTTTGACTTTATGATTAGTGGGTGCTGTAAGTTAAAATGGCAATTGGTCCTATGTAAACACATAAATGTCTTTGTAATTTTTTGTTTACAAAACAATATATATTCCACTCTTCCATTTTTTGCTAAAATATACAAATGTGTGTATACTTAGAATGCATGAAATAGAACACTTCACCAAAGAGTTTTTTATAGGCATGAAATTATGAAGGATTTCCTTTGCTCATGTATGTTTTCTAGTTTTCCTCAATAAGCACAAAGTTCTTCTGTAAAAAGAGAGCACCAAACCATAAATAATTTAGGGCATTTAGTTTTATCCAGTGATGTGTGCCAGCACTGCCTCTTACTGCCCCATCAGACTGATTATACGGCTCTCTTCCCAGGTGCAGTGATGTGGCTATATTAAATCAAATGAGTTAGTAATATGTTGGTAGCACGAGACTGACCTTGGAGGGAGTATTTACACCGCACAAGTCTGCAAAGGCTACAAATCAGGGCTTTTTGTTTCTCCTCCCTAACAAAACAGGTTGTTAAACATTTACCAGCACACCACTATTTATATCCTGAGTCAGTCAACACAAAATGTTCGGGCAGTAAACAAGAGTATAGTTTTCAAAAATCTGTAAGTAACGCATAAAAGCAATTTTTTTTTCAAGCTTTAAATAACTACAGAGCTTTATAATAGATGCAGTCCCTCCCCACATTCTTACTTAAACTGAGATTTTGTGACAGGTACACCAGGCACTCTTGCTAGTAGAACTGAAGTTAGCTTTAAGAAAAGTCAAGATATAGTACCTTTAAAAGCTACTTATAGCTGGAGTTATCACACGCCAAGTTTTAAATTTGCAAAGAGAGTATACGACAATAACCTCTTTGTATAAGATGATTTTAATTGTTTTTCATGGTGTTGTGGTTGTTCAATTTTTACATTTCTTATATGCTTTCCCTCTCTTTACCTCTGCAACTAAGGTTCCCCCCTGCCCATACCTCCTGCCCACCCTGCTCAAAGCCTATTGTACATTTTGCTTTATTTTACCACGAGTGCAATCTGGTTTGGGCTGGAAGAACAGAAAGAAGGACAGCGAGAAGAAAGAGTTAGGTGGGAATTGCAGTGTGATGAGGGATCGCCAGCCGACATCAGCATAGGAGTTTATGGCCCAAGGATTCTGGACCTGCTATGTTCCAAGTAAACATTTTTAACGCAAAGACATGGCAGCAGACAATCCTAGTGACTGAGAGCCACATGTTTGGCATATTAGGCATGCAATTTAGGATGAAAAGTTGGGCACCATTTCTCAGGCTTTTGGCTAAGATCAAGTGTAGGATGAAATGTTGGGGACAAAAACAAAAAGTAAGGGCGTATACTCCTTAGCCAACTCCTGCTCCAGTGCGACCGTGTGAGCACAGTTACTGTCATGCCTGAGCTGGCCGTGTTAGTGCTGGGCTCCTGTGCTGTTGCCCTCCCCTCCGCATCCAGGTGAGACAGCTGATGCCAGGCGCACCCCAAACCCTGTACCACATCTTTCCCCTGTTATTTATCATGGTGACGTGAATGCCACGACAGATGTTCATACTGAGTACTTTAAAAACAACTTTGTTAGTTGGCTGTGGTGATGCACGCCTGTCATCCAAACACCCTGGTGGCCGAGGCAGGAGGATCATGTGAGTTCAAGGCCAGCCTGAGCTACATGCTAAACTCAAGGCCAATCTGAACTACATGGGGAAACCCTATCTCAAAATGAAAACAAAAACAGCAATCAATCAAATAAACAAAAACAACTTTGTTATTTTTATGATCCTGGCAGTTAGCTTTGCAGAGAAGTAGTCATGTACCATATTGTAGACATATCTTAGTCTATATTGCGTTGCTGTAACAAAGTGCCCGAGAGCAGCTTCTTTATAAGGAAAACAGGTTTATTTTAACTCATAGATTTGGAGGCTGAAATGTCCTAGCTTGATGCTGTATACACCGAAGTTTTCACGCTGCATCACACATGGCAGATGGCATCACGTGGTGGGCATGTGTGAGGGCACAAGCAGCGCCTAATGAAGGGGCTTCGTAATGACCGCTCTCACCAATCCCAAGAGACCTAACCTGCTCCCGAGATACATGTTAACTGCTCTTGAAGATGGTGCTCCCATTTCTCTATCACCTCCTGAGCCTCTGTCTCTTGACGGTCCTGTCACATCTCAGTACTGTTACACCATGGACAAGCTGCCAGCCCGTGAACTCGGAGACAAACCACATCCAAACCGCAGCAGAAACTTCTCTCACCCAAACAGGACACAAACGTTGAACTTTTTTGCCTTTGAATTAATTCATACTTCATTTATTAAAAAAAAATTATGACAGTTGCTAAGGAATTGAAAATTAAATGGTAAGATTGATACAGTCTCTGGGTGATGCTTAGGGTTCCAAGGTTCACTGAGTTGAATGGTGTTCACCAAAAAGATATGTCTAACTCCTAATTCCCTGTGTCTGTGGCTGTGAGCTTTTTCACAAATAGGCTCTTTGTCGACGTGATTAAGCTAAGGATGCTGAGAGGAGGTTATCCCTCACGTGGGCTGTGCCCTAAATTCAGTGACCACTGTCATTTGAGGGAAACAGAAGGGGAAACAGACTCAGAGATGGAGGGAAAAGCTAGGCAAAGATGGAGGCAGAGATCAGAGGGATGTTGTCACAAGTTGAGGACCGTCAAGGATTTCTAGCAACAACCAGGTGGTGAAGGAGGGGACTTTGGGTGGATACCAGACTTCCGGCCACCAGAACTGTGAGAGAATGAATGTGTGTTGTTTTGAGCCTCACAGTTGGTGGGTGTATATTATACAGTCATGGGAGATCCGCACAAGAGGATAAAAAATTGTCACATCCTTACAAATGAATGTCCAGAAGCAGGTTGTGTAGGTACCCATGGGCATCCTCAATGCAGGGCGTACAACATAAGGTCCTCACTGCTGCCCAGGGGCTTGATTGGCCCCTTTCAGGCCCTTGATTAGTACAATTTAAACAATACAAATAAATCCATTACATGTCATGGTGGTTCATGTGGCAAACAACTCTCAGAAAATAAAAGAGGACCTTGGTAGGAAAAGAATTGAGAACACTCAGAGCAGACATTCTCAAAGGCCCCCTTTGAGGATAGAAATGTCCCAGGTCCCAGAAGTAACTAAAAATGAGGCCCTGTAAGCAAGAACCAGGGATCGTGGCTTACAATATTGCTTCAAGCTAGTCCCACTTACTGCTTTTAAGTTAGGCATGGTGACTCTTGAGGGAAAACCTCCTGGTTTCTGCGTGGTCTCTTGAGTAGTAGATCTAGGAATGAAGCACAGCATGGCTCTACACTGAACCGGGATAGTTAGCAAAAGAAAGAGCTGAAATCACGGCACTTCAGGAGAGGTGATGCAAGGGAGGGGTGCCCTACCCCTCATCGGGTAAGAAAACCTTGGGGTGACCACACGTAGCTGCAGAATGGCCGGTTGAGCTAGGACCTTAGCACACCAGGCTCTCTTCTCCCACTGTTTTTCTTTCTTCTTAACCACATTCAAGTCAGCTTAATGAGGGGCCTTTGGAGGACTGAGCTGTATCACTTGGGGAAGAGACTGGTTATAAATTTTGTGGAGTCTCACACAGACTGACCAAGGTGGGGGGGAAGGTAGAGAAAGGAGAACCACAGCCACAGTGGGTTGGGGGGGCTTTGATCTTGGCCCCACCTTTCAAGAGAAAGACAGAGGGACAGAACACGAGAAAAATGTTTAAGGTGTTTTGCTTGAATAGAAAAATCTTGCCTCAGCTCTTGGGCAGAGGGTGTTGGTCATGGTTTACTCATTTGGAAAATGGAGACTGATGTCTTTCTTTGCAGACTTTATTGGGTTGTTGTGAGCCAAAACCACACTGGGCCTGGTAGACACGATGCAAATGTGGAGGTAGAAGGAGCCACAGTGTGCGTGGGTCCCCTCCAGGCCCAGCCTATCCACAGTGCACAGAGCTCCGGCCTTTGTGAGCTTCAGGTCCCAGGCCTTTCTCTACTTCCTCAGTTCTGGGTGGAGGTAAGCGCCTCTGTGGGGCTGCACAGCTTCCTTCTCTAGTTTTCCATGGTGCAGAAGGGGATTTCCTGTCAGGAACCACCATGATATCTGTCCACGCCAGCAAGAGGGGATTTTTGGAAACAGAGTCCTTTATCACTCCTAAAACACAATGCTGGCCTCTTGTTCTGTGGGCTGGCAATGGTGGGGTTCTTTTGAAATGTGTGCTTTTAGACCAGAGGAGCGTGTGTGTGTGTGTGTGTGTGTGTGTGTGTGTGTGTGTGTACATGCACGCTCACATGATATAATTATTGCAGGGAAGTGTATTGAACAGCTGAGAAAGAGAGAGAAAAAGAAACAGAAAAACAATTAAAATGGTGCCCCTGAAAATGACCCTGGAGATCCTCAAGTCCAGACTTTGCTGCAGCTTTGGGCCACGTACCCTTGTTGACAGCTGAGATGATTTTAGGATCTATATAAGTCAACAGAAAAAGCAAGAGCAGACCTTCCTTACTGAGGCAAAAGTATCTAGACAGAGCTTATTAACATTATTTTGCTTGTAGTATAATTATTGTGATCGTTTCCTTCTATTTTTAGCAAGGGAAACGGGTTTTCCGCTTATAACAATGACGGCGTGTTCATTTAAAATACATTTACTGAAGATAAGAAGTGTAGATTTAAAATACCAAGTAGATTTATGTACGTTACAAAACTGTGGTAGTGGTCTTTAGATTGGTGAACTTTGGGAAACTTGGATGTAATTCAAATTTCTCATGTCACTGAAGAGTGGATAAAGGCCACAGAGCGGTGGGCTGGACCAGGGTCTTTCAAGAGAGAACAGCATGATGGATCCAAGGTATGAGTATACTACAGGCAGCACAGCTGGGGCTGGAAGCCTATTCCCCTTCGCCCACTTGAATTTGGGCAACATCCAGGGTCAATCTTCCTTTCATTGTTCTGAAAGAAGCAGAAGATAAGACCAAGTGGCCTGAGCTTCAGGGACCTATTCCCAATTGGGACTTTAAAGTTCATATATGGACTGCTTCTCATGTATTTAAAATAATCAGAGTGAACGCTGGGAGAGTCATACATGTTGAAAGCCCCTCAAGGTGACTCAGAGCCCTGTCAAGCATTCCTGTCAATCATATCCATAAACCCCATGAGAGGCACCTGGGCTGGGATGCACAACTGTTAAAATCCAAAACCTGATGTACAAGTGATGTACACTTGCAATTCTTTATTCGTTGTGCACAAGAGCCTGGAATTTACCTGTCAGATCTACCACGTGGGCTCGAGTGAAATGGGTGGGGGGTGGGCAGAGCAGTGGAGTCAGAGCCCCCATCTCTGATCCTGGCCCTGCACAGAGTCTCCTACCTTTGCTCCTGCAACACTTCCCAGTGAGCAGGATCACTTCCAGAAGGGCTACAACACCATGTCCCCTGTCTGGGCCTAGTCAGAGAAGGGACTTTCTGAAGATATAATTTCAAATCTTCTGATTCAGTTCACCAAAGCTTTCCAGAAATTCTGTGAGGCCTCTAAACTTCTGTTTTTGCTCATCAAGATATGCACTGGGGGCCACTCTTTGCCCATGACCTATAGATTTTCACCCTACCCAGGAAGAGGCAGAGAAGCAGGGAGACCTGCAGAGATTGGTACAAGAGATTATGGTCCTTTAAGTCCAGGGGAGTTGGCTCTGAAGATCAGTCTAAATCTAGGAGGAATCTAAGGAAGACTTCCAGAAATTTCAACAGTACACATGTTACCTGGTAAACTTGTAAGGGTTAGGCCTGAGCAGCACCCATGAGTCCCTTCATACCTAAGAAGTCTCCGAAGGCAGAAATCTCATGTGGAGGTACAGGAGGGCCGGTAATTTTTCCAAAGCCCTGTTCTTTTATTTCCCCAGGCCCCTTCCTGAGTACACAGAAGCACAGAACCCAGAGGCTGGGGAGGAAAGTAGAGCAGCAACCTCAGGGCTCTGAGGCCAGGGTGGTAGAAGTCCAGCTCAGGCTTAGAGTGGGGTGGAAAGTTGGGTCACTGAGCTTAGGGGTCCCCTGGATACCACCAGACAGCACCTAGGGAAGATTACAGAACCACTTCAGACACACTCTGACACACTGAGCAGTGCAAATTCTCCCAGAGGACCCTGAAGGACTGAGAAATGAGGGAAGAATGACCCTCCCCGGAGACAGGATTCACAGATGACAAGAATCAATGGCTAGACCTGGTGTTTCCTGAAAGGTCTGCACTTGGGTCGGTGAACGAGCCTTTCCAAGAACAGGGTTTCCCTGGTCCAACAGGCTAGGGAGCCAGTCAGCCTGGGAGGTGGTAAGATTTGCAACCTCAGGGGCCACTAGAGGAGTCAATGTGCAGGAAAAGGGTGCCTTGACGCAAGTATTTTCTCTCACTGCTTTAGCCACACAGCTGAGGAACTTTCCTTAAATTCATGTAAATTCATTCAGTGTTAGTTATACAACTCACCATTTCAGTAGATTTCAAACACATTACCAGTGAAACACACTTGTGTGTGCACATGGTACTGGGGATTGAACCCAAGGCCTTCACACTGAGCTACATTCCTGGCTGCTTTTTATTTTGACACAGGGTCTCATTAAGTTGCTCAATTGCCTGTGCTGGGCTTGTAATTCTGCTGTAGCCTGTGAGATTAGATGTGTGCAACCACACCCAGCAGTGGAACACTTTTAAGGAACAAATCGTGTATACAGGGCCCAAGAAAAGAAGTAGCTAGGGATTGGTGAAAATTTATTCATAAGATCAGATTTATAATTCGAACCTAGATATGCTGGCTCCCTGGCTTTTGCCAGGAGAATCATCAAAGTTCATACGTTCATCCACACAGTTCCTGACCCTGTGGGGGCAAGAGCCAGATGCCAGTGATTGCAGCCACTCTGAGCAGAATATATGGCCTTGTGACTTCCTATTTGAAGCTAATGTTTGAAGCTCTCCTTTGATTTCCTATCCATAGCACCTTGCCATGTAAGCCCCGTGTGGCCCCATCAAGATCCTTTTGGAGGGATGGTTAGCTGAAGAGCGTCGCTATCAATCTCTTTGAGATGTCTGCTGAACATTCTCCAAGCTTCCCCAAGCACATTTCAATAATACCCAGCTTGTGAATCTGAGTTAGGCCAATCCAACCCTGTTGTCAAAATTCAGTGAAAATATCACTCTACGTCAGATTGCTTGTGATGTGGGAATTGACAGACGCTTAATTATATTTATGGGTGCAAGTAAATGAATGGGAGCACGGTGTTGTTTTGGGGAAAAAGGAAATTAAAATTGGTAATAATGTAGGATGACTGCAGGCTGTTACCAGCCACCATGTCCCTGATGTGGTTCTTGAACACTTTGACTGAAGGAAGAAGAGTGTACCTTGGCAAACAGAAGCTGTCATGTGGGATGCCCTGATGAATTTGGGGTTCACTGTGTTAATCGTCAGGGCTTTGTCACTGTAGCCACTGACTCATCGTGGGGCTTTTCCAGCCAAGGCCCTCTGAGCAGGGCCTTAGAAGATCCTGAGATGATACTGTTGAACAGTTTCCAGGGAAGCTCACTTCTAAAGTAAACACACAGCTAGGTCAGGAGGGAGTTTCTCCCTGGGGCCCTGTGGAGCTTGCAGACCAATGTCAAGGACCCTCACTGAGCTGGATCCTTTGAGTCTTCCCACCCAGCCACGTGGCTGCTGCCTGTGTGCTGAGCAAAACTTTTCCTTGCTGCTAAACACTGAGGATTTGGAGGATCAGAAACACTCAGGTAGAAGGAGGAAGAGAAGCTAGAGAAAAAGGAGGAGGAAATGCAACAAAGCTCCATTAGATTCACCTGTGGTACAAGGCAGCTGGGGGACGGAGGAGCTGGGCTCCTTCTCTGTGCCTTCTAGGACTGTTCCTCTGCTGTCAGAAGAGAGACCGAGTAAGACTGGGACGTTCCAGGTCTGGCTATTTGCTTATCTACTGGGGCTGAGGATTCAGGGACAGAGGGCACAGGCCTCAGGCTTCAGACCACAAGCAACAGTCAAAGTGTATTTATGTGGCCTGTTTCTCTGTCTCAGGCCCCAAGAGACAAAGGCTTGGTGTCTTCCCGAAATTTATTTTGAATTTGTTCCTTCTGGTTTGGTCCAAGTCCTAGGATGCTGATGAGCTCTCCTATGGTTCTGTCACCAGCACTACCACCCAGCCAAGCCTCAAGACATGAATTTATTATCTTCTGCTGCATAACTACATAAAAGTCTAGTAGCTTAAAACAACCATCAATATGGTTATCTCACAGCTTCTCCAGGCATTTTACCTGAGCGGCTCAGTCCAAGCACCTCTCATGAGGTACAGTCCAGTGACCAATGGATGGGGCTGTGTGACTGGAGGGCTCAGTGATGCCCCTAGCCCAAGGGAAGGCAGTTGGGTGTTAACTGTCATCTAGAGGCCACAGTTTCCTTTCCACATAGTTCTCCATAGGCCTGCTTGAGTTGGGGATGCCTAAAAGAACGAAAAGGACCTAATTTCAGACATTACACCCGGTCACTTCCATTGTATTCTATTGGTCCTGTTCTAAGTGTCCGACCTGACCCACTGTGGGGAAGCTGTGGGTCCAGGGAGGTAGAAGCCTTGGAGGCCATCCCGAAGGCTGAGCACTCTCAGGTCTGCTAGGCTCTGGATTTCTGACCAGCTTATTCCTTAAGCCATGGGCTCTTGTTTAGGCAGATCTGAAATCATTCATCCTGTGGGGTTCATTCAACAAACAAATTGAGCACCTTTTCTTGTGTTAGGCAAAATGGTAGGTTTTGCCTACAGGGACACAGAGATCAAGAAACCTGCGAGCTAGTGAAGAAGGCGACACTTACCCTGGAGTGTGTTAAGTATCACAGGGGCAGTGTGATGGTTTAGATCTAAAATGTCCCAAAGGTCTCAGGTGTTCAGAGGTGGGACTTTCAGAGGGCAGTTTCATCACAGAGGCTCTAAATTCCTCAGCCGATGAATCCATGGATGAGGTGATGATTTGCTGGCATTATTGAGAGTTAATGGAGATTTCGCAGTGGGCCTAGTTATGGCTGTGGGTTTGTGTCCTTAAGGACTCTATCTCTTGTCTCTGGTCCTTCCTTTCTGGCTGCCCATCCTTCTCTCCTTCCTGGCTTCCATGAAGAAGCTTTTGTGTGCCACTTGTACCATGTTGATTCTGCCTCTCCCCAACCCAAAGCAGTGGATTCAGCTGATCGTGGACTGAATCCTCTGAAAGCGTGTGCCAAGATAAGCCTGTCCTCCTTTTCTTCTGTGTGTCGTGTGTTTCATCACAGCAAAGAAAGGTGACTAATTTCAGGCAGCAGAAGACCTGGGTGGGCTAAATGGGGACAAACAGAAGGAACTCTGGGCTCAACAGCGACTCAGTGAAGGCTGCCTCAACAAGGCAAGGCTCAGCTGGGTGTTGTGGGTGAGTGGGAGGTCACCAGGCAGACGAAAGGAACAAAGGGCAGACAGATGGTGTCCATGCCGGGGAGCAGAGTGAGCAAGGCACAGAGCCATTACCAGCCCAGGCATTGCCAGAGTCAGGATGCCCTTTCTCCACTGTGCGCTGTGTCTATAAACCACCTAAAACCAACAACCAACAGCAAATTTCTCATCCTTTAAAAGAGCCCCGTTAAGCTCACAGCTACTCTTGTTTGTTACTGCAAACAAGAAACTCATTAAAAAGTACTGGAGAGAGTCTGCCATGGAGGACCTGTCTGTCATGTCAGAACAGCAGAGAATGACGGGTAGTTTCTGTTTGTGGAAAAGATTGTCTCATGCTTCTCTGCTGGAGGCAAACATAATTTCATTGCTTTAGGGACCGCACCCCACTCACTATCAGGGGGGCGGGCACCAGGGTATTCACAGGCCAGTGTACAATTTTCCTTTGTATTGGAAGAGAACACCACCTGTGGAGATCAGTGGAGTTATGGAAAAGGCACCTGGGGCTGTCCTGTACTGGAGAGTTGAAAGGCTGTTTTGAGTGTTTGCTACACATGGCGTCTCTAAAATGCAGATACACACACCTTTGATGCAATGGAAGAATAACACACACTTGTTCATGCAAGGCCTGCTCAAGGTTAGCCCTGGATTCTGCTTCAGTATTGTCTGTCTAGATTTTCTATTTCCTGAGGATAGAGACAGTGCTATCCATCACCCCCAAGTCCTTGCAGAGGGAGGCGCTTAGCATGAGAGCTGGAGATGCAAGAGGAAACAGCAGAAGCAAAGTGCTTGCAAACGTCTGCTTCCTGTTCCCCTCTGTCTAGGGCCAGTCGAGGAGGACTTGCCCACCTTGCGTCCCCCGGTCCTCTCTCCCTCAGTCCCTCCTGACTCGTTCCTTCTCTCCTCTTCCCAGCCATCCCGGGACTGCAGGGTGGGAGCTGCGGGCTGCGCTCATAGCTGGAGCCCCGCCATGGCGGAGAGAATCTGCACAGGCCTGAGCCTGAGGGCCGGGGGGCGTGTTCTATGGTTGGCAGAGGTAAGTCATATTTCTTTCAGCCTGGAAGCAGTTTCCAGGTGTGGAGAGAGGCCTGATGCCAAGTCTTCAACCAACAGCTGAAGTTCAAATTGCAGAGAGGGACCTGGAGGGGAAGAGGAGTGTGGCCTTGTCCCTCATGATCTCACCGCTGTGCACTGTGCAAGCTGAGCGTGACACTGGGCCGCCGCACGGTGGGCATAAGACAGGGCCCTACCTCCTACTCCAGCAGGAGCAGCCTGCCCCCCATCCACCACCGGCTGGGGAGGAAAGAGGAGACACAAAGGCAGCGGGGGGGATCTCCTCTACCCCAGGGTAGCTGGGAGCAGCCCAGTCACAGTCCCAGACTCCACTGAGGGGGGACCAAGAGGTGATAAGCCTTGTTCTCACCCCCAGTGGGATGTGGCTGCTCAGACTGAGTTAGGAAACCATCAGCCTCCTCCCCTGCCCTGGTTTTTCTGCTTGCTGCTTACGAAGGATGAATCCACAGTCACATTCACGCCCACTGGAAGGTTCTCCTAGTTTCTGCCTCTTGCTGAGTTGGGTGTGCACACTGATCTCTGGAAAGCTAGGTTAGGCCAAGGCTCCTGATCCCCTGGATGTAGAATTCTTCAAAGTGGCTGTTCCTTGAGAGTGAGTGGCACAGGCAGCCATATGGACAGGCCCCCAACACTTCGCTGAGCATTTAAATGAAGTGTTCGGAGAGTTTGTATAGCATTATTCCAAGTTTGGTCTATAGAAATATGACTTAAAAAGTATACTAATGACATCTATTATTCTGTGTCTGGGTATTTTCTTTCTTTTTCTTTCAGTAGACTATTTTTTATAACAGTTTTTTTTTCACAGCTAAATAGAGCAAGAAGTTGAGAGTTCCCATGCACTCCTTTCCCAACGTCTTGCACCAGAGCAGTTCCTTTGCTACAGCTGATGAATTTACATTAACACATTATTGCCCAGTGCATAGATTACATAAGAGCTCACTCTCACTGGACATTCCATGAGTTTCGATAAATGTGCAGTAATACAGATTGTCACCGGGCAGGGTCAAAGGAAGTTTCCACCAAGTAAGGAGCCTAAGCTCACCCTGCCCGCAGGAGAAGGTGCAGGCTTGCTGACTCCCGTCAGGAGACGAGATGTATCAGCTAGAGGCATGAAAGGGTTTATTAGACGGAAGCTTTAAAGTATACACCTTAAAAAATAAATGAGGGTTCTCAAGGGGGTGCATTATGATCTGGTGTTATTAATGAGGTCTTGGGGGTGTCTTTAAGATGCGTGATTTAAGGTGTGAATTCCTACTGTCTGTCAGGTTGTCCACCTGGTGGGCTCTGTTAGAATGCAAGCCATGTGCGTGTGTTTGAGGGTGAGATATGGGGCCTACTAATAATGCTTCTCCCTAGGGCATGAAGGTCTATGACAGGACACACCACTTATAGGAGAAATGAAGTGGTCAACTCACAGGTAAAAAAGCCCAATGCAGGGACAAGGGAATTGTCCAGGCTTATTGTATCTTAGGGGAAGAGAAAAAAATTCAACTGGGCTTGTATCCTGAGGCTGGTTTTATTTTTCAGATTATTTTTGGGGGGGGTTGGGTCCTTTCTGACACAGGGTTTCACTATTTCACTCTGCTGTTCGGGCTGGCCTTGAACTCACTTTGTAGCCCAGGCTGGCCTCAAACTCTCAGTGATCCTCCTGCCTCAGCCTCCCAAGTGCTGGGATTACAGGTGTGTGCCATCATGCTTGGCCCAAATTATGATCTTTTTATCCTTTCTACCTATCTTTATTTATTTATCCTACCCTGTGGTGGATTGACAACCAGTGGTCAACTTGTAACACCCAGCTGAACTGAACCAGCATGGTGCTGGGTGTGGGAGGCCCACCTGAGGATTGTTGCTAGCAGCATAAGAGACAGAACTGGAGGAGAAGAAGGGAAGCTTCTTCCCTCCAAGAGGGAGTTGGTTCTCCTGGAGAAGCTTGTCGTGCTGACTTTCCTAATGAACTCGGGTGTCCTCATTGTTGCAGGAGCTCCGGACCTGTTGTCGCTGAGAATGGCTGCGATTCACTTTGGGGGAGCCCTGGTCCTTACTTTAAGCGTTGCTTCCTGGCTCCAGAGGGGAACATGGTGCACTGCTCAGTCTCCTGGAGAAGCTTGTCACACTGGCTTTCCTGATATGGACCTGGCTTTTCGCATCTTTGGAGGAGCTTGGGACCTTGTTGCCACTGAGGATGGCTGTGGTACTTTTTGGGAAGCTCTGGTTCTTATTTTGAGCAATGCTTCCTAGCTCTAGTGCAGATCCCTCAGCCTGCTGGCACAGATCCTTCATCCCGCTGGCACAGACCTTCTAGCTTCCAGCACTGACCTGCGGTCTTCCCAGTGCAGATACTTGGAACAGGCCTGCATGAGACATTGTTGTGGGCTCTCGGCCTCCAGTTGGACTTGGGGGGGGGCATTGTTATGGGCTCTACATCTTCAGCTGGACTCATGCAGGACATTACTGTGGGATCCAGACCCTCAGCTGGAAGCTTTGGTCTTTGGTGTGCGGACTAAAGACCACCTGCACTCTTTTTGTATATGACTCTTTGGGTCACTATTATAAAATAATTCTACAAACTATGTGTCCTGTATCGTTCCCCTTGCAAAATCCTCAACTACAGCATACCCAACCCCTATTCCATGTGTATGTGGAATCATACAGAACGGTTGCCCTGCCCTATAAATCCCTGATCTCTGCCTCTTTCCCTTCCCTCCCCAACCCCTGACAGTCTTGTTATTGTCTCCACAGTTTTACCTTTTCTGGGATGTTATATAATCAAGCTTGAAACCCAAAATAGGTCCAGGGTTCAAAAAGAAAGAAAGGGCAGGAGATGTAATTGTAGTTAAGCCTTTGCTCTCTGGGTTAGAAGAGCTGGTTCCCCATAAGGCCCTCTCAGTGCCACAGTCCGAGCCATAGCGCAGAAGCATTTTGCAGGAGTGGGTTAAATCTAGTACCTGTGCCAGGGGTAAATTTGTTATTCTAATTCACTCCAATGCTTCTGCCGAGCCCTGTGCAACTCTTCTCCAATTTAAAGTGAAAACGCCCCACTGTCTAGCTGCTCTGGAAGGGAAGAGGGAGAGGAGGCCAGCAGCTGTCAACAGCACTGCGGACAGCACTAGAGGCCCCAGCTCAGCGCCACCTGTCTTCTCATTGCAGGCAAGCAAAGAGATCTGGCCTTAAAACACGACCTTTCTTCTGAAGGTCTCAGTTTCTAGCTTCTGGAACATCCCAGCTGTGTGACCTTCAGCAATGGTTTGACATCTCTGAGTCTGCATCGTGAGAATGCAAAGAGAATGGCACCATTCCTCCCAACTCATAGTTCCTGCAAACGAGACAGTGTTCTGAGAATCATTAAGTTTGAAGGGGGTGGAAAAGCCTTGCTTTTGGTGTCTCATTTGAGAATAGTGCTCTTTTCCTAGGACCACAGTGACCTCAGCCTCTGCAGAGCTGTCCAGAAAAGTAAAGTAGTCAGTACAGTACCAGCCTAAATGTAAATTTTGCTGAGACAGAAAGCGATTCTATAAGCCTCTTCCCAGAAGAAACCAGATGTGAACTTCCCCCAAGAGTTCGTAATCATGATCTATGTCATCCCTTTGTACGTGCTTGGCTTTGTTCCAGGAACCCCCTGTGGATACGAAAATCTGAAGTTGTTCTAATGCCCTATGTAGAACAGCGTAGCTTTGTACGTAACATATGCACGCCATCCTGTATAATTTCAATCATGACTAGATTACTCATAATACCTACCATAATATAAATTCTATTACATAGTTGTTACACTGTATTGCTTAGGGAATAATGACAAGTAAAATAAAGATTAATTTGACTGAATCTTCAGTACAGACACAACTTTTTCTCCAAAGTATTTTAGATCTGCAGTTGGATGCAGAACCCACGTACACTGAGGTCAGCATTTTCATCTCCAAAGTCTCTCTGAAGAAGCCAAATACCAAAGCAGATAAATGAAGACAAACTTTGCTGTGTGTTGGCAGCAAAGAGGCAATGTCTGAAGAGGAACAAACAGGACTAGTGTGCATGCACTTAACCTCAGACTTGCTACAGGCCAGTTGTGTGATCTTGGGTAAGTCACACATGTTTTCTCCCAGTATTAGGGATTGACTCCAGCTTTACACAGGTCAGGTAAGTGTTCTGTCCCTGAGCTAGATCTCCAGCCCTTTGGCTGCTGCTGCATCCTCCTCCCCCTCCTCCTCCTTGATTGCTAAGTTGCCCAGGTCAGCCTTGAATCTGTGATTCTTTTTCCTTAGCCTCTGGAGTAGTGAGGATTACAGGCATGTGCCACCATGCCAGGCTTGGGTAAGTCACCTGATGTTTGTGGATTTCAGATTCCGTAACACGATGATAAAGACATGATCAGCCTTAACGATCTGTGTGATTTCCAAGTCTAATTTGACAGACCTGCTCCTGCTTGTCTTGTTCAATGGAGGAGAAAAACAAAAACTCTCCCATCAGTCCCTAGCAGCAGTTATTAAGAAATCTAAATTCTACGGGAGATTTCCAGAATTCTTTGAATCTAGCTAATTTTTTCTTATTTCAGGGTCTATACAACAGCAACATCTATCAGATACTGTAAAACTGTATTTTTTCTTAAAACAGACATGAGGATCCATGGAACAGAATAGAGGATGCGGAAACAACCCCAACTACATTCAACTGTTTCATCTTTGATAAAGAAGCCAAAACATACACTGGGGGAAAGATAGCCTGTTTCATAAATGGTGCTGGGGAACGAGTTATCCACATTCAGAAGACTGAATTGAAATCCATACCTCTCACCATGTACTAAACTAAAATCAAAATGGATCGAAGAACTAAATGTTAAAACAGAAACATTTAACATGCTAGAAGGTAAAATAGGTAAAACTCTTACAGTCAGAGGTATAGGCAGGGACTTTCTGAACAGAACCCTGGTTGCACAGGAAACAGTACTAAGAATCAACAAATGGAATCCTATCAAACAAAAATCTTCTGCATAAGTGAAAGAAATAACATAGGAAAAAGACTATCTGTGGAATGGAAAATTTTTTTTGCCAGTGACTTCTCAGAGAATTAATGTCTAGAATATATAATGAACTAAAAAATTATACCAGGCAAAATAAAAGACCCAGTCAGAAATGGGAAAGTGCAACAGACACTTCACAGAAGAAGCACAGAGGACTAATCAGCGTGTGAAGAAATGCTCAACATCACCGGCCTTTAGAGAAATGCAAATTAAAATAACACTGAGATTCCACCTTACCCCGGAAAGAATGGCCATCATCAAGAAATCAGTTAGTAACAAATTGTGGTGAAGAAGATGTGAGGAAAAAGGAACCTTTCTATATTGTTGGTGGGAATGTAAACTAGTATGGCCTCTATGGAAATCAGTGTGGAGATTCCTCACAAAACTAAAAACAGAAATTCCAGAGAACCTCTGGGAGGATAGGGGAGTGGGGACCAGCAGCAAAACAGCCTTTCTGAGACTTGGAGTCCAAATGCTGGGAGCAAAAGGAGGGACTTGGTTCTCTGAGACCCAGCAAGGATCTGAAGTGAGAATTGGAGACCACAGGGAGCAGAAAGTGAGGACCTCAATGCAGAAGAGGGAGGTGGCAAGTGATACTTTCTCTTTGAGTCCCAGCTCATGGCACAGAAGCAGCAGCTCAAATCTGCAGTGGCAGGGTGACTACTGGTTACCCCACAGGCCTCCATGGAGAAACATGCCAGTAGAACACAGCAGTGGATGCTGAAGACTGCAGTGGCTGGCTGGTGATTCCAGTCCAGTTTGAGCAGCCCCAGGAGACAGTGTTGGCCAGTCACCATTTTGGAAAGGTGCCAACTGAACTCAGGACTCGGAGCAGCAGTGGGTACCCAGTGCGAGGGTGAGGCAAAGCCATGGGAAACAGTCATGGTCAGAGAGCCATGTTCAATCTTGCAGAAGGGACCCAGAATGTTATGGTCTGAGAAACTTGGGTCCCAGCCTCACAGCCAGAAACCAGAAGCAGCCTGAAATTCAGCAGAGCTGAAAGTACAGGCTTGCTGAGGTTATCAATCCCCCCATAATTCTGCAGGTTTGCTGGGAGCAGCCAACACAGATGGGGCTCTGTCTGACTCCTTTGTCTACCAGTGACAGGAGAAACACCTTGAGGTGAGTATTTTTTTTCTTCCTTTCTTTGTTTCTTTTTATAATTGTTTGTTCTTGTTTTTATATGTGTGAACATTGTTTCCAGTTTTCTAGTATTTTTGTTCTGTTCTTGTTTGTTTCTTCCTTCTTTCTTTATTTCCTGCCTTCTTCACCAGTTTCATAAGGCTGCATAATCTTCCTTTGTTCTTCAGTTTTGCTTCTAAGCTCTTTCTCTTCTATTTCTCTATTTTTCCTCTAGCCCCACTTAAATTTTCTACTCTGAGGGTAAAATTACAATATATAGGATATTTACTGTATACAATTTTCTGATTTGTTTTAGGTTTTGTCACATAATGACAAATCTTATTCCTACAGTTAGGCTAGTGAATTAATTTAACAAAGTTTGTCATCTTCTAGGTAGTGGTAGATGCTCTTTTTATTACTGATTGTACTACTTTAGCCAAGGTGATATAGTTGCTCTAATCAGTTATTCTTGGTATGCCAAGACCAAGTTTGCCTGAGGGTCATAAGCAATACTATAGGCCAGTACCAAAGAACCAGGGGCTAGGCCAAATAGGCAGAAACTTCCCATCTCCAATAAATGGAAGAGGTAGGATCTCACAACAGACTCAAATGCCAAAAGCCAGCCACACCTACAGACATCTCTAAAAAGTAGTCACTTCCTAAGGATTCTCAATACTAGCAATAAAAGCTACCTACCATAAACAATTTACAAGCATCAATGCAGAAATTAAACTGAAAAAATGAGAATACACAGGAACAAGATGCAATCCCAGGCTTCCAGCTCCCCAAAGTCAAATGTGGGGGCTAATGAGGTGTAACAGTTTGAAAGCCACCCACCTGAACTCTTTGACATAGTAACAATGGAAGTAACACAGCAGATGAATGAGGCTCTAAAAAAGGTCAAATGAGAAATATTTCTGAGGTAATTAAAGAGATGAAGAACATGGCTAGTGACTCTAGAAAAGCTACAGATTGAAAAAAAATAGTGAAGCCTAAGAAAATAATGGAAACTACGAATGCCCAACATAGGGTAGAAATGGAATACATGAAAAGGATTCAAACAGATATTCAGGAGATTAAAAATTCTATTAAAAGTATACACATCAGAAAGGTTCAATGTGAGGACAGACTATTAGACTTAAGAAGACAGGTTTGCAGTGAGCAATCATGAAAAGAAAGATTTCTTAAAAACAGCAAAGGGCCACAAAAAATCAATCCAACAGCTGCTAGATGATGCAAAGAAGAGTAACGTAAGATTGTTTGGAGTCAATGAAAAAGCAGGAGATAGCAAAAATGACATAAACACCTGCTCACAGAGGTAATGGCAGAAAATTTCTCTGGCAGGGTAAAAGAATTAGACATATAGATAAGTGAAGCTATAGAACTCCAATTAGCCTTGATCAAAAAAAATCCACACCAAGGTATATAATAGTCAAGAATTCAGAAATTCAACACAAGAACAGAATACCAAAAGCTGTTAGAGAAAAGAAACAAATGATCTATAAAGGAAAGCCCATAAGAATCAGCAGACTTCTCAGTACAGAGAGAGCTTGAAGTATTTTAAGCCGTAAGAGAAAACAACATCCAACCCAGACTGATGTTAACTCACAAAACTATATTTCAGAACTGATGGAGAAATAAGGTACTTCCATGACAGGGAGCACTTGAAGAAATTCATGACCACCAAAATGTTCTGGATAGAAAAAGATAACTAGGACTACAACTCCATGAACCCCAGTAGAATGAATCTACCAGGCAAGGTGTCTTGGTTACTTTTCTCTCATTGCTGAGACAAAATACCAAAATGAAGGAAGGGAAGGTTTGTTTAGCTTACAGTTTGTGGAGGTTTCAGTCCATACTTGGCTGGCTCAGAGGCAGAGTGGCACATGGCAGAGGGCAAACGTTCAAGGCAGCAGAGCACAGCAAAAACAACCAGCAAAAGGGAGGAATGGCTGCAAGCAGCCTACTTGGCAACCAGACACATTTCTTTACATCAGTTTCCAGATACTAAGCCATTATATTACATTAGAATCATAACATTTTGCCCCTGTTCAAATGAAAATTAAACACTTCCAACATTCCATGGCACAAAATAAACATTACCATTCCAAAAGGCACCAACAGGGGAATATAGAGCATTGGGACCAAAGCAAGTCCAAAATCCAGCAGGGCTAACATTGTGTCCTGTAATTCCACATCCAGCATCTGATGCAACTTGTGGCACATTGTGAGCTCCAAAGAGCTTGCAGGAGTCCACCCATATGGCATTTCTGGTGGTTACAGCTCCCACGGCTTCTCTGTTAGGCTCACTTTGCTCCCTCTTTGCAGTTTTCCTTAGATGATCCACGATCCTGTCTTTTCTAAACTTCTGAGGTCTTCAGGGCACCTTTTGCTTCACACTCACAGCTTCACACACTGCCCTCTCAGGGGCACGCTGCCTGGCCTCCCAGGCCTTCTGAAATCTAGGTGGAAGCCTCTTTAATCTCAGAACTCTTGCATTTTCCTTGCATCTAAAGCCAGGGCCACGTGGATGATGCCAAGATCTGCTGCCACCTGGAGCAGCAGCCAAACTCTTCTCTCTCTTGGCCATAGGGATCGAGCGCCTGGATCACTGGGCACACTGAATCCAATTCTGAGGAGCAAATTCTCTACGCTGCTTCCATTCTGGATCCTGGTGCTCTTTAGCTTCCTTCTCAAGGCAAGGTCTCTCACCTTTACAGTTTTGAGCCTGCAAAGGGTGGAGACTTGCTGCTTGTGATGCCCTCAGGCCATCTTTTCCATTCTGTTGTTCCTTCATAGCAATAGAGATCACCTCAGCCTTATCTTTGCAGTCCGCAGCTTTACTGGCGCTTCCTTTCTGGCCAAACTCACAACATTTTAAGTCATCCTGCTGGGCTCTTTGCTCTTGATTGTCCATATAAATCTGGCTAAAAGCCCCCAATAGCCATGCCACAGCCCCAACATTCGACTGCCTTGAAATTTCTTTTGCCAGATTAATCAGTTCACTGCCGCCCTTAATCTCAGTCTTAGGCAAAGTCTCTGGACACGAGCAAAATGCAGACAAACTTTCTGCCAAGCCATAACATACATCATCTGGAGTCCAACAACCAATGCAGTCCTTCTTCCCAATGGAAACCTTCCAAACCTGGTCTTTACTGGCAGGATTTCTATCAGCCTCTGGTTTTCCAAGCTCTGACCAGAATCTCCCAGACAGAACAGCCGAAGCTGTTCTAGCACATCTCTTTCAGGCGACATCTCTGAACCTTTTGAAACTCTTCACACAAGCCATTTCCAAAGGCTCTTGAACCACATGGTCAGGTATAGTCACAGCAATGACCTCACTCTGCTGGTGCCAAATTCTGTCTTGGTTACTTGTCTCTTGTTGCTGAGACAAAATACCCAATACCCAAAATGAAGGAAGGAAAGGTTTATTTAGCTTACAGTTTGTGGAGGTTTCAGTCCATACTTGGCTGGTTCAGAGGCAGAGTGGCACATGGCAGGGGGAAAACTGTTCATGGCAGCAGAGCACAGCAAAAATAACCAGCAAAAGGGAGGAACGGCTGCAAGCAGCCTCTTCTCTTCCCTTACATTGTAAACAGGTTACCCCCACCCAGGTGGCATGTACCTCTCACACAATCTCCATGCCCTCCTCTTACACAGGCTCAGGATGTATACAAAGTAAGCACCTTAGCTTCCTCCTGAGTCACTCAGCTAAACCTCTAGACTCCCCAAGTTGACACAATGTATCAACCATAACACAAGGCAAGCAATTAAACAGAGGAAAAAGAAAGGGAACCAACAAAGGAAAACATGATAAGGATGTCAGTACATATCAGTTATAACCATCAATATAAATGGTCTTAATTCACCAACCAAAAGAAACAGTCTGGCAAAATGGGTCAAGAAACAAGACCCAACAATATGCTGCACACAAGAAATATATTTAACTCAAAAATAAATTTATAGACCAAAAGTCAAAGTATTGAAAACAATAATCCATGGCACAGGAATCTAGAGATAAGCAGGGGAGCTCTTCTATTTGCAGACAAAGTGAATTTCAAGCCATGACTGATCAAGAGAGACAAAGAAGATCACTACATACTTGTTAAGGGAACAATCCAACAGGAAGAGATAACAATCATAAATATCTTTGGACCAAAGAGAAGCACACCCAACTATGAAAACAAATAACAGAAATAAAAAGTCAAATAAACATTATTAAAATTGTAACAGGGGACCTCAGTATCCCAGTGTCACAAATAGATGGATCAGCTAGACAAAAACAAAGAAATGTCAAAAGTGGACAAAACTTTTAAACAAATGGACTTAGTAGATATCAACAGAGTACTCAACCCACAACATCAGAATACATATGCTTCTCAGCTGCTCGTGGGGTGTTCTCTAAAACAGACCACATGCTAGCTTATATAACATGTTTAAGTAAATTCAAAGGAACTGAAATTATCCTATGCCTATTATCAGATCATAATGCAATGAAATCTGAAATCAATGGCAAAAAACCAGAAAAACCTCATAAATATATGAAAATTAAATAACACCCTCCTGAACAATGAATGGATCACAGAAGAAATTAAAGAAGAAATTAGACAGTTTCTACAACTAAACAATGAAGCCAATACACCATACTGGAACTTACACAACACAATTAAAGCAGTACTACAAGGAAAATTTAGAGCAGTGAATTCCCATATTAGAAAAACAGAAAGCTCAAATAAAAAACCTAAGGTTGAAACTCAGGATTCTACATAAAGAAGAGCAAGTCAAGCCAAAAGCTTTTATAAGATAGGGAATTATAAAGATCAGAGCAGAAATTAATGCAACTGAGACTAAGAAAATAATCAATGAACACAAGAGCTTATTCTTTAAATGATTAAATAAAATTGACAGACCCTTAGTCAGCCTTGTCAAAAATGGAAAGACTAAAATTCATGTAATTAGAAATAAAAAGGATGACATCACAACAGATCCTGCAGAAATCCAGATGATCAATGCCTACTTCAAGAACCTGTATTCTAGTAAGGTGAAAAACAGAATAAATGAACAGATTCTTAGATATATATGAATTACCAAAGCTGAATCAGGAAGATATAAAAATTCTAATTAAACCAATACCTCTCAAGGAAATTGGACATCTAAGTAAAAACCTATCAACAAAGAAAGTCCAGGTCCTGACAAATTTACTGCTAAATTGTACAAGAAATTTAGAGATCTGATGCCACTTCACCTCAAACTCTTTAATGAAACTGAAAGGGAAGAAATACTCCCAAACTCATTCCTGGAAGCAAGCATTACCCTGATATGACAACCACAGAAGGATTCAACCAAAAAAACAAAATTACAGGCCAGTCTCCCTAATGAACTTAGATGCAAAAATCCTCAATAAGATACTGGCAAACAGACTGCAACAAATCATCAAAAACATAATACAGGTTGGGTGTAGTGGTGCATGGCTGGAATCCCAGCACTTGGGAGGCTGAAGCAGGAGGATCATTTGGAGTTCAAGGCCAGCCTGGGCTACAAAGTGAGCCCAAGGCCAGGCTCAACTGCTTGGTGAAACCCTGTCTTGAAAAAACCAAAAAAAAAAAAAAAAAAAAAAAAGAGAGAACATAATGCACCATGACCAAGTAGGATTCATTCCAAGGATGTAGGGATGGTTAAAAACATACAAATCAATAAACGCAATACACCATATTAACAGAGCCAAGGAGAAAAACACACATGACCATCTCAACAGACACAGAAAAAATATTTGATAAAGATCAACACTCTTTTATGATAAAAAAGAACCCTACAGAAAATTGGAATAGTTTTTATCTTAATCGGACAGATGTCATCTATTACAAACCAATAACCAACATCATACTAAATGGTCTGAAACTGAAAGCTTTTACTTAAAAATCAGGAACAAGACAAGCAAGTCCACTATCACCACTCCTATTTAGTATTGTTCTGGAAACATTAGCCAGAGCAATTGGACAAGAGAAAAAAAATACAAGGAATAAGGACAGGAAAGAAAAAAGTTAAATTATCATTATTTGTGGATAACATGATACTTTACATAGAAGACCCCAAAACTCCACCAAAAGACTTCTAGATCTAATGACCAAATCCAGTAGCATAGCTAGATACGAAGTCAACACTCAAAAATCAATAACATTCCTGTACATAAATAAAGAACACAGAAAAGTTAGGGACACCACATCTTTCACAATAGCATCAAAAAATATTTAGCAATCAATCTAACATAGGAAGTAAAAGACATTTATATTGATAACTTCAGTACTCTAATAAAGATCAAAGAGGATATTAGAAAATGAAAAGATATTGCTTGTTCTTGTAAAGCAGCAGCAATATAGTGAAAATGACCATACTTCCAAAATTGTTATAGAGATTTAGTACAATCCTGATAAAAATATCAATAGTATACCTCACAGAATTAGAGAAAACAACCCTGCACCATGCTAATTTTATCATAGTAGCTTTTTAGTAGTTTCAAGTCAGGATTGTGGTGCCTCCTGCCTTGCCTTTGTTGTCCAGGATTGCCTTTGCTATTATAGGTCTCTTCTGGTTTCAGATGAATTTTAGGAATCTTTTCTCTAGATCTGTGAGGTATGTTAATGGTATTTTGATCAGGATTGTATTAAATCTATATAACAGTTTGGGGAGTATGGCCATTTTCATAATGTTGGTTCTTCCTACCCACGAGCAAGGAGTATCTTTCCATTTTCTGAAATCCTCTTCAGTCTTTTTTTGTATGCTATTGTGAAGGGTGTGGTTTCCCTAATTTCTCTCTGAGTTTTATGTTTGTATACAATAATGCAGTTGATTTTTGAGTGTTGACTTTGCATCCAGCTACACTACTGAATTTGCTTGTTAAATCTAGAAGTCTTTTGGTGGAGTTTTTGGGGTCTTTATGTAGAGTACCAGGTCATTCAAATAATAATAATTTCATTTCTTTCCTATCCTTAATCCTTTTATTTCTCTCATCTAATCGCTCTGTTTCCAGAACTATATTGAAGTGGTGATAGTGGACATTCTTGCTTTGTTCCTGATTTTACAATTAAAGTATTCAGTGTTGTCCATTTAGTATGATGCTGGCTGTTGGTTTGTCATAGATGGCCATTATCAGATTGAAGACTATCTATTCCAATTTTCTGTAGGATTTTCATCATGAATGAGTGTTAGATTTTTATCAAAAGCTTTTTCTATATTGAGATGATCATGTGGTTTTTGTCTTTGGCTCTGTTGATATGGTGTATTACATTTATTGATTTGTGTATGTTAAACCATCCCTGCCTTCCTGGGATGAATCCCACTTGGTCATGGTGTATAATCTTCTTGATAACATGCTCACTTTAGAAAGAATGGCTATCATCAAGAAACCAGGGCCTGGGATATAGCTCAGTGGCACAGAGCCCACCTGATTAGCGTGAGGTCCTGAGTTCAATTCCCAGTACCCAGAAAGAAGAAAGAAACCAATAATAAATTGTGTCAGAGCTGTGGGGGAAGAGGAACTCTTCTCTGCTGTTGATGAGAGTGTAGACTTGTGCAACTACTGTAGAAATCAGTGTGAAGTTTCCTCAAAAACTAAAATTAGAGGTTCCATCTGACCCAGCTATTCCCCTTCTTGGTATTGTCCCCAAAGAATTAAAAGCATCACAGCACAGTGACATGTGCACACCCATCTTTATAGCGGCAGTTTGCAATAGCTAAATCTTAGAAACAGCCCAAATGCCCATCACCAGATAAATGCATAAAGATATGGAGTTTTTTTAAATACAAACTTAAGAAGGACAAACCTAAGACATTTCTAAACAAATGAATGCACTTTGAGACTATACTCTTAAATGTAATAAATGGGACACAGTTACTTAAATACCACATTATCTCTCATGTGAGAAACCAAAAGCATAAAGAAGGACCAAAATGTATATTGGCAAATTGTCTAAATGGGAAGGGGAAGAAGAAAGGGGTGAGAGGGAAAGGAAGGGAAAAGAAATAGAAGGAAAAAAATGAAAAGCTTTTGTAAATAAGGAGTGGAAGAGGGACTGAGGGGAGGGGAGGAGATTGGGTGAAAAAGAATAAAGACATATTATATACAGGTATGAATTCCCTATAATGAATGTGATCATTATGTATATCTAAAGTGTCAATAAAATTAATTTTAAAAAATGAAGTTCCACTTGACCTAGCTATTCGCCTTCTAGGTCGTCCTATCTTCCCAAGAGTTAAAGGCATCTTATTGCGGTGATGTACGCATACCCACGCTTACTGCACCACAATTCACAATAGGTAAATCCTGGAAGGAGTCTCTACGTCCATCACCACATGAATGGATAAAGAAAGATGGTATTTACACGCCATTGATTACTACTGTGCCATAAAGATAGTGGAGTCCTTTGTAGGAAAATGAATGCACCTTGAAACTACCTTAGTAAGTGAAATAAATCAGACACATAAGTTTAAATATCACATGTTTTCTCTTACATGAGAAAGCCAAATTATAAAGACCAAAGATAAAGGAAGTAATGGGAAGGAGATCAGGAGATGGAGGAAGGGGGGGGAGGGGAGGGAATGGGGGACGAGAAAAGGAATTACGGTGTATGTACACATACCAACCCCAAAGAATGTAAACACTATGGCCCGCAAACATGTACGAAAGAAGAGAAAGAAAAAAGAAAAAGAGAGAAAAATAGAGTGAGGAAGAAAGGAAGGGAGGGGAGGAGGGAGGGGAACTAGGCCTTGGTGAGGACTGTGTTAGGTGGAATTGAACTGCCTGTGAGATCTGCAACCTCTTTGTATAGTATTCCCCTATCTCCTGAAGATGTATTCCAGGACACAGCCGATGCCTGAAAATGTGTGGATAGTATGAACCTTACTTTTTCCTATACGCTCTGCAAGATTGACAATCTGTTCTGTGTCTTATGCCTCTTAGGAAGCAGGTGCCTCCTGTGTATAACTACTTTTGTGCTCTGGGGCCATTATTAAATCAAATAGGGGCTACTTGGACAAAAGCACTCAGTACTGAGGCAGTCAATATGATAACCGAGAGAGCGGAGTGTTTAGTGGGCAGATAGCATTTACAGCAACATAGAAATTCTGGACAATGGAATGACTCATGTGCAAGGTGGACAGAGCAGGACAGTGAGTTTCATCATCATGCTGCTCAAAAGTGAGCAATTTTAATAGTTTATTTCTGCAATGTTTCATTTAATATACTTGTACCACAGTCAAATGGAAAACAAAACTATGGGTGTGAAGGGGTGGTATGTTTTTTGACCGCCTTAGTTCATATGAAATGTGGCACCAACGTTTCTGTCAGAATAAGCTGCAGGGAAAGGAAACAGTGGTAGAGGGAGAGACACCGGGAAAAGAAGAGGATGAGGAAAGGGCCATATTAATTAAACTAGAGTCACATTCATCTAACCCTACTGCCAAATTGTAATGGAGAGTAGCAAGTCTGACATTAACTCAGGCAAAAGCTTTGATCCTCTGTGAGAGGACATTTGCAGCTGTATTGGGAAGCACTCTTCTTTACTTTGAAAAGCAAAGGTTGGGAGTTTGGACGGAATTTAAGGGACTGAGAAGCAGAAAGCACACTCAATATACCTGCATTTTCCTAAGGTCTTCTAAATTTTTTTGGTGAAGAATTTTAAACATACACAGATAAGCGAAGAGCACAGCTGCAGAATTCTCAACAGACGGTCAAGCTTCTACTTCCCAACCGTGTCCTGCCCCATAATTTTGAATGTGATTCCAGAAATAAATTTTTTTTTTTCTTTTTGGTGCTGGGGACTGAACCCAGGGGCTTACAAACTGGTGCTCTACCCCTGAGCTACAGCCCCAGCTCCATTTTATCCTCAAATATTTTAGTGTTTAGCACTTTTCATTGTGTCACTGTCAAATATTAAGTGTAATAAACTACTTAATTCAAATATTAGATGTTTTCCTATTTTATTTAAAAATTTTGGCGTAGTTGTTTGGTATCTCCTAAACCACAGATTCTGTACCCTCTTCCATCTCTTTTCTGTTTGAAGTTTGAAGAAACTCTGTGACTTGTTTTCTGGGGATCTGACTCAGGCTTGACTTTTTTTTTTTTGAGTCACAGTCTCACTATGTAGGTTCAGGCTGGCCTTGAACTCTATATATATCCCAGGCTGTCCTTGAACTTGCAGTGATCCTCCTGCCTCAGTCTCCCAAGTGCTGAAACTACAGGTGTGTACCACCACAGCGACCTGCTTGACCTTCTTAGCAGGGCCACTTCTCTCAGGAGGTAGTGGTGTCTGCCTGCCTGGGTTGGGTCCTTTTTCACAATCAATGCCTAGGTCCATCTAGGTTCCCAAGAAAGTTACAAGATCGGCGACTCCTTCAATCCCCAGCTGAGCTTCTACTATGCAGAGAAGCTCTCCTTCTTTACCTATTTGGTTACCTGAGGGATAGTTTGTACAAGAAAGAATAGGACAAATGCATATTATTTACCAGTTTTCAAAGCAGTAAGGTGGTTCCTGGTGATACACCAAAGGGGATCACAAGTTTTAACATTATGAAGCTATTTTCAAATATATCTGATGTGTGTTTAATCCACTGGAGTTTATCCTGATGGTCCAATTGTCTTACATACCGTTATATACAGTGTTCTTGATGAGACACCACGTAACTAGCTACTGGACAGTGTCACTTCATGCTCAGGGTAGGTGCTAGTTTTACTCAGGTCCACATTTATCACTACAAAAGCGTCCACCCACCTTCTTGGAAAGCAGAAGACAATTCTGAAGAGAACAAGGATCAGAAAAGCACAGGATTCTGAAGCTAGAACTACACGACAGGAAATTGAAAGTATTCTACAGAACAGGTGTTATTATTTTGAAGAAAACTATATCCAGAGCAGTTGAATGCATTGCAAGTATGGCTCAGAAGACTAGCTAGCAGTGTGTGAGTTTTCAACTATCACTCACAGAACATGGGTAGTTATCAGTGCTTTGAGAATCCATACTGACAAAGCAAATCCTCACTCTCCATCAGATTCTCTAGGGAGTCTTTTTTTCTTTGGTACCAGGAATCGAACTCATGGCCTTGCACTTGCCAGGTAGGTGCTGTGCTGCTGAGCTACATCCCCAGCCTCTCCATCAGATTCTTAACTGGAGGAGATCCATGCACATCTCAACTTGGGAGTGCACAGAGGGTTTGGGGAATATCCCTGAACTCCCTAAACTGTGTAGATGAGTTTATATCCATTTCCCTGGCAAAAGGATCCATAGCTTTTATTAAGACTCTCAAAATGCTCATGTACTTAATTAAAAGTACCAGTGGGTCTGTCCATGAACCAGTCCTGTGGTTGTTTCTATGGATTGCTCAGATGTGCAGAAGAAAATCAAAACTCCTCTAGACCATTCTACACTTCCTCTGGATCTAGGAAAATTGATTTGTTAGGCCATTCTTCTCAGCAGAACAACGTTCTGTAGTCTAATGGGTATTATCCTTTATAGGTGTTCTCTCATGCCTGTTTATCTTTAATGCAGTGCTGGGTACTGAACGCAGGGCCTCAGATTCTAGACCAGGGCTCTCACAATCAACCACCCTGCCAGCCCCTGCTGTGCCAATTCAAAACACCCATTTGTGGGGGGCATCATCTGCTTCAAATCCTCAGGACTCGTAACCACAACAAAGACATACTACTAACTAATTTCGTATCTAGGGACGGGTGGGCATTTTAAATGAGAAGTATGATGAAGACAAACTCTAAGATAGCCAATGTAGGCCTTTCTTCATCCCAGTCATCAACACTTACAGATGTGAGCCTTAACTAGGCACTTGCTGATGATTGTGAAATTAGTGATTACTATACTCATGCAGCTTTTGAGAATAAATGAGTATTGTGCTAGATCTGCACTCAGAAAAGCATTAAATACAAATAGACCTAATCAGCACAAAAGCAGCTAAATACTCGGGTCAGTGGAGAGATTTCTTAATAAATCTCAGGGTGAATTAATGATGTTGTTAACTCACTATTAATTAGATGCCTTGGTTCAGCACCTTATGTGCACACATCCTGAGATGAAAAACAGAGCTGAAGACCTTACAGGTAGAGTCTATTCTTTGCTGCAAATGTACAGCCATACCTACTAGAAGGTTAAGATCAGACTCTTCAGATCCAATGCTAAAAGCTTAAGGCAATCTGGGAGGACAGGTACATGATCGCTCTTGCACATCAAACAGGACATCAGCTAGATGGGTGATGATCCTAAGAATTCACTGTATTCAAATTACTAGGACAGAAATTTGCAAATATAAATGATCAGCCCTTATATTTCCCTCCTCCAAGAGCTAGATGCAGTGAAACGGGGTGTGTGTGGTGGCAGGGGGTGAGGCCCAGTCACTTTTATTTATTTTTAAAGCACTCCTGGTGATTACGATGTCCCTCACAGGTCTGAGAACTTCTGGGCTAAGTGACCCAACACTGTTAAATATAAATGCTATATATGAATAATATTCATGCATATATTCTTGATATTTTTCCCATCAGTTAAGCAAAGGAAGATATGGTTTCAGATAAAACATTTTGCTTACAGTATCTTGTAAGATAGAACCACTTGCCTCTACAACTCTGAAAACTGATGAAGGTAATTCTGGAAGGAATGATATTCTATGTTACACTTCCAGAAAAGATTAGAACTCTTGTTTTCTGACATGACAGATCACAATCACTGGTATGGTCTGTACTTCTGAATTTGAATTTCCAAAGTGAGGAATCTAAGACCTCTAAATCTAAATGTGAAATTAATCAGCTAGGATGCTTTGTTAAAGCTTGAATATCATATCCAGAAAGTGGTCAGATGCTCAGCTGTATTCTGCATATTGCTATTTCTTGATTACAATGTATTCTTAAAAGGTTTCACAAGATTCACAAGACTTGCTAATTTGTTGCTCATCAGTGAACGTCAAGGTTTGATTATTTGTGATTTTTAAAAAATTGGGACTACTTTTAATTTGTACTTTTCTGAAAAAAGAAAAGGAAATTTTATTTGTAATATATATTTGTGATTTTTATAAACTTTGTAGTATGCTACCACTTACCTCCTTTGCCACATCCAACATGTTTAGGCAGATGCCCCCAAAATATCCACCAGGCAAGACACCTTTAGGGTGCTTATGTGTGTGCTTTTTTTTTAATTGTATAATTCATTTATACAGAGAAATCATTTGACTGATCTATTTACAGTCTTTCCCAATTTTCATTTCCACTGGCAAATATATTTCACATAATAGTCGACACTGAAGTATCACCATTATATAGACTTGTGATGACAAAGGGCTTCGGTCTCTTCCCCTTTTAAAGAATATAATCTCACTTTAATGGAGACATTTTGCAGTAAAGGCTCACCAGGTTTTTTTCCATCTTAAGAATAAATCTCCTAAAACTGATTGAATACTATCAAATTCTGAACACATTTGTTTCTTTTCAAATCCATTATTTGCAGATACTACACACCAAGGCAAATAAAGTTCACATCCCCTCGAGCCTTCTACAACTTACTACATACCCTCAAGTTGAGCTTTTCCTAACTTCTTTCACGTTCTGGCACACCCAGACGTTTTTACTTGAAGACAAAACCACTTTCTTTCTCCCTCTTTTTTTCTTTTACTTATTACCAGTCAATTACCTTCCCTCTTGCCTTTCAGGCAACATTAAAACTTTGAACAAAATCCTTGAAATGATTTTTCTTTCAGTGTCTAAAATATACTGAATCATTTCAGAGGTTTTCACCACTCTGAAATGTTACACTTTAAAAATTGCAATTTTCTTAATTGGCTCAAAAACAGTATGGCTTGGTTTCACTTGGTAAAGTTAATATGATTTTAAAAACCCACAAATATATATATATACATATACACACACACACACATTTTAATCAAGAAGAAAAATATTTTTTAAAGATATGCCAATTTGAAAAGGCACCAAAGTAAAAAAATAAAAGCAAATACTAAAAACTACTTTACAATACAAAATTAAATAAGTGGCAGAATAAATGATTGAAAAATGAGGAATGTGCAGTGAAAAAAAAAAGCCTAACATAATATAAAGCATTCCAGTTGATCAAATGGAAAACTTACTAAGTCTTACAGTTTATTTTCCAAGGAAGCTACATTTCCCTGTAAATTTTGAAATATTTCAAACATACATTTCATGCAAATTTTAGGTGCCAATATAAAAATTTTAAATTCTACATGCAAGGCTTAACAAAGAACGCTGGTAGAATTCCAGTATTTGAGAAATTCTGAGTTTTAGCATATTCTGTAAATACATTTGATTGTACTGAAAAGTTGTGATGTATCCACAAGAAGGAAAACCCATTAATTTCATAGATATCTCATCTGATTAAAAACACCAGGCTTGCATGTTCTAAATAGTCCAAGAAAATATCTTTTTAAAAAGTCTGCAATTTAATAGTAATCTGAATACGTTTAGCTGCCATTAAAAAAAATAAAAGGAAAAAAAAAGAAAGGAAAAAAATCCCAAACCATGAACATGTTACAACTGGTACAGTTACCCTATAATAGTCCCATCACAAGAAAAACAAAGCTGTACACATATATAAACAGTATCTCTGCCAGTGAGTACACAGAGCTTCCTTTACACCAACGTCTCTTTCCGTCTGCCACTCAGCTGCGCTTTGTCCCTTGCTCTTCGGAAGCCAGACTGCATCCGACGTCCCTTTACACTCTTGGAGTCTTCTGCCGCCTGTACACCAAAGCCACATTCAGACGCATTCTCATCACCTTCTACCTGCATAACACTGGAAACCACTGATGCCCTTCTTGGGGCTTGGAGGTTCCCTGCTGCGGGGTTGTTCTCTTCGCCCTCTTCGTGGAGCTCCGGCAAACCCTGCAGCTCTGACGGACCGGTGGCCTGCTGGAAAGGGGCAATGGCGGTTCGGATACAGTTGAACCACTGCTGCTTATGGAACACATCATTGGCTTGCAGGGTGTGAGACTGGCCTGGAGAGGGGTCCTGGAAGCGCACTCTAAAGATATTTTTAGCTGGAAAAAAATTTTGACAAAAAGGAAATGAGACTTAGGCAGCACAGCACCTGACAGCTCAAAGTGTATCAAGTACCAGAAAAGGAAATCATTAAGACTAAATTCATTCAGTCCTAGTTTATGTATCTTTAAACTATTTTAAAAGTGGTATTTTACCTTTGTCTGAGTTGCCAAAAGCCCCTCGAAAGGACCCTCCCACACGCACATCCCCATCCTGCAGGTCCTCTAACACCAGCTCCTGCACTGGGATTGGCTGCCGGTAGACCTGGTAAGAATGACGTTCATTTCGTGTAACAGGCCGAGTCAAAACCAAGATGTCTTGAAACAGGAAAATGTAAAGTTTCTGGAAAAATTGGAAAGAAATGCTCTCTCAATATGAACTTTGCAAGTGACTGAAATACACTGTTAAAAACTTAATTTGATGTTAATTTATTAAATTGATTTCCTATGATAGCATTCATAAATGACTTCATAAGATAATAATTTCAAGACTACACATATTTTATATAGAAAATTCAATCTCAGACTGTACAAACATTTTTTATTGGTGTGTACCAGGTTAAGCAAAACTTTAACACTATGGCATTACAAAGACCTGTCTATCAGTACTAATGTGACTTAGAATACCAGTATTATATACCAGAGTTTTATAAAAAGTAGCAATTAAAAAATTTAAGCTAGTAAAATGTTAATGGCTCCATTTTGTCCACACAAATTTAAGCCTTTATACAACAATGAAGGTTTGTGACAGAAATCAGAGACATCAGATTTTAAAAAGTTTTTTCTAAAAACCCCCACTTTATAAATTGCAGTTTCAAAAAGCACATAATGAAACAAAAATACCATTCCATGGTTATGTTTAGTTCCACAAGGTACTTCTGTAATTGATATTTAAAAAATAAACTTGCTTTCATTTAATCTACTGTAGAAATCTGGTGAGTAGTGCTAAAAACTACTGCACTTCCATAATTATACAAAAAAAATTTTTGGAAGGGTATGCTTTTTAGTAAATACTACAGAACTTGGAATGGGGAAACCCTCACCCAAATGAGTAAATTTATGCTTTAAAACTGAAAAAGTACCGCTAATTCTTCTCTGGACATTGAAGCCATCTTATTTATTCTCCAGTGATAGAAAACAAATGTTTACTTTATCAAAGCTGATCATATAAAATCAAAATTAGTGATATTTCACCATTTCATGAAGTTTTTACAAATCTGCTTCATAAGACATGTGCAAAATTTGCACAGCGTGGGAGCAGGAAATCTCCGGCTGGTACTCGAACACACTCACATGTCCATTCTTGTTCTTTAGCTCCCCATGGCACAGCAGCACTTTACTTGCTTCAATTCTAGGGTCCTTTTGCTTCTCATCCAGATACTCCAGCTTGTCGATGTAATACTGGCACTCAGATTCTCCTTTCTTCAGGTTGATATCAGAAAGAACTCCTTGTATTATCAATACCTAAAAATTACCCAAAGGAATTGATAAACAACTTCGGTATATTAACTCCTGCTTCCTTCTGTACAGGACAAAGGGTCACATAAAATTGTAGAGTTTAAAGCCTGAAGGGACTCTAGAAATCAATTCAAGCAGTCCTTTCAGTTAACAGATGAAGACAGTCTCTGCCAGACTGGGTAAACTGTCCAAAGTCAGAAGCTGCCTAGTGGTACAGGCCAGATTAAAAGCCCAGTCCCTTGACTACATTATCAATGTAAAATGCAAGTGCAACACAGTCACATCTCCTTATTACTTACAATGTGCTAATGTATTTAAGAACAACAAAATAGTTCACTATGTTGATTTGGTAAATGAAAGACTGAAACACCCTCTAAGTTACTCTAACACATAAACTTAAAAACTGGAAAACTTATTTATCGGAATACTTACTGCTTCCTCCAGAAGTTGAACATCAGGGTGATCTTTTGGAGTGTGTCTAAGAATTTCTTTTAACAGTAAAGGGTACTTGACTAGGCGACTTCGAGGAATATCTAAGAAGCTCCACAGATCTAGTTTTCGACTGAAGGGAGACTCAAGACATCGCTGGAGGAAGTCTTGGACTCTTGGATCCTGTTTCTTTTGATCAAGAAGAGCTTTGGCTGCCAGCTGGTTACTACAGTAGTCTTTATAGGCATTCAAACCTGGTAACTGAAGAATAAAAAAACAAAAAGTAAAGTGCATTCCTGTCATGCTGAGTGCATCAATAACCCTAGGAACACGAAACACCAAATGACGGTACCACTATTCTTGAGTTTTAATAAACTGTGGACACTTTTCTGGAGATGGTAATGGGGGAATTATATTCTGGGCTAATATGAGAATGCTCTTTACAAGTTCCCTGATTTGCTGTATTCAACTGAAGACTCACAACTTCTTCTTCCTCCAACCTGCTTAGCTGCCAGTCACTTGTGTTCCCAGGACATCTGCCATCTAACATACTTATCACTACCCCTGACAATACTGAGAGGCTTGACTCTTCCTTCACAAGGTTACAAATGCAGAAAATGTCTTGCAGAAAATGTCTTTCATTACTGAATTCCCAGGGTCCAGCATCCAGCAGGCACTCAAATGTTGAAATGAAAGAATGCCACAGATAATTAGCAGTGTATGGGGAATTCGATCTTGTGTAGAAACATATTTACAACAGGTTTATAATAAACTATTACGACTGAATTTTGTTATAGACTGTAATTATTAGCATCATAAATTTTACTTTTAATGCCAAATCTGTTTGCAAAATATACTTACAGGACAAACAGACCTGCTATTCACCACAACCTGTAACATGACAAATGTGTAAGAAAGTAACTGGAGTCAACAACTCAGTACATACCCAGTTCACAAGGATGTGACCGATCTGCTCAACTGTTCCATCAGGCTTAGTTGCTTCTCCTATTCTTGCCAACAAATCTGAAGCAAAAAAAGGAGAAAAAACAGGTTTGTTTATAAAATAGGTCAATGTGTTCTTAGATTTAAAATTGCGTGCTACTGCAGTTCAGTTAAGTAGCATATCTAACCTTCATGCAGAGGTATGTAAGCATCCAAATCACCAAATATGTGCGTGAGTTCCTCTTCTGACATGATAGACAACTTTAACATTGGGTCATGGTAGGCCTAATCAGAAGGGAAGAAATTGGTCACACATAGATCAAGCAAAAAAAAACATGACGAAAAACCTGAAACTAAATGCATTTGACAAACTCTGCTAATACTGGCATGGATTTAATAGAAGACATTAAAGCATATGGTAGTCCTTCAAGAGGTCTTCTTCCTGACACTCATACTTGAAGAAACATGTCTAAACATCATCTAAAGCTCTGATTCACCAGTATATATTTCCTACTTTCCTATTTTAAATGTTAAGAAACTCACCCTTTAGAAATTATAAAATGTGGGCTGGGGATATAGCTCAGTGGAATAAGCGCTTGCCTAGCAAGCGCAGGGTCCTGAGTTCGATCCTCAGTACCGCAAAAAAAAAAAAAAAAAAAGAAAAGAAAAGAAATAATAAAACGTAATTTTTAAAAACCAGGGCATCTGATAAAAGGTTATTTACTGACCTTTCTTGCAAGCTTAAGATCTTCAATTAAATCCTGTTCACCTCGGGACATTTCATATATTGCCTACAAAATATCCAGCAAACATAAAGAGGTCACTCTTTGAGAAAGGAAAATTATGTACAACTGCTATTTACATGATTTAACTGCTTTGAACAATTCTTTAAAAAAACTTAAGTCTGAAAACTAGTTCAGAATAGGAACTCTGAAAAAAAAAAGAAAAGAAAAAAAGAATAGGAACTCTGGTAAAAGGGTTGACATGTTTTATACTTCTACTCATCAGAAGTGTTTACTTTGATCATCAGCACCCAGCACAAAGTATTGCTCATCATGCTATGAGTTGTTGCTTAAATACAAAAATGCAAGCTAATTTTTCTATAGGAAATTAGTTTGTTAGTGTTCTGGGAACCCATTACTTTAAAAACTTGGAACTTGAAGCTGATGCCAGCATACCTCCTGACGTTTGATTTCCCTGGTGGTTAAAGACTCTTTCATGCTGATGTCTAACATCTCTGACCACAGCACACTGGATCTTCTTTTGGCAGGTGTTGGGACTGTTGATCTGCTAGATGACTTTTGGGCAGAGGCAGGGGATCTGTGGTCACCACGAAGGGTAAATGACTTAAAAGAGGAAAGCAAAAGAGAAAATGAGATTTGGAGGCTACACCATTTTTTTTAAATGAAAATTTAATTATATTTCTATCATTTAAAAATACTTATCGGCCAAAAATTACATTTGGGCAATAAAAGCTACTTACAACAATCCTTTGATCTGTGATCTAAATTGGTATAGTAACAGTATACAAACGTTGCTCTCATAATAATATTCCTTACCAGTATACTCCAAAAAGAAGAAATGCTTAAGTACAGTAATGCAGACAGGGTGGTACGGCTTACAGAATATAATAAATGTCAGGTTTATATAAAAAGTTCCTTGACTATCACTTTTCCCTTCCCCCCTTTATTACCTGGATTGTTTGACCAAAACGTCTGACTGCTCCATTTCTTACAGGAGAGATTAAGTTTGCCAAGGATGTGACCCGAGCTAGAGGTCGTACTCTTTTATTGCTTGGTTCCTGTAAAAACAAAACCAGATTACATTACGTGTGTGCTTGAATATTATCATTTTATGCACATCTGGACAAAGTTAAGCTCCTTTCACAAAAGTTTTTGTACACTGTAAGACACAGAAACATGGAATTCTGATAACAAATGTTCTTCACAGTTAAAGTAGTTAAAACCAAGCAATAACTTACTAAAACTATACTGTCACTTTGAGAACATAAGTATTACCACTGGAAAGCATAAGAACTAAGATTAAAATAAATTAAATTCTATACAACTTTTAAATTCAATGTGGAAAATAAATTTTTAAAAAAGCATTATTATGATCAGAAATTTCAAATCTACACGTAAATAATGGATCCCACATCCCCATCAGTCAGCTTTAATAGTTTCCTGTGTAACAATTTGCTTTATCTTCACCCCTTACTTGTACATTTCAAAGCAAGCCCTTGGTATTATATAATTGCGTGATTAACTACTTCATTTAGAGAGTAACCTTTAAGTGAACACCTACGACACCAGCCTCGATAAGGCAGTATTCAAGCTGAGGCAGGGGAGTGATTAACAGGGCTAAAGTCAGAACTTCTCTTACAAAGTTGTTGTGAGGATTAAAAAACACAAGAACACTTTCTCCAAAAATTCTCTGACATGAGTAAAGTTACATAAAAAGGGGTGAAGACACTACTTCAAATAACTGAAGAATTGAGAGAAAAAGTTAAAATTGTTTGGAAAGAAACTTAAATGACTTGAGTATCCCCCCAAAGCAATCAGACTTATCCAATCTCCTAAATGTATACGGGCGTATCAGAAAGGAATGCAAACTGCAGGGTAAAGAGGTTTGTAGATAAAGAGAATGCAGAGCTTTGAAGGCTTCAAGAAACAAGAGTTGTAGAACACTCCTCCCATTCCCCAAATAATTAACTGCAAAGTAAACTCTGGATATAAAGCCATTACTGTACACATGCTAAATGAACTGAGAAAGAAACCTTTGAAATATGTAGCAAAATGGCCCACACTGCACAGTGGAGGACACGTGTGAGTGAATGCCTTCACCTCACACCTATGTGCGGACTGAGTGACACATGGGTGTGCAGAGGCCAGCACAAGGCATTCCTTTCCATTTAGTAAGGACAGTACAAAGAGTCTCCTGTTTGAATGGCGATAGAATTACCTCACAAAGTAAGATATGCCAACATTAACTTGAAACAAAGCAGATGCCAGAAAGTTGTGTTCTGCTTTTTGGAAACAAAGGTTAGGTCCTTTTCCTTGTTTAAAGTTTAACAAATCTGACTTTCCAGTAAATCAGAAACTACTTAATTTCAATGTAAAAGTCTTTGGAAAGATGCTCCTCCTCCTAGTGAACTTGAAAGGAGAAATTAATAATTGAGTCTGGAAAAAAATACTTTTGGTATTATTCAGTACGTAAGTTTTTTTTTTTTTTTTTTTTGTGGTACTGGGGATTGAACTTGGGACTTTGTGCTTGCCAGGCAGGTGCTTGTGCCACTGAGCTATATCCCCAGCCCACATAACGTAAGATTAATGATAAAAATTCTTATCGTTATAGGACTTGTACACCAATATTAAGTCTCTGGTAATTCAAAATATGTGATATTTAAAATGAAAACTGCAGACTTTAGATGGTTTAATGTAAATATATCTAAAGGATGTTTCTGAAACTAATATGGATTTTGTTTACCCTCTCTCTTTAGGGTAACAGGATATTATGCCAAGAATATATGGTGTTAAATATTTTCTTTAAAAATAACTATAATCTTCTCCACACTGGATAGATTACTCTTCAGAGTTCACCAAGTCTAAAATGCTTGGTAAGAAGGGATGGTGCTAAGTCAGGAAATATGTCTGGGGGAAGGGAGACAGGAAGACACTGCTACACATTTTGTACATACTTTTGAGGACTCACAATAATGCTCCTGCCTTACTAAATGGACACGTGATGAATGTTTGGCACACACAGAACAAGCTTTTAGCTTATATATATTTCAAAAGAATGAAAAATTTTAATGAATTTTTTTGGTGGAAAAGTGATATGAATTCGGCATTCATGGGTCATCTAAAAAGGTAGAGAAAAACAGATCTCTTTTGTAATACAGATTATGCTTTGGCCCATGTGAACTTTAACTAAAAGTAGTTTTTCTTCACAAGTCCAGGTAAATCATTTTAATGATCTGAATTGGTGATTAGGAATCTAAACACCTGCACTGTCACAAAACATGTTCCTAGGACAGTGTTTATGGAGAGTTGGTATTGGACCCACGTTTACTGCTCTCCACAGACAGGATGCAAGTAAAGTATTTGGAGGTCATGAAAGAAAAGAGGAGGAATACAAGTTATTTACTACCACAATAGTAAGGCTCATATGATGGTAACTATATTTATTTTTGAGTGCTGGCAGCATTAACATGGTGACTATAAGAAATTTAACATATCTGCATACTAAAACTGTACACTCTCCTCAAAAACAGCCTGAAAGTCTATGGAAATAAACAGAACAATATCTACAAAGTTCACATGCTCAAGGAAGTTTCTACTATAGGCAATCTTTCACCCAGGCTAAAGTTCATCTGGAAAGGGAAAAAACCCAGGGCTCTCAATCCGAGTTTATATTGTTTATTTAGGTTAATTTTTAATCAGAGTATGTATCTAGATAGGCAGTCACATGTATTAATACAGGAAATCTGCCCTCACATCAGGCTTTTACACACAACCTGGAAAAATCCTGTTGTGAATTTAACTTTCTGTAGAAAGATTTTTCTTTTCCCTAATGATGCTACTCTTCAGGAATACTTTAAAGGGTCTTTTCTGTAGTCAGTCAAATCCTGACACTTAAATCAGTATGTGTCTTAGTTTATTTAAGTCACAAGATAAATAATCTCTCCTAACTTGGCAAAAACTTTAAAATCAGAATAAAAAATATATTTTAAAAAAGATAATAATAAATTATGATACATGGGATTTCTTCCCTTATTTAGAAGTGGAAATATTCAAATTATTAAGGCTTTGCTGACAGTCTAAAACTCTGACAACATTCTTGGTTTTAATCTTTGAAATAAAGGTACGCCAAAAACACGGCCCATATGTGATACCCGCCCCCCCCAAGAATGGCTAGGCAAGTATTCTACTACTGAGCTGCACCCTAGCCCTACGGTTAGTTTTTGATGGTCTAAAAAGATTTTTAAAAAGAAAAAAGGTACTTAGTTTTAGTATTTACACTGATGATAATGTAAGAAGTGTTCTACTCAAAGACAATGCTTATGTATTTGAGAAAACTGAAGCACATAAGCAAAAACCAAACTATCAGAAACTAAATACAAAAGCCAAACCACACCAAAGCAAAATGTACCTACTAGAAATAGTAGCTACTTTAACTCCCAAAAAGTGTATGTTGGACATACACCTTCACAGAGATATCCAGTAAAGTGTACATATTTAAAATGTACAATCATATATAAATTTTGACCTGTGTATATAGTTGGCAACCAACATCACATCAACAGGGATGCAGTTAGTTTAACACAGGAACACTATTTCTATCCCATAAGTGATAATGTAGTAAATATCAAGAGTACACACACTGCAGTTATACTTTATATAAAATATCATATATTATAAAATCAGATGTCAAGATTATTTAAATGACATAAAATAACTTGAATTTGGTAAGTTTTCATACTTTAGAAAGCCAAAACAACTTCAGACAATTAGCAGAGGGTTAGAATGTTGTATGGTTTAAATATTTTAGCACACCCTTTGCGAAGAAAAAAATGGCATACAATGAACTTACTAGTTGTGGAAAGAAAACCATGCACACCTCAGATAGTGCTTTATTAGCAATTAGTTCAGCAGAATTAACTTGGAGATTTTTATTTTTCCTTTTACTCTAGTAAAGTAGTTCCTAATGTTTGATAATATAAATACATACATTCATATTAAAACACAGAGCCATATTAAGCATTCACATTAAAACAGCATATTAAATATCACAAGCATGACACAAATATTTAATTAGAGAAACACATTTTAAATTTTTTACATTCGAGTTGTATATATTCAAGTTTTTCTATGTATAAATTTATTCATTTAAATTTAGACCACAATTCCTTAACATATTTCAAGCTTGCATATAAATCAAAGTCATACACTTAAATTTTAATAAGTTTAAAATTATAGTTAGTAAATTGTTACAACTCTTAACAAGTTAGAACACATTCCTTTGCCCGTTTCTGGTCATCTTACCTCCTGTTCCCTGAAGGACTGGTTATTAACGTCTAGGACTCGTATAGTCCTTTTAATAGGTAGGAGACCTCCAGTCTCATCATGCGCCACCATGCTTTACCAAGTATCCCTTGCAACTTTTCAAATTAATCCACACACGAGTCAGCCCTGTAAGGAAGCACCGTCGCGGCACACGGACTTTTCTTCGGAGCGCTCAGCCTCCGCAGGCAGCCATGTGCCCATGCCTCCCACTACAGGCGGAGCTGGCTGCTTCTGAGAGCCCAGCACACAGGCACGCAGACCTCGCGGCTCGGGGGCGGGGCCGCACGCCCGGGGCTGGCCCAACAGCCACGTGACAGCGGGGCACACCTAGGGGTCTGGGTTTGAGCTGTGCAAGAGAAAGCTCTTTATCCGCAGGCTTGGCTTTCTATGGGAAGCAGTCATGTGGGAAAGCTACCGGGCTATTATCTCTCCCAGATTTAAAAAAGCATTTTCAAGGAAAAACTTCTAAGTTACCTACTGTAGCACTCAGAAACAGGGATCTGTTTTTTAAAACATGAAACTACTGCCTAGGACAGAATTTAGCAAAGCAACTTTATTTTAAATTTGTCTTAATTTTTGCAGTACTGGGTATTCAACTTTACAGTCTTTACACTGAGCTACATTCCTAGCCTTTCTAAAACAAGATCTCACCCAAGGCACTAAGTTGCTCAGGCTGGGCTCAAACTTCCTACCCTCCCGCTTCAGTCTCCCAGAGTGCTAGGCTTACAGATGTATGCTACCACGCTGGGCTTTGGTATGTTCTAAAACTTAGAATTTGTGTGCTAGATGTTTTATAATACAAAAAGTGATTTCTGTTCTAAAAATATGTAACAGACTGTAAATTAACTGACCATAGTATTACTCAGATAAGAGTTAAAAGACAACTTAATATGTCTTGTATCATAGAGGTGTAAAGTTCATGGAGGCAAGGTAACTTGCCTGAAGCCACATTACTAACAACCTGTAAATTTCTACACTAAATACTTTCTTCTAGGGAACAACACTGTTTTCAATGGTTTGGTAGAGCCTGGGACGATGCAGATTTTCTTAAACATAAGCACTATATTTTTATTGGAAGATTTCATCTTAACTGCATACTACTATGACGCCAATAATCTGGAAAAAATTTTTGTTCTTAGTATTAGGATAAGAAAAATCTATGCAGGGCCAGAGATGTAGCTCAGTGGCACAACGCCTGTCTGGCAAGTACCAGGTCCTGAGTTCGATTCGTGTTATCCGCCCCCAAAACGAAAAGAAAAATCTATGTAAAAGGCACTATAAATAAGCGCCTGCCTAGCAAGCGCAGGGTCCTGAGTTCGATCCCCAGTATCGCAAAAAAAAAAAAAAGGCACTATAGATACACATGTGATTAAAAAAAAAGGTGATCTGCACCTAAAGTGCTAACAGACCACTGTGAAAAGGCACGTTATGTGAAGAGAAACTGATACAAGGCAGCTTTTGCAATCTCCAAACAATCTGCGCAGCTATGAGGTACTATACAAGTTTAGAAGGAAAAATATTCCTAGCAGCCATGTAAGTTAAGACACGGCTGAAAAAGACACTGGGAAGAAGCTTGTAAGTTTTTATCTCAGTGGAATCTTGAATGCCATGTTGTTTTTCATGGGTTTGAGCAAGGGAAAAGTGCAAGGAGAATAGGGAAATGAGCTCCTTCTATACAGTGGTAGAGAAACTATAGCATGCAAGCTGCAGCAGGCTCTCTGTATCACTGAAAGCTCTGAGAGGTTTGCCATCACTGCACCTATGAGATCCTAGGATACAGGTAAAGAGACGGTATAGACAGCTTTATTGAGCAGGTGAGAGAGGTAATGGCAGCCACGTTATAATGAGGTAGAAATACCTTGGTTACCGAAAACTTCCGTTTGCAAACCATTTGTTCAGAAACAAAAGCATTCAGCAAAACTTTGCTTCTGCTTGCAAACTCTACATCAAGTGACAAACCCAACCATGGACATCTTCCCCACACAAACACAAACATAGACATTTTCCTCAAAATCGTAAAAAAATTATGTTTATAAACCAAGACACCATTGTGTAGAGGAGGCTTGTGTTTCACATGGCTGAAAGATGACTGGAAAAATAATACAAAAATCACAAGGAAGTATTAAAAATTTTGCTTAAGGTAATAGCACTGGTAAAGGAAAGAAACCAAAGATGCTTAAGATTTTAACACAGGCATTAACTATAAATGCAAATAAAGAATTAAGGAGGAACACACTTTGAAATAAAATTGTAAGTTTCTTTTCTTTTTTGGTCTTTTTGAGACAGGGTCTCATGCAGTTCAGGCTGGCCTTGAGCTCACTTTGTAGCCCAGGCTGGTCTTACAGCGTGTGCCACCACGCCTGGCTAAGTTTCATTTTACATATACTGAGTCTAAAACAGCACAAGAACATGTAAGTGAAACTGTTCAGCTGGCATTTGGAAATGGTGAACAAGGACTTGGAAAAGAGGCTGAGGTAGATTTAGTCTGGAGAGTCAGGTAGAGATCAGAATGAAAGGCCTTTGGAAAGAATGGGATTCCAGGGAGAAAAATCTAGACTAAAAGAGCATAGGTCCAAGGATCCAAGTGTGGAGGGGTGCCTAGGGAAAGGGAGTCAGGCAAAAGGAACAGTCAGAGGGGAGGAAAGAAAGCAAGCAGCCAGTGAAAGAAACGGTGCTAATTATGTCAAAGGGGTTAAGGAAGATTTTAAAAAAAGATCCCTTAGTGATTACAAGCTTAATGAAGATCTCAGATGTGCTAGTTCAGTGGAATAAACGCAGGTAAATTATAGGGACTAAAGACTGAACAGAAAAGAATAGTGGGCACAAATATTCCTAATAAATAACCTATAAAATATAATTTACTAAGGTTTGCCTCATTGTGCTAGGTCTTACAGGAGAGGCTACCACTGCCCTTGGGTAACAACCAATGTGTTTTGTATATGAGATGGTGTTAATGATTCATCTTTCTGCTTGGACTTTATTTTTTAAAGTCATGGAGACTGGTTATATTCATCATCTATTCCCATTATTCAGTTACACTTGGGCAATATGTATAATATTGTTGGCCTTAAGAGTAGGCAACTATTTGTGGAAGACTTTTCCATACAGCATTACAGTGTAAGCACCTAGAGATGGTGGGCTCCAGTTTCCTAACTTTACAGATAAGAAAATAGAGCTGCCTCAATTCTCAGTGGTGATAAAAACAGCTGAGACTAGAACCCAGAAAACAATCTGGTCCAGTTAGCTCCATCAGCTAAAAACGGTGCAAGCGAAGCTAGCACTTCATGGGCACTTGGTCTCCTAAGGGAAAAGGACTACGAACAGTGAGAGTTAGGAAAGGAGTTGCGAGGGAGTTCTCATGAGTCTCTTACCCAATGTCTTTCTTAAAACTGTTTTTACTCCATTAAATTCTGACTGAAGTGAGGCCAAGATATTGAGGGGGAAGGGATAGTTTTCACTTTCAGCTGGGGACCCAAGAGGTAAAGGTAGAAGTCTTTATGTGTACAAATAGAAAGCCTACATGAATCAAAGAGTCTAGTGGTAACAGACACAGTTAAAAAAAAAATCTAAACTCATCAACATTAAACTCTTAGTTTCATTTTATGTGTATGCTTGTGGTCTAACTGTTAGACAGTTATAGTTAGCATCTACAAAAAGGAACAAATAACATGTGGATGTTCAATTAGCCTTCTAAGATCTTAAGTCTTTTGGAAATGCTCCATAAAACCAGTGGGCTGAAAAGGTCATCTGAGATTATTAACCTATTGTCCTCGGTTTTCTCAGGAGGAAACTCAAGTATGGCGGTGAAAAACAGAAGGGAAATTTAAGGTCCTACTCTATGCCAGAGCTTTACGCATGCTATCTTATTTAATCAACTCTATATAGTTATTATAACCTCCATTTTAAAGATGAAGAAACTAGATAATAAACATTGTTCCTTTTCTCTATAGAAAATGGCCTATTAGGCTACCCGCCCAGTGAAAAATAGTTTGGAATTTAGAAATGAATTTGAACTTGAGAATAATCATTACTTCCTTTGGCCTCTAGGTATTATTTCCATTTACTTTTATCTGAAACAAAAAGGTGTTGGCAGCGAGGAAAACCAAATTACACGGGCAAACAAAACAAAGCCTGGTTCTCTGCTGCCCTCTAAAGGAATAGTGTGAAACACAGTTGCCAATCTCTTTTTCAACTTTCTAAGATATGTGTATGTGGAAAAATTTTCTTACATTTGGAAATACATGTATTTGTAAATATATATTTACATAAAAGACCTTTTAACCATGGATGATAAAACTATCTTCAGCCTCTGTATAGTCTTCATGCTTTGTATTCCTAAATAAAACATGTATTTAAAAATCATTTTAAGTGTATGAAAAGATTTCATAGTTTACAAGAAATATTTTAAGGACTTTCTCCATTTATAAGAGAACTATTCCATTAAAACTTATAGTTAAAACAGATTAAAAAGAGAATTCTTACTTAAAAAAGAAGCACTTATTGAAAACTGAAACTTCTGAGGAACCAGTTCCAAAAATACCTAGCAATAAGTTAAAACAGGAAAAAGATACATATTTGGGCTCAAATGGTTATGAAAGAAATGAGTAATGAAGTTATATGTAGATTTGAGTTTTTAAGTCATTTGGATTAAAATATGCCTAAGTTTTACTAAGAATTTGGCTTAGGAAAAGATCAATCCAGATCAATTAAATACTGTGAGAAAGAAGTACATATACATAGTAGTCTTGATAAGCTAAGAGGTTTGGTATTTTCAGAGCAGTGGTTCTTTTTTCAACGCAAATAGCAAATAGGCTGCATGTTCCGTGAGTGGTGACTTTAGCTCAAGTAGAGGAAAACAAGGAATTTCCAGTATAATGTAAGACCATTTATGCTTACGTTATTGCACGTTGGGTGGGACTCCTCTCATTTTCCAGAATTTTAGCTAAGGCCCTGAATTGAAGACAAAAACCCTACCAAGTCCTGAGCCCAGCTTCTTTTCTCAGTTCACTCTAATGTCAGTCAGTGCTGTAGCAGCCAGCTTCCCCGAAGGTGTGATCGCACAGCAGCTTGCCTCGGGTGCACAAAGTATCCTCTGCTTTCCACCTGTGCTAACTGGCTATTGCTGCGTAGAATTTGTCATGCATAACCTAGAATGAGTGCCCCAAGGGCCACCACTGACTAAGGAGCGCAGGGGCTGATGGATGATAAGCTCCCCTTTTCATTCACTTGAGAAAACAATTTTGTGGTATTTTTTACAAGGCTCTTCAGTGGGTCCCAGCAATACCAACTCCAGTTGCCCACCATGGTGACTTAATTACAGGCACCAAATAAGCCTTTTTTATTTCCACACCCCAATCCTTGCAATTACATCTCAGAAAACCTATCAATGAGACTGCATTTCAGGCTCTGATTTCTGGAGGAAACTTAGGTTAAGATATTAATAATGAAAATGGCCCTAGAGACACAAAGCATGGGACTCTAGAGTGGGATCATTCACTGGTAAAATGGTAGTAAGGACTCTAGGTATGGCCTAGGATGCAGCAGTAAGGCAGTGGTTTATATACTAGTGGTGGCAAATGAACAGTAGAGGGGGCAATGCTAATTTTAAGGACCATAGGGTTGGCTGGTCTTTGTTAACTGCTTCAGAAGCTCTAAAGAAGTAGTGGCAGACTCTTCATGATGTTGAGTCATTATGGTGGAGTGGCCAAGCAAGAGTCCCTAAAATTTCACCCCTATAGGTGGTCCAAGATACAGAAAGAGGGAGTGGCAGTCTCCACTATATCTTCACTCATTCATCTGAATGACTCCGACAACACGGTTTACACGATGAATGACACTGAACCACTGTAAACTTGACTCAATTGGTAGTTCTAAGCACAGCTGTTATGCAGAATGTATAGTCATAACTGAAACAGACCAAAAATCCTCTAGCATTTGATATACAGCATAGCTTTTAATCTGGCCTATGTGTTCTTTTCAATTTCCATACACTAACAGTGATCAGAAGTAGTCAGCTTTTAACGTACGGGAAGGACTGCAGTTCGTATTTGTTCTCATGTTCTCAAGCTGTTAACTCTTCTGTTCTCTGTCATACAGAATTTCAAGGACCCCCAAAATACACAAAACACCATGCTAGTCCACTGATAACATCATAATAAAAAGATGCAAAGTGCCAAGTATTTTGCATACCAAAGGAAATCAACTTCATGACATAAAAATTCAGGGGCTGACATACTGGGAAAGTTTTAATGGATGCAAAGGCCTTAGGTTTCCTAGGATTATCACTCTACATTAAAGGAAAGATATCGCACCTTCCATTCCCCTGTACTAGGGCATACAACTAGGCTGAGCTTTTCATCTTTTGGAGAGAGCATAGTAGGAAAAGATGCTCATAAAACACAAAAAACTGTAATAGTATTTCTAATTAGCTATGAGACAACATAAATTAGAATTAGAAAGGTAGTATCTATTAAAAAGAACTAGAAATACAATCCAGGTATCTTGGTGCACACCTGTAATTCCAACTAAGGTGGCTAAAGCATGAGCATCACTGTGAATTTAAGGTTAACTGGGGCTACATAGTGAGTTCAGGGACAGCCTGGGATTACAGATAGCCAGTTCACATAGGCATACTCGGTACAACAAGGTGGAACAACTCAAAAACCACCCACCTGGACTCTCTGAAGAGTAAACAGTGGAAGTAACAAAGCAAATAAATGAGGCTCTAGAAAAAATAAAATCAGAAATAATATCTCAGGTAACTACAAAGATGGTGACCATAATGAAAGACATGCTTAGTGACTCTAGAGCAGATACAGATAAAAAATATTGAGGAGCTCAGGAAAATGATGGAAATCATGAATGCCCAATACAGGAAAGAAATGGAATCCATAAAACAGATTCAAACAGCCATCTAGGAGATCAACAATTCCACTGAAAGAATACATAGCAGAATTCGCCAACGTGAGGACAGAATATCAGATATAAAAGACAGGTCTGTAATTAGCAGTCATGAGAAGAAAGATTTCTTAAAAATAGCAAGGGACCATGAGAAATCAATTCACTAGATGCTAGATGATGCAAAGAATAATATAAGATTGGAGTTGATGGGGCTGGGGATATAGCTCAATGGAATAAGCACTTTCCTGGCAAGTGCAAGGTCCTGAGTTCCATCCCCAGTACCACCAAAAAAAAAAAAAAAGTTGGAGTTGGACTATAAAAGCATGTGTTAGGCATGGTGGTGCATGCCTATAATCTTGGCACTCAGGAGGCTGAGGCAGGAGGATTGTTGCAAGTTCGAGACCAGTCAAGGCTATAAAGTGATCTCAAGCCCAGCTTAAACTGCACAGCGAGACCCAGCCTCAAAAAAAAAGAAGTCATGGCAGAAAATTTCCTTGGGAGGGAAAAAGAAATTGACATACAGTAAGTGAGGCATATAGAACTCCAATGAGCCATGATCCAAAAACTAAACAGAAAAAAGATCTACAGCAAGGTACACAATAGTGAAGTTTCCAGAAATTCATCACAAGAAGAGAATATTAAAAGCAGCTAGAGAAAGGAAACAAATCATCTATAAAGGAAAGCCCATCCAAAATCGCAGCAGACTTCTCAACACAACCTTCAAGTTAAGAAAAACCTGAAATAAAATATTTTAAGCCCTAAAAGAAAATAATCAACAAACCAGGTTAATGTACCCACAAAACTATCTTTCAAAGTTTATGGAGAATTAAGATACTTTCACGACAAAGAACACCTGCGGAAATTCATAAACACCAAACCGGCATTCCAAAGTGTTCTGAAGGACATTCTAGGCAGAGATAACAGGGATTAAAACTCTATCAACACCAACACAATGAATATACCAGGGAAGGTGATCAATTAAACAGAGGGGAAAAATAGGGAGCCAACAACAGAAAAACAACACAACAAAGGTAAGTCAATACATACCAGTTATAACCAAGAATGTGAATGGTCTCAATTCACCAATCAAAGGAAACGGGTGGGCAGAATGGATCAAGAAACAAGATCCAACAATAGGTTGCAAAAAGAAATACATTTAATACAAAAAGAAGATCATAAACTGAAAGTCAAAGGATGGAAAACAATACTCCATGTGATAGGAAGCCAAAAAAAAGCAGGAGTAGCTATTCTATCTGCAGACAAAATGGACTTCAAGCCAAGACTGATTAAGAAAGACAAAGAAAGTCACAACATTCTTGTAAACAGAATGACCACGACGAAGAAGTAACAAGCATAACTGCATATGAACCACATACCAGTGCACTCAACTACATAAAACAAATATTAACAGACACAAAACATTAAATAACACTAACACAATTGTAATGGGGGACCTCAGTACCCCACTGTCACAAATAGATCAACTATACAAAATATCAATAATGAAATATTAGAACAGAACCAAACACTTGGAACAAATGGACTTATTAGTAGATATCTACAGTTCCACCCCACGACATCAGAATAGACATTCTTCTCTGTTGCACAGGTGATGTTCTCCAAAACAGAGCACATGTTAGGTCAGAGAATGTGTTTAAGTAAATGCTAAGGAACTGAAATTATCCCATGCATATTATCAGACCATAGTGTGATGAAATTGGAAATCAATGGCAAAAGAAACCACAAGAACTTCATAAACACATGGAAATTAAGTAACACCTTCTTGAATAAGCACTGGGTCACAGGTGAAACTAAAGAAGAAATTCGATTCTTTATACCATTAGACAATAATGCCAATACAACATATTAGAACTTATGGGATACAATGAAAGCACTCCTACAAGGGAAATTTAGAGCAGTGAATACCCATACAAAGAAAACGGAGCAAGGTCATACAAATAACTTGATGTTGAGCCTCACACTCTTAGTAAAAGAAGAGCAAGTCAAGCCCAAAGCCTGTACAAGGGAGGAAATCATAAAGATCAGAGCAAAAAGTTAAACAATGAAGACTAAAAAATCAATACAAAGAATCAATGAAGTGAACAGTTCTTTGAAAGACTAAATAAAACTGACAACACTTAGCCAACCTTATCAAAAAAAGAAAGAAAAGACTCAAATCTATACAATTAGGAATGAAAAGGCTGAAATCACAACAGATCCTGCAGAAATCCAGATCATCTATACCTACTTCAAGAATTCTTATTCTGGTAAGATGGAAAACACCAAAGAAATGGACAGATTCCTAGATACATATGAATTACCAAGGCTGAATCAAGAAGATACAGAAATTCTAAATAAATCATATCAGTCAACAAATTGAAGATGTAATTAAAAACCTACAAACAAAGAAAAATCTAAGCTCTGATAGATTCATTGCTAAATTGTACAAGAAAGTTAGGTAAGACCTAATGGTGCTACTTCTTGAACTCTTTCATGAAACTGAAAGAGAGGCAATATTCTCAAACTCGTTCCAGGAAGCAAGCATTACCCTGATACCAAAACCACAGAAGGACCCAACTAAGAAAAAGAACTGCAGGCCAATCTGTCTATGAACACAGATCCAAAAATCCTCAGTAAGATGCTGGCAACCAGAATGCAGCAAATCATCAAGAAGGTAATACACCACGACCAAGTAGGATTCATCCTAGGGACATAGGGATTGTTCAACACACATGAATCAATACATGTAATATACCATATTAAGAGAACCAAGGACAAAAACCAAATGATCATCTCAATAGACACAGAAAAACCATTTGACAAAGTCCAACACCCATTCATGATAAAAACTCTACAGAAACTTGGAATAAACAGTCTTTATCTCTACCTAATAAAAGCTACCTATAACAACCACCAGCCATCATCATACTAAATGGATGAAAACTGAAAGCTTCCACTCTAAAATCAGGAAAAAGACAAGGATGTCCACTATCACTACTCTTGTTCAACATAGTTCTCGAAACCTCAGCCATAGCAATTAGACAAGAGAAAAAAACAAAAGGAATAAAGACAGGAAAGAAAGAAGTTAAACTATCATTATTTGCAGATGACATGATACTCTACATAGAAAACCCCCAAAACTCCACCTAAAGACTTCTAGATCTAATAATCATATCCAGAAGCATAGTTGGATACAAAGTCAACACTCAAAAATCAACAGCCTTTCTGAACACAAATGACAAACTCACTGAGAGAATTATTAGGGAAACAACACCTTTCACAACAGCATCCAAAAAATGAAATACCTAGGAATCAATCTAATGAAGGAAATAAAAGAATTAAATAAATACTTTAATAAAGACTTTAAATAAAGACTTTATTTAAATAAAGACATTTAAAACTATAGATATCCGTTGTTCTTGGGTAGAAGAATCAACACAGTGAAAACGGCCATACTTCCGAAATTGTTATATAGATTTAATGCAACCTTGATCAAAATTTCAGCAGCATATCTCAAAGAATTAGAGAAAACAATCCTAAAATTCATTTGGAACCAGACGAGTGCTAGAATAGCAAAGGGAATTCTGGGTAACAAAGGCAAGGCAGGAGGCATCACAATCCCTGACTTGAAATACTACAAAGCTAGTATGACAAAAACTACACTGTTACTGGCAGAAAAACAGACGTGGGGATCAATGGAACAGACTAGATGATGCAGAAACAACTCTAGGCATATTCAGCCACTCTGACAAAGATGCCAAATACCTTTACTGGAAGAAAGACAGCCTCTTTAATAAATGGTGCTCGAAAAACTGGGTTTTCCATGCCGAAGATTAAGGCTAGACTGTCTCTAGCCTGCTTTCATACTTGCTTGACAGATAATTAAATGCAGTAGTAGCTTGCTTTCTTTAAAATTCCACCTGTAGCCAAGTGTAGTAAAAAATATTGAATAGAAAATTCCAGAAATAAATAGTTCATGCATCTCAAATTGTGTGCCGTTCTTAGCAGCTTGATAAAAATCTCATACCTTCCAATACCTTGGCCCAGGACTGAACCATCCCTTTGTTCAGTATAATCATACTGAACAGCTATCCACCCCCACTTGTTAGTCATTTAGTAACTGCCTTTGGCAATAGATTGACTGCTCTAGTACAGTAGTGCTTGTCTATGGGGTTAAGTACTATTAGCAGTTCTAGGCATTTATGAAGTATGTTGGAATTTATCCCCTGTGGATAAGGGGGTCTATAGTACTCTGGGCAACATACTACAAAATTGAAAGGTGACAATTTATTTCATTTTTACATTGTTTCTAGATAGAGTGTCACTGTTCATTTTCATTTTAATCTTATAGTATAAATAAGAAAAAAGTGCCAGATGTGGTAGCACACAGCTATAATCCCAACACTTTGTAGGCTACGGCAGGATTACTGTGCGTTTGAGGCCAGCCTAGGCTACTAAGTGAGTTCAAGGCCAGGCTGAACTCCACAGTGAAACTGTCTCAAAAAGACAAAGCAACAACAAAAACGTGTAGGTAATGAAGAAATAATTTCTAGGATAACAAAATAGGAAAAATATTTCAAGATATAGAAAAATTTAGCTGGGGATATAGCTCAGTGGAATAAGCACCTGCCTGGCAAGGGCAAGGTCCTGAGTTGGATCCCAGGTACTGCAAAAAAAAAAAAAAAAAAAAGAAAAAGAAAAATTGAGACCTCTATGATTCCATACTATAACTTAGATTTATAAAAGTCCAGTGGATCCAAATGACAGTGGTGAAACTGAATTATAATCTCTTAAAAATATTATTAAATAAATCCTTTGTTCTTTGGGAAATCTTATTCAAATAATAAAAGATAATGAAATTCCAATGCTTACATATAGTTAGATCTGCTCAAAAGAAACTCAAATACTAAAACTGGGCTTATGGGTTTATAATATACCAATGGTTAAGAACTACCAAATACTTCTAAACTCCAGATGGCTCAGGTTTTGCTTATCATACTATAAGAAAGTTATCTGTGTTAACACTGCTTACTGAATCTATGTTTATGATCATGAATAATTTTGGGGTTTTATTATGAGAAGAGGCTGTTAAAAAATCCAAGAGTTGAAAGTGGATAAAAAGGACACAGAATGCCCTTACAGTGTATTCTTTTCTTTTTAAGGGCTATATATTTTTTTGCTTGAATCACTATTTGTATTGATTAGGTTTTGTGTGTGGTGGGGGTTGGGGATGAAACACAGGGTCATCACACTGAGCTACACACCCAGCCCTTTTTATATTTTTAAACTTTGAAACAAGGTACTATACTGACCAGGCTGAACTTGAACTTGTGACCTGCTTGCCTGAGCCTCCCAGAGTGCTGGAAGTACAAGAGCATGCCATCAGGCCCCACTGACTGGGCTTTTATTTTGTTTTTTCACAACTCTACAAATGCAGAAAAGTCAGTTCTAGAAAACTCACAGCAAAGCAAATAAATTTTGCAGGCAGAGATACAAGCAAGCTTATTAGTCTTTTTTATATCTAGTTTAGCAATGCTATTCCATCATTCCTTCTTTAAATGAGTAGAATACATGTGTTTCCTAGTTCTTTGGCTAATTTTACTATCCTGTGATTTCATTCCTTACCAAGTTAAATCACTGAAAATCTAAACTCTGAAGCATCAACACAGTGAAGAGAACTGCCCCTCCCCCTCACCAATTTACAACAAAAAGAAACTTAAGATTTTCCCAAATCTTAAAATAGGAACAGAAACAAATGACATGTTCAGGAGACCTTCAGGGTACCAGTACTGTACATAAAAGGAGAATGAAGACCATGGGGCTTCTGTGAAAGCCCAGAAATTAGGAAAACCCCTCAACTTTTCCAGTGAAATCTCAATGGCATGCTAATCTGCGAACAGCAGCCTCATCTGGGAAGGTTTCTAAAGGATCCAGTGCTTAGGTTGAGGGCAAGTAAAGAGCCCCAGAAACTGAAGTAGCCTGGGCTATACGAAGTTCCAAACTACCACTGTCGTGAGAGTAACTGTTAGGAACAGAATCCAAATTGAGATAGGGCAATAAAAGCAAAGACAAAGGCCAGATAAAACTAGAAAGCTGGGCATGGTGGTGCATGCCTATAATCCAAGCACTTGGGAGGCTGAGGCAGGAGGATCGCTGAGTTCAAAACCAGCCTGAGCTACAAAGTGAGCTCAAGGCCAACCTGAACTGCATAGCGAGATGCTGTCTCAAAAAAACAAACAAACAAACAAACAAAAAACCCTAAAAAACAAAAAACAAAAACGGAGTAGAAAAGAAAGATTTTAGAGAGTATAAGGCCACACTTTCAAAAAAAATCACCTTGTGTACTTTTCACCTAAAGAAAGCAGGGCTCCTTTAAAAGTGACTGATTTTAAGTATGCAGCAGAAGAAACTGTACAAGTAGGTCGCAGTAACAGACGTGTTACCTTGGGAAGGCAGATAGGATAGTGAACCTCCAGACAGGAGGGTAAGGCCATGGGAAAAGGACAGAGGCGTCATCCTGACACGGCCAACAGCAGGTAAATGAGGCATCAGTAAGCGCAACTGCTGAAATGAATCGAAGCAAAACAAATGTGTTTATATCCCTGAGTTCATAAGAAATTAGAGAGAAAAAGATCATGTTAGAGAATGCTCATGAATTAAACTTATTAATTAAAAAAAGGAAGGGTTGTTTGTCCTATCTTTATTATAATTCAGTACACTGGAAGAGCCAAATGGTTGACATGGAAAATTTTCTTTACACACATATTCCACTTAACAAAGAGGACTGATGAAGGTATAATATCACTGTTTTGCAAAACCCAGTAGAAAAATGGTTCTAAGTGATGATCATCAACGTTGAGTCTATCACAAAAATGTACTATGTACTTTTCTGAAGAAGGTACATAGTCCAAAATATACAAATTTAATCAGGTTTTTAGATCTACCTACCAACTTATCAGAAATACAAGGAATAAGGAGCATGGTATTGATAATACGGATGCAATCTGGAATACCCATGAAGTGGAAAGCTCAACAGAAAAAATAATGCCCCTCAAAAAAGCTATGGGGGGAGCCTATGACTTAAAAAATACTTCTAAGATGTCATTATAGTTGGGATGTAGCTCAGAGATAAAAGTACCTGTCTAGCATGTGTGAAGTCTTGGGTTTAACTGCCAGCACCTAACACAAAAAAAATTATTCTTAATGTATGAATCTTATTTAGATTCCAATTCAAATAGTAAACAAAAACATGTAAGTTGGGAAGTATGTGAACACTGAATCTAATGATAGTAAGGAATTGTTTTGTCATTGGTACTATTTTGTGAAAAATGGTTTGTGTGTTTTAGAAGTACTTATCTTGGCAAGATGAAATGATGTGACAGTGCGTGCAAGCAACTCAGCTTCTCCAGCACAAAATGTCTGGAAAACAATAGCTTGAAGAAGAACCGCAGGGAGATGAGGGTATATTGGAACCATGAGGGAGCTGGTTCTTTGGAAGAATAAATAAAATAGTTAAGCTCCTGGCCAGACTCACCAAGAGAAAAGGAAAAGACTCACATCAGTGCAATTATAAATAAAAACGTGGCACTGTCGAAATCCAGAAGGGTAGCTACTTCAAAAATTATATTCTAACTAGTTAGCAAATTTTGAAGAAATGGACAGATTTCCGGACATATACACAAGCTACCAAAACTAATCCATAGACAAATATGCCTCACAACCAAATAATAAGCAATGACATTGATTCAGTAATAATCCACCAACTAAAAAAAAACCAGGACCTGATGGATTCACTGCAGAATTCCATAAAACCTTTAAGGATGTTGTATCACCAATACTCGTAGGGCTGCTCAACGGAACTGAAAGGGACGGAGTGCTCCCAAATTCACTCATGGAAGCCAGCATCACTTTGATCTCTAAACTAGCTAAAGATCCAGCTAAGAAGAGAACAACAGGCCAATCTCTTTAATGAACATAGATGCAAAAATCCTCAGAGATATTAGCAAGTAGAATGCAACGCATTGTCAAAACAATGATACATCATGATCAAACAGGTTGCATCCCAGAGAGGGAAACACAGTTTAACATATATAAGTCAATAAATGTAATATATCACAAATAGGAGCAAGGTCAAAAACCATAGGATCATAGCAGTAGACACAGAAAAGGCTTTCAACAAAATCCAAAACCCTTTCATGATAAAAACCCTGAAATAAAGAGGTGTATAAGGATCATACTCGATGTGATAAAGGCTATTTATGACAAACTAATAGCCAGCATCATACCAAATGGGAAAAAACTAAAGGTATTCCTCCAAAATCAGGAACAAGCCAAGGATGTCCACCATCACCTCTTCTATTCAACATAATAGTTGCAATATTAACCAGAGCAATTAGGCAAGAGAAAGAAATAAGAGGGCTATATATATATAGGAAAGGAAGAACTCAAATTATCATTATTTGGAAATGACATAATACTCTACATAGAAAACCTAAAGAACTCTACCAAAAAACTCTCAGAACCAACTTCAGCAAAGTAGCAGGATATAAGATTAACACAAAAATCATTAACATTTATGTATATCAACAATAACAGGAGGAGAAGGAAATTATGAGAACAGTATCATTCAAAGTATCTCCAAAAAATGAAATGTCTAGGAATTAACCTAACCAAGGAAGTAAAAGACCTCTATAAAGAAAACTACAGTACTCTGAGGAAGGAGACTGAAAGGACATCAGAAAATGGAAAGCTGTCCCTTGCTCCTGGATAGGCAGAATCAATATTGCCAAAACGGCCACAGTTCCGAAACTGTTATGCAGATTCAATGCAGTCCCAACCAAAATACCAACAGCATGCTTGACAGATCTAAAATTCATACGGGACCATAGGAGACTCAGAATAGCAAGAATAATTTTGCGCAATAAGAGCAAAGCAGGCAGCCTAGTAATACCTGAATTTAAGCTATACTACAAAACAATAGCGATAAAAATGGCATGGTACTAGGACAAAAACAGACATGTGGATCACTGGAATAGGAATAAGGCTACAGAAACCTCCCCAGACATATTCAACTATTTACTATCTGCCAAAGGAAACAAAATCATATGTGGGGGAAAATATTCAACAAGTGGTGTTAGGAAAACTGGTTTTCTTTTTGAGAAAGAATGAAACTGGACCCTTATGTCTTATCATGTACTAAATAAAAATAAAAATAAAAATGGATCAAGGGTCTAAACATTAAAACAAATATTATACCTACTAGAAGATAAAATAGGTAAAACACTTGAAGATATAGGTATAGGAAGGGATTTTCTAAACTGAACCTCAGTCACACAAGAAAAAGCAGCAAGAATCAACAAATTGGATTGTATCAGAGTAAAAAGCTTCTGTGCAGTGAAAGAGTCAGTCAGAAGAGTGAAGACAATCTACAGAATGGGAGAAAAAATTTTGTGAGCTACTCCTCAGACAGAACTAATATCTAGAATATATAAAGAACTCAAAAAAATTAAACCACCTAAAATTAAAATCCACTAAAAAAAAAGGGCAAGAGAAATGAACAGACACTTTGCAGAGGAAGAAATACAAATGGTCAGCAAATACATGAAAAAATGTCAACATCTCTAGCCATTAGAGAAATGCAAATTAAAACAATGCTAAGATTCCATCTTACTTCAGAAAGAACGGCAGGCATTAAGAAACCAAACAGTAACAAATGCTGGCAAGGCTGTGGTGAAAAAAGAATGTAGACTAACACAACCATTATGGAAATCAGTGTGGACATTTCCTATAGAACTAAAATTAGGAATTCCACATGACCCAGTGACCCCCCCATCAGTATCTTCCAAAATCTTAAGTCCTCATACTAGAGTGATACATGTATACGAATGGTTATAGTAGCACAATTCGTAATAGCTAAATCCTGGAAGCAGCTTATATACACATCGATAGGCAACTGGATAAAGAAAATGTAATACCTATATTATTATGGAATACTACTCTGCTGTAACAAATACACCTGGAAAATATAATGTTTAGGGAAATAAACCAGACACACAAGCTTAAATATCATATGTCATCTCTCATTTAAGTGAGGCAAAGTAGAAACAAAGAAAGTGATAAAGAATGGAAAGGACAAGGGGCGGAATCTCTTGCAACACGGAAGGTAGTTCAATGGACAAGGGCAGCCAGGCATGGTGGCACATGCCCGTAATCCCAGCACTCGGGAGGCTGAGGCAGGAGGATTATTGTTCAAGGCCAGCCTGGGCTACATAGTAAGCTCAGAGCTAGCATGCAGTACATAGCGAGACCCAGTCTCAAAAATATAAAAACAAAACAAAAACAACACCAACAAGGGAGCAAGGGTTCGGGGTGGGGAGGACGGAAGCGGGAGGGGAAATGGGAAGAATAAAGATGCGGCACGTACTGGACCCTAATAACACCAGGTAATGTAAGCACCATGTTCAATAACATGAGTTAAGACAAGTAAGATGAATTACAAAAAAGGAATAGAGAGATCAGAGGAGAGGGGAGGAGGAGGAAAGGGGATTTTTAAAAAAAGCTATAATATGTATGTGTAACCATTTTACTAGATGACCATAAACTGCATGAATTGCGATCATGAGCAAACAAAATTATAAAATTATGTATTTTTTTTAAAAAGAGGGAGCCTTTTGAGGATTCACGGCAATGTGTCTTCTAATGTAATAAATTTTTTTCCATTTAAATATTTTTAAAAGTTCTTATCTTTAAGACATTGAAAATAATTGATAGCTAACAAAATATTAACACATAAAATAATGGAACAGCTGCAACTTGCTTCAAAATAACCCAAGGGAGGCAAAAGTGAGTGGACAGATGATACAAGATTGATCTGATCATATCCTGGTAACTGCTAAAGCTGGACTGGAGGAAAGTAGAGCTGACTGCATAAATATATGTGGCAAACTGTCTTGTAAATACTGTCTTATTTCTATATACAGTTGGACCGGAAATATATCTGGAAGTACTCAGGGTTGCCAGTTCAGACTTCTAAAATACAACAGATTTTTTTTTTAGGTTCAAGAATTTAACTAAATTTATTGGTACATCTTAGATATACATAATGATCACATTCATCATTGGGAATTTGTACCTGTACATGATATAATCGGATTCTTCTTTGTTCCCATTCCCCGACCTTTCAGCCTTCTTCCCCTCTTTATTCACAGAAGTTTTGTTTCCATTTTTCCTTCTTTTCTCATTTTTTTCCTTTCCCCTCCCCTGCTCCAGAGTTCCCCTTCTTATTTGAATATTTTCTTCCTGTTTCATAGTATCTATTATTGAAATGTAACTAAAACTGTTTTGCAAAGAGCCTAACACTTAAAACACATAATTCTTACAAGATATGATGTACTAGAAGAAATGACCTAACTTGCTGGATTTGCTAAAATGTCAACAGGCAGTACCTATAAAAATTTAAGGTTTAGAGCCAGGCAGGACAGCATACTACTGTAATTCTAGAGCCCTGGAAGGCTGAGGCAGGAGGATGGCAAGTTGGAGACCAGCCTGGGCAACTGAGACTCATCTCAACAAAACAAACAAAACAAAACAAAACAAAACAAAAGGCTAGGGATGTAGCTCAGTGCAATGGCCCTAGGTTCAATCCTCAGTACTATTAAAAAAAAAAAAAAGATAGCTGTGGAGAATATTGTTTTGATTTTGCTTTTATTTAGTAAGAAGTAGTAGCTGCTGACGTAAGCATGTCAAATATTTAAGACAAATCTCATTTTTAAAATGTAAAGCCTTTTTCATGATCTTTTCTCTAAAACTAAGATGCTCTCATAAAACTTGCCATTTGGCAAAAACGGTGAAAATTCAAAGCTACTAGGCTTTTGTACTTAAGTACAACTTTATAGAAAGGACATGGAACTTATCTTACGGACATGTGTGCTGAATTTTAGTTCACCATCGGTCCCACACGAGGCCTGGAGGCCGCATCTCACTCGTAGAGTTGTTTGCCTTTTTCCTTTTTTAATTGACTCAATATTTTAAAAAAATTTTTTCTTATCTTTTGTCTTTTTCGAGACAGTTTGACAGATCTAAAATTCATACAGGATCAGAAGGAGACTCCGAATAGCAAGAATAATTTTGGGCAGTAAGAGCAAAGCAGGCAGGCTAGTAATACCTGACTTCAAGCTACACTACAAAGCAGAGTGATAAAAATGGCATGGTACTGGCAGACATGTGGCTCACTGGAACAGGAAGGAGGCTACAGAAACCTGCCCACACATACTCAACTTCGATTGTTGATTCTTGCTGCTTTTTCTTGTGTGACTGAGGTTCAGTTTAGAAAATCCCTTCCTATACCTGTATCTTCAAGTGTTTTTACCTATTTTATCTTCTAGTAGGTGTAATGTTTCTGTTCTCATGTTGAGCTCCTCGATCCATTTTTAGTTAGTACATGGTAAGACATAAGGGTCCAGTCTCATTCTTCCCCAAACAGAAAACCAGTTTCCCTAATACCACCTGTTGAATATTTCCTCCCACGTGCCATCTGGGTTCCTTTGTCAGATATCAACAGTATGTGTCTCCCTATGCAGGTCAGGCTGGCCTTGTTGACTCAATATTTAAAATTCAGATTTCATACAAAGGTGCAGATTCTGCCAGTCCTACAAGCACCAATGGGTTAGCACACAGAAATACTGCTTCTTTCTAAAGGGCATGGTGCCTTCCTTTCACCACAGTCCCTCTGGCTACCTCTCTCTTTGTGTATGTTATGGCCCTGGCTCCAGCACTTACGTTTGTGATTACCAGGTACAATCGAACACTTTCAGAGTAGCTTCCCCCCGTCTTAACCAAGACACAAAACAGCAAAATGAGGGTAAGCCTGAAGAGAAGCTGGTACTGCTCAGTATTGTACCTGAAAACAAGCAACAGACCCTCTTTCCTCTCGTAAAACCCAGCACTTATCCTTCGCAGTGTTCCCTGAAAATGTTTAAATGGTCTCCGTGAGGGCAGCAAGGCTTACCTTCAGATCAGGGCTGCTAAGGCTCACAGCGTCGTCATCTTTCTCTCTTCGTTTTCTTTTCTATAAGAAAAAAAGATTTTCCTTCTTTCATGGAAGTACATTTTATCCCACTAAACAAGAAAACTATAAAAATCACTTTTAAAAAGTTAAGCCTTCAGCTGTATACAGGAGAAAACTATTTCAATGAAGGCTGCTCATAAATCATCTCTGGCACTCACTGTCTAAACAAGTATCTCTTAGATCTCTTGCTATAAAGTCATTCTACCCTCTTAAAAAACTTAAAACCGAACTCTCCTGTAAGTCATGGACTATTTGTCAGAGAAAAAGTAAAATATATTTAATACAGAAAAGTATCAAGAATTTTATTTTTAAAAAAGAACCCATTGTTTACGGGGGGTGGTGAGTCCTTCACTATGGGGAAAAAATTCTTTTCTCATGCCAAAGGAACTAAGACTTGTTGCCTCAAGTAGGAGTATCCACTAGAACACATACATCCTTGAAGTATTTTCTGGCAATAATCCAGCTCTGCTGGTGCCAGCAGTAGCAGAGCTGTGTATATGTCTATCATTTCTAGTTCTTAATCAATGTTGAGTAAGTGACCTTACGTAACAGTTCATTACCCCCATTCTCAAAATAATGTCTCACATTTCTTATGACACGGCCTAGCTCTTATGAAATCTTAAAACTGACAAGCGAAGAGTTTCTTCTATTTCTTGGCCCCATAATGAGAAGAAATTGCTGGGAGTCTGACCACAATGAAGCAAGACAGAGTCAATAGAAAAACTGAAAAAAGGAAAGAGAAAGTTCAGATAAATGTGGAAGAAATAACAGAGCCAGGAGGACTTAGAAAGCAAGCCACCATGAAAGCAACAGAGGGAAGGTAGAAAAGCTACGTGAACCACGCCTCCTTGTAAAGGTGGAGGAAAACAAAAATCACATAGAAATGAACAAAAATTCTCAAAGTCAAGCCCAGCACAAAATCACCGTAAAAAGAGAAAGGGGCTACAAAGTGGTGGTGAAGCAAAGGTGTGTGTGCTGCAGTGGGCTGTTTGTGTTACTGGAAGTTCCAAAAGGCGATGCTATCCTATTAGGAAATGAACAAAACTATAATATACTATTTTAGATTGAACTGGAAGACATTAAGAAATTGATATAAGAAACAAACAAGTAATATAAGTAAAAATTGGCAAAAACCCCTCAAAAATAGTTTCAAAACTCAAGGAATGTTTATTGACCTAAAGATCATCTCCAGAAAAGTATGAACTATGTGACTGCAAATTTGAGTAATCAAAACTCCTTTATTTATGCATTATCTATGAGCACATCTGTATTAGCAAGTAATGATATAACTAAAATACAGAAGATATAGAGGAATACAATGATGCAAGGCTCAGCACACAGGCTGGGGATGGAAGGCTCTAAGTGGGGAAGGAGAGAGAAAAGGAAATGTCAAGGCAAAGAGACTGTAATGAGGGAAAAAGTACACACATGATTACAGGAAATAGTATGTATGTGCGAGTATATTTATAAAGAAATTTAACAGGTTTTAAAACATTCTACTATAATTTCTTTTAAATATTTTGAAACTTTTACCTCTTTAACCCATCTAAAAATTACAATGTACATAGTTGAGGTAGTATAGCAATTACATCCAACCCCAAACCATTTGATGGCAGCCCCATTCCTTATGTCTATGACACAGTAAGGCCTCATCTACATATAGGTCACTTTTCAGGTTCTCTGTTTTGTTCTTAGATCTATTTCTCAATTCCTGCGCCCTTATCACAGTGTGCCTTAAAAACTAGCAAAGTGAGTGACATGCTTCCTATCTTGTATGCTACTTTTGTTTCAAACCCTCTACTCTACCACATAAATTATAGAATGAGATCTATTAAAGTCTAACAGGATTTCTATTAAAACTGCACTGAATATGGAGCAGTCTGCAGAGGACTGACATTTTTATGATAGGCCTTCCTTGTATGAAATTGTGTATGTGTCCATTTAATTAGGTCTTTATATTCTTCTTTAATGCTTTATAATTTCCTCCATAAAATTCAATCTTTTCATATTTATTCCTAGTTGTTATTGTTCTTTTCATAAAAGCTTTTAAAATTACATTTCATTATTTATTGCTAGCTTATATAAATGCTACTGATTTCTTTTTAAAGTTCTTATTTGAAATCATTAGTTCAATAGCTACTACTAATATTTTGCTGGATATTCTACACAAACAATTACTGTCTCTTTGTTTCTAACTTGTACACCACTTTTTTTTATCTTATTGTGTTGGCTTACTGTTTTGCTGAGCCTTCTTCTCAATTTAAAAGTAATGTTTCTACCATTTCATCATTACTAGTGTTGTTTGTGGTAGGTCTCACACTAAGGAAATGTTCCAGGAGTTTTATCATAAACGAGTGCTGGTTTTTTTTCTCCCTCTCACTTTTCCTTCTGTTTTCTTTGTTTTACTCTGCTATTCTTTGTCTAACCTCTAGAATTAGGTGCTTAATTTTTGTTCCTTTCTCAAACTACAACTTAAAGAGTTATAAGTCTCTTATTACTCCATCATTTTGAGAATTTTTAATTCATAAAGCATGAGATACACCCTCTTTTGTCATAAGAGACCTCTACCAAATTGTTTTCCCAGGTCGGATGTACTCATCCCAGAGGCTCAGAAAGATACTGTCTTTGGAGCGCAGGAGGAAACTGCTGAAGTTCATTTTAAAAATGTATTTTAAATCCTTAAAAAGCTTTACTAATAATTAATATACAGATAATAAATACATATATCATTACTTACATTAAAAGGTTAAAAACAATGCTGATCTAATCAGGCTCAATAAGAAGTCAACCCCAAACTGAAGTTGTCATGACTATTTGAAACACAGATTCACGTCCACTACCATTAACATTACCGTAAATGAAAACTGTGCTTTGAGACACTAGCTAATAAAGGCAGTACAAAGCTAGGTAAATTAGAAACAATTATATCAGGAGTACATGTTCAAAATATTTTTTGCTGGTAAGTTTGCACAACAAAAATATGGAGACCCTTTTCCACTGAACTTTTTCTGTTTAAGGTTAGGCTCATCAACGTGTGAGGGGAAAGGGTCAAGAAAGGAAATGCTTCAAAGGAAAATGTAGAGACTTTTGCTATGAATACTCCATTGGCTAAATTCATGTAATGGGTCTAAAAGTACAGAAATTTAAACAGGAATGCCCAATAGAAATATACATTAAATACAAAACAACAACATACAAAGTAGCAAATCTATCAGAACATCACCAAAACATAGAAAGTAGTAGTATTTGGCCAATTAGAAACAGAATCATCTTTGCTATTTTCTTCAAATGAGAGTAAAACTCATGATCTATTTGTATATACTCTATATATGTATCATAATCCACTGAGTTTTTGTACAAAAAGAATCAATTTCCTGGTGTCATATTGAAGCAGAAATCCCTAAGAACAGCCATTCTGTTCAATAAAGTTGCAGTCATTCTGTTCTATGCTACTGAACTCAGCTAAAGCACGATTTGTCATCAAGTTGAAACTTGTGTGAATGCGCTAAAAACAACTTTGCTACATACAACCATGCTCACCAAAGACACCCACTTTACCATAACCTTCAGTGAAAGTACTGCAGAAATAAGACAAGCTCTCTGTAAACAACACCTCAGATTTGAGACCATTCCTCTAGGGTCTGCTAGTGTGAATACAATTTCCTTTCTTTTCCGGAGCTTCTGGCTACAGTTGACTCAATTTTTCCCACAACAATACCACAAAAAATTACATGCCTATAAAGTCTTGCCCTAAAAACAATGAAACAGTCTCTATGTATTGAGATAATCAACATAAGAAAATAATTCTACCAAAGTATGAAATATTTTAAACATGAAAAAAGCTGTTAGAGAATATGCATAAAAATAATTTCATATTTCACAGTATAGTTTCTTAATGGTAGGAGTAAGAAAGGACAGAGTTAAAAATTAAGGGATATGAGTACTTTGCAAAATATTTTATGTACTTGAAGGAAACATTTTTTCTAGTTTATTAGTAGAAAGGCCTAAATTAGGCTGTAAAAGATGGCTACAGAAATTCTGTTCCTCACTCAGAAGTACAAACAAATGAACTGTGCAACAGACTGAAAGACAGCTCAGGAACTAATTCCATCTAGTGCCTTGAAATAAGCACTGAGATGTCTACTCACCAAGGTGAAGTCCCAGTGGGGGCCAGGTGTTAAAAAAGTACAGGAGCTACCCCTCCGAAGGGAGTATCTATCAACAGAAAAAAAGCAGAATAACTTCGATATAATAAAGCACAAGGCAGATAAAAAGCTATCTTTCCCATAGTTTCAAAATTATTTCAAGTAGTCTGATTCAATCTTAGAAATAGGAGAGACAGTATAACGAAACAGTTTGTAACATGGTGTCGATTGGGATCATTTTCAGAATGTTTACAGTGAAAAAATCTATATAAAATTAGTGAACACATTATTTAAAAATTCATTAAACTAAGCAGAGTTTAGTTTTAGGAGCTCATGTCTAATTCAATGATAAATTTAATACATCAAAAAATGTTGAACAATGAATGAGATGAAAGTCTCATTTAAGACTAAAACCTGATACTGATTTTTTAGATTTTCCTTTTGCATTTCTCTCCACTCAACATAAAGAAATAAAGCCTGACAATGCTATGACAGCCTTTATTCACCTTTCTGAAATATAAAGCTGTTTATAATATAAACTTTATATTTAAAAATATGTAGAAAAAATCATGCAACACAGCTGCCGCAGAAGAGTTAGTTCATAAACTACACTTACTTGTAGTCACTTCAGAGGTAAAGAAATGTGGAACAGAGGACCCCTCCCCACACCTGTCAAAGTGCACGAGCACTAACCAACTGAGAAAAGCACTTCTGAGCTTGCTGTAGCAAAGCAGTCTGCCATCCTCATTTGCATTTGACAGAGACTCAAAGCACCTAGAAGAATATGAAACTTTGTAACTGGAAAGAGGCAGCTCAAATATGACTTGATCGGGGTTGTCAGGTCATCATCCATTTGTAAATTTTGTCTCTTACACTGACCCTTAGGTTCCTTCATCAGTATAAATTACAGAAACACCACCCACAGTTCTCATTGCTGCATAAATTTACACACTTAAATCAAATATGCATACTTTTCTAGATTAAATAAGTAGAAGTGTTTTATGTTGTGTTAAGGAATGCAAAGGAAAATAGCTATAAGGACAAAGAGGTGAGGCGGCTTCACAAAAGAATGAATAATACTAAAGCTCAATTTGAAAGAAAAATAGCAATTAAAGTAACAAGATGGGGTGAAATGAATTACATTCAGAATATTTCAAGTAGTTTCTTCTGTTTGACAAAAGAAATGCGGAAATCGTGCTGAAAGGTCTCCTGTACTACATGGGCAATACGGACTTGAACTCTGAGTAACATGAGGGATGGGATGGAAGAAGGCACAAATGGTCAAAAAACTATTGAGAAGGCAGCTCAGCAAGGCCTGAGGAGAAACTGAGCGGAGAGAGGGTTAAGTGACAACACTGATAAAACAGAGGCTTCCTCCTTAAAACCAGTTTCACTCGTTACCAAGGTTTCTGACATGGGGAAATATGACGCCCCCAGCAAAATGAAGATTTGGTGCAGAAAGGTCTTAAGACATTGAACCTATATATTCCCTAGGTGTTATTTGGGAGAGATCAAAATAGTACTCAAGGAGCTCAGATTTTCTTCAGGAGAAAAAGGAACTTAAGGAACTGACTAAATTACTTTTTCTTGCTATTACATACAAGTTAATAAAATTAATTTTTGCAGCAATGAGAACTGTGGGTGGTGTTTCTGTAATTTATACTGATGAAGGAACATAAGAGACAAAATTTACAAACGGATGACGACCTGATAACCCTGATCAAGTCAATAAAGAAAAGAGGTACAAATGCTTTGATAAAACACCAGAACAGGTATTAAACTAAACAAAGTATCACTAGAAAATATACAGGTATATTATCAACAAATGGAAAAAAAAAGTTATGGAAAAGACAGGACCTTTGTATCATGGGTATACAGATTACATTTGTTTAAATTGCTCTTAGAAAGTGCTATTGTATACTAACCCTGAGAGCTACCAGTGGGGAGTAGGGTGAGAAGCAACAGTTAAGACCACAAAAGAAAACCTGTAATCTAGTAGAAACATGTATCACAAAGTGATGCTTCCACTATTCAGTAAATACTTCTGTTAGGATGTAAGACAAGTATTAAGGAGAATTACAAAACCAAAGTTATTCATTTCTTTATTGTGTAGAAATGTATTATACTGACATAAAGAATTTGATTTGTGAAAGCTAAAAGGAAAAATAGTTCTTAAGAATCTTAAAATATAGTTAACATACTGGAAAAATATATCCAAATGGATGCTAAGATTCTTTCCACTACCATCTGTAATCAGCTTCACAGTAATGCTATTTTTTCTCATTTCAATAACAAGTTCCTGTTTATTTTGAATACCCATGGAAAAAAGAAACTTCAAATACAAATTGTGCCCAGAAAGCATGTGTAGCAGTGCCAACTTTCAAAAATCTTGGAAAGACACCACACTTCAGACTCAAATGTAATACCTATTTTAGATTCTTGTGGGAAAACATTTTCAGTTTCATAAAACTTAAAAAGTGGCCTTTCCAGAAGACATAATGGACAACCCACTTAAAAGAAGGAGGGGTTTAGAGCCTGAAATAGAAGAGCCAATCCTTCAACTTTTCAAGAACTTTCATCCATATATTCAACATATTTGTCCATATACCCAAAATTACTCTAACATTTAAGTAATAAAGCAAAGTACAATGTTGAGAAACTAGTATGGTTTATTAAAGTATTTATTTAATTTCACTATGATTACCCTTGGCCTCTAACACACTTCCTTTCATATAACTTGATGTTTCTGAACAATGTAAATTACTTGTACACTAAACTTATTTTAATATAAATAAAGCAAAATTAGAATAGAAAAAGAGAATCATTCTTTTTTTTTTTTTTTTTTTTTTGGTCTTTTTGAGACAGGGTCTCACTATGCATGCTGGCCTTGAGCTCACTTTGTGCCCAGGCTGGCCTCAAACCTGCAGTGATATTCCTAAGTGCTGGGATTACAGGTGTGCGCCACCATACCTGGCTGCTAATTCATTCTTAAACCAAATGGTATTTTCAGACATTCTAACCTGTGTCACTGCCTTCCTCCATTATGGCAGATAAGAGCTGAAATAAAATTACAAATAGCAGAAAAGTATGCAATGACTCAATGGATATTTTCAAAAAAAATATCAAACATTATCATCACCAAAAAGGAGAATATACACTCCTTTATGAATATATACTCATTTATAAAAAACATCAAGGTTATTATAATAAATGTACAATGGAATGAAGTTTAAAAAAGATACACCAAGTGGCTACTATGTGATAAACACCATATATATTAGGCATTGTGAAAATATAATGTCATGGTTTGCGTCTGGATGTCCCCCCCAAAGCCTCATGCAGTCACGAGAAGGGCTTCTAGATTTTTTGACTGATCCCTGGTCTAATGCTAGGATTATGGGTGTGAGTGCTACACCCGCCCTGGGGTGGGTACCCTGCATGTAATATAAGGGAAGGAAAGAGGTTTGCTCGCTGCTCCTCCCTTTTGCTCTTGTTGCTTTTCCTGTTATCTCCTGCCTGAATGGTTGACCTGTGTCATGTGCCACTCTGCCTTGGAGGCAGCCGAGGATGGACTGAAACCTCAACAGACTGTGAGCTAACTAAACCTTTCCTTCCTTAATTTTGGGCGTCAAGTATTTTGTCTCAGAAACAAGAGAAGAGTAACCAAGCCAGAATTTGGTACTAGAGAAGTGGAGTCCTTGCTATGACTCTACCTGACCATGTGGTTCAAGAGCCTTTGGGAATGGCTTGTGGGAAGAGTTTGGAAAGATTCAGAGATGTCGCCTGAAGGAGTGTAGCTGGAACACCTCAGGCTGTTCTATATGGGAGATTCTGGTCAGAGCTTAGAAGACCAGAAGGCTGATAAAAATCCTGCCAGTAAAGACGGGCTTCGGGAGGTTTCCGCTGATAAGGACTGCAGTGGTTGTTGGACTCCAGATGATGTTATGGCTTGGCAGAAAGTTTGCATTTTGTTCCTGTCCACACACTTCACCTGAGACTGAGATTAAGGGCAGCAGACTGATTAATGTGGCAAAAGAAACTTTAAGGCAGTCCAATGTTGAGGCAGTGGCATAGTTGTTGGGGGCTAAATCTTTTAGCCAGATCTATGTTGAGAATAAAGAGCAAAGAGACCAGCAGGATTATTTAAAATATTGTGAGTTTGGCCAGAAAGGAAGCTCCAGTAAAGCTGCGGACTACAAAGAAAGAGTTGTAGAGATCTCAACCGCTGAGAAGGAACAAGAGAACACAAAAGATGGCCCAAGGGCATCACAAGAAGCAGTGAGTCTCCACGCTTTGCAGTCTCAAAACTGCAAAAGTGAAACACTTTGCTTTGAGAAGCCACAGAGTGCCATGCTCCAATGGCTATACCATGTGCCAGAATGGCAGTGGAATAGAGAATTTGTTCCTCAGAATCAGGTTCAGAGTGTTCAGCAAGCCAAGCACTCGACCCCCACAGCCAAGGAAGGAGAAACTGTGTCCTACTGCTCCAGCTGGCAACAGACCTTGGCATTATCCATGTGGTACTGGTTTTAGGTACATGCAGAATACAAGAGTTCTGAGGTTGACCTGGGGGACAGCTCAGTAGGCACAGTGTCTGCCTGGCAAGCACAAGATCCTGAGTTTGATTCCCAGTACCAAAAAAATAAAAAAGAGGCTTCCTTTTAGCCAGGTGTGGTGGTGCACCCCTATAATCCCAGCACTGAGGAGGTGGAGGCAGGAGGATCCTTGTGAGTTCAAAACCAGCCTGGGCTACAAAGCAAGCTCAAGGCCAGCCTGAACTGCATAGCAAGACCCTGTCTCAAACAGACCAAAAAGAAATTAAGAGGACTGGAGGATATAGCTCAGTGGAATAAGCACCTGCCTGGCAAGCACAAGGTCCTGAGTTCAATCCCCAGTAGAGAGAGGGAGGGAGGGAGGGAGGGAAGGAGGGAAGGAAGGAAGGAAGGAAGGAAGGAAGGAAGGAAGGAAGGAAGGAAGGAAGGAAGGAAGGAAAAAAGAGAGTTCTAAGGTTAAGAAGGCTTCTACCTAGATTTCAGAAAGCCTGAAAGGTCAGGCAGCGTGTCCCTGAGAGGGCAGTGTATGAAGCTGTGAGTGTGAAGCAAAAGGTGCAATGAAGACTTCAGAAGCCTGGAAAAGCCAAGAACGTGGATTGTCTGAGGAGAGCTGCAAGGAGGAAGCAAAGCAGGCCCAAGAGAGAGAAGCCAAGGGGGCTACAACCACCAGAAGTGCCCTAAGGGCAGAGTCATGCAAGCCCTCTGGAGCTCACAATGTACCACTGATTACTTCACATGTCCCACATGGAACTAGAGGACTTAATGTTGTCCTGCTGGATGTTGGACTTGCTTTGGTCCCAATGCTTTGTATCCTCCTCTTTGTACCCTTTGGAATGGTAATATTTACCTTGTGCCATTCAATTTTTTTTTTTTTTTTGTCTTTTTGAGGCAAGGTCTTGCTGTGCAGTTCAGGCTGGCCTTGAGCTCACTTTGTAGCTCAGGCTGGTCTTGAACTCACAACCATCCTCCAGCCTCAGCCTCCTGAGCTGGGATTACAGGCATGTGCCACCATGCTCAGCGCCATTCAATGCTGGAAGTATTTAACTTTTCATTTGTATAGGGGCTCACAGCTAAGAGTTTGCCTTAAATCCCAGAGGAGGCTTGCGACTTGAACTCTTCAATAATGCTGAAGCCTCAACAAACTAATGCTGAAGCCATTAGGAGTTTGGCAACTCTTAAAGATGGACTAAAATATCTTTTGCATGAAGAGATGTACATGAGTCTTTGGGGGACCAGGGCTGGAATGTCACGGTTTATGTCTAGATGTGCCCCCAAAGCCTCATGCAGTCATGGGGCGGGTTTCTAGACTGATCCATGGTCCAAGGCTGAGATTATGGGTGTGAGTGCTACACCCGCCCTGGGGTGGGCACCCTGCATACAATATAAGGGAGGGCAAGAGGCTGCTTGCTGCTCCTCCCTTCTGCTCTTGTTGCTGTTGCTGTTTTTCACCACCATGAACGGTTGTGCTGTGCCATGTGCCACTCTGCCTTGGAGGCAGCCAAGTATGTACTGAAAGCTCCACAAACTGTGAGTAAATAAATCTTTCCTTAATTTTGGGTGTCAGGTATTTCTCAGTAATGGGAGATGAGTAACCAAGAAATAACTCTTCTAATTAATAAGGAAAACCAATCAAGGCGAACAGTTTTCTGAAGCTGTTGGTTTCAACCAGGTGCCTAAAGTGGTATCTTTCTATGGTCTGTTGGCCACTTCAGAACTTTAGAAATGTAATGGTCAATTCATTAAAAAGAAACAAGTAACTAAAAAAGTTTTATGAGAGGACCTCAAGATGGCGACTAGGTAGGCAGCAGAGAGAGAACTTCCTGAAGGAATGCCACTCAGACAAAGGAATATAGGAATATAACAACATGTGAAGGCCAGAAAGGAAAGACGTGGGTATCCTGAACTCAGGAAGGATCTGAAATGGGAACTGAAGCCCTTGGAAAGACTAAGCAAAACCTCTTCTGGAGGAAAGGATTGGAGATCCGCCATGGCGCAGTCAGAGGGAGAGGAGACCGACAAGGAGGAAGTCACCTCTCCAAACACACCCTTGGCCCACGCCCTTGTTCTGGTATTCACAGCTTCAGCTTCGGAGACCCACGCTCACGGAAGCTTCCCAATTCGGCCAGGGGAGAGCAGAGTTCCAAGAGCTGGTTTAGGTCTGGAGAGGGGAGGGTGCAGCCAGGAAAAGAGGCAATGGCAGTCAGGAGCAGTTGTCAAACCCAGTGTGAGGATGAGAAGTTATGACAGCCACTGGGGCAGAGTCCCCACCCTGCGGCAACCTTCCTAATCAGCGCCTGGAGAGAATCAATGCAACTAGTACACAGCGCACCACACCCGGCTCTGCGCCTGCCTCAAGGCGGTGCCCCCTGCCTCTCTGCTGGGTGAGCAGCTACTGGTGGAGAGCAGTGGGGAACCTCGGTGGCGAGCTGTGGCGGCTCCCAGGGATCCAGCCAAGAGCGGATAGGGGCTCCAGCACCACAACGGGAGGGAGAAACAGATGGAGGTGGATCGCATGGCTCCGTGCCCTTCTCACTCCAACATCAGACAGGAAGCATGAGCTGGGTTGCCAGGACTCAGCTCCCACCCTCAACTCTGGGAGCACCTTGGGACTCGGCGGCTTAAGCAAGCACCGCCTGTTCCTGGAAACAATGGGACAAATCCACGGACTTCAGGACTCACCCCGAACTATTAATGTGAGCACCAAGAGGGTCTCCTTACAGCTTGCATATATGAACCTTGCATGAACCCATAGCGACGGATTAGATGAAAAGCAGCAGACCGGGAGTCTGAAAAACAACAACATACTCCACAGCAGATGTAAGAAAATCCTCCAACTCTATTCTAGAACTAATTTTTAGACTCAGATCATACCCTGAACTAACACAGTGAGAATGGGCCGGGGAGATTTCAAGCCCTTATACCAAGCATTGTAAGTTCGTCCAATGCCCAGCTGCAAGGGGTGGGGAATGGTAGTACTGGAGATCAGGAGGAGGCAGAAGAAAGGGCCTCCAGCATTGAGGCAACGGGACACAGCCGAACGGGTTACCGAGGGCGCCCTGACAGGGGCACGTGCCCTGCGGCTGCTCCGCTGTGGGCCCCACTGAGGGCGCCTCATGGACTGGACCCGCCCCCTCCCATAGCATGGCGACAGGGTGGAGCCGGGTGGTCCCCTGTGAGCATATGTGCTTTTCCACCTCCAACCATGGCAGTTTGTATACACCCATGTATGTTATAGTATAGTCTGAGGCAGCTATATCTTTTCCCAAGGCGAGGGTCCAGGGGTATAGATAAACCCAGGAATACAGTTATTATCACAGGGAAGATGACTGATTGAGTGGTAGGGCAATGGAGATGAGGGAGGAGAAAAACTGAATGATCAAATGGACCATCATCTGAGTAACTGAGTAACAAAGGTGAAGGTAACATTATGTAGGACAGCATCCAAAGCTAATTCCCTTCTATGTTCTCTATAGTTCTGTATTTCCTCAATCGTTTTTGTATTAACAGAAGTGAAGATAACTTTATATTATACAGCATCCAGTGCTAATTCCCTACTATCTTCTCTATAATTTGGTATTTCCTTTAATGTTTATATGTTAACTAATGTGAAGATAATATTATGTAATACAACATCCAGTGCTAATTCCCTACTATATTCTGTATAATTTTGTATTTTCTGTATTGTTTATGGCTTATTCTGGTTCATATGTCTCCATTCTTTTGTCTTTAAAATAAAATTTTAAAAAAATAAGGAAAACCAAATAAATAAACTATAAAGATACAAGCTTATCATAAAGTAAATATTTAGAGGTTTACAGTGAAAACTACCAGAATGAGTTAGCAAAGTAATATGTATGATATACATTATATATGTATATATAATTTTTTTTGATGCTACTGAGTATTAGACCTAAGGTCTTTGCACTGAGCTGTATACAGACATTTTTAAATTTTGAGGAAAGGTTTTACTAGGTCTCTTTGTTATCCAGACTAGGCTAGAACTTGCAAACCTCCTGTCTCAGCTTCCCAGAGTGCTGGACTTAAAGGAGTGAGCCATGATGGTTGGCTAAAGGAATTATTTAATAATTAAATGGAATGAAAGAGTAATAGGAGAAGTGTATACACTCATTCAGGAGAGAAATTGGGGAAATCACACCTTTCACAATAGTATCAAAAGAAATGAAATACTTAGGAATCAGTCTAACAAAGGAAGTAAAAGAACTTTGCTTTGAAAACTATGGTGCCCTGAAAAAGGAGATCAAGGAGGATATCAGAAAGTGGGAAAGATATCTCTTGTTCTTGAGTAGGAAGAACCAACACAGTGAAAATGGCCACACAGCACTTTCAAAATTGTTTTACAGATTTAATGCAATCTTGATCAAAATATTGATAGTATACCTCACAGAATTAGAGATATCAATCCTAAAATTCATTTACAGCCAAAAGAGAAGAGACCTAAAATAGCAAAAGCAATTCTGGGCACAAAGGCAAGGTAGAGGGCATCATCACCATCCCTGACTTGAAACTATACTACACAGTTACCATGATAAAACACTGTGCTGCTAGCAAAAGAACAGACCCAAGGATCAATGGTACCGATTAGAAGATGCAAAATTCTGTCAAACACACTTAGCCACCTGATGTTTCACAAAGGGGCGCCAAACATCTTCACTGGAAGAAAGACAGTCTCTTTAATAAACTGTCTGGGTAAATAGGCTTCCTACACACCAAAAATTACACCTAGACTATATCTCTCACCATGCACTAAACTAAAATAAAAATGCATCCAAGATCTAAATAAAACAGAAACACTAAATCAGCTCGGAGACAGAATAGATAAAACTCTGGAATACACAGGTGTAGGCAGACTGTATGAACAAAGCCCCAACTGCACAAGAAATATTACAAAGATTCAACAACTGGCATCTCATCGTTTAAAAGTTTTGGCACAGCAAAAGAAACCACCAACAAAGTAAAGACACAATATACAGAGTGGGAAAAATTTTTTCAGCTGTTCCTCAGACAAAGGACTACTATCTATAATGTGTAAAGAATGAAAACAAATCAGAACCCTCCAATTTAAAGACTCAACCCAAAAATGGGTATCTGAAATAAACAGGCACTTCTCAGTTGAAGAAGTACAAACAGCAAATAAATATATGAAAAAATGTATTTCAAAGTCACTGGTCATTCGAGAGATGCAAATTAAAACACTGCTAAGTTTCCACTCCAGAAAAAATAGCTATTATCAAAATACTCTCTAACCAATAAACTAATGCTGTTGGGAATTGTGGGAAAAAAGGAAACCCTTCTCCACTGTTGGTGAGTGTAGACTGGGGCAACCACTGTGGAAATTGTGTGGAGATTTCTCAAAGCACTGAAACTAGAGATTCTGGTTGACCCAGCTATTCCCCTTCTTGGTATCTTTCTGAAAGAATTTAAAAGCATCATATCACAGCAATATATGCACATCCATGTTTATCACAGCACAATTCATAATAGCTAAATCTTGGAAACAGCAGAAATGGAAATCAGTGGGTGAATGGCTAGATACGGTTTTTTTTTTAATACTATGGAGTACTATTCTGCTATTGGGTTAATAATATCCCTTAGTTATCGTGGGCTTATCAGGTCCACAATCTCCTGAAAAAATATACTGTGAAGACTAAATAAAGAGGCAAATGGAATGATTTCAGGGCTCCATGAGGATCAAAGCCCACTCACAGAACTCGAGATTATCTTGGAGCTAAGACCAAGACCTTCTCTAGGTGGCCCATATTTATTTGGTTAACAGAAGGGAGGGGAATACTGAAGAAAGGTGGAATTACTCAAGGACTTCTCCAAGTAAGGTATTAAACTAATCCTTAATAAGGATTAAATTAATCCACCAAGAAGTGAAATGCCTGAGGACAGTCTTTGAGATGGGATCCAAGTGTCCTTGGCTGTGATCTTGTCTATCCTTTGAGGCTTTCTGGCTTCATCTGCCATTACAGGTTTTAGTAGGGATTAATGACTCACGGAGGTTCACTTACTATGAGTCCACCATCCACTTCCAGACAAGCAGCCTTAGTCTTTGGATTGATTCACAAGTAAACATAAAAAGCCAATTGGTTAATTTAAGTCCGGCTCAGGGCTGCTTCATAGCAGTCTCCATAAAGAGGGATGAACTTCAGACATTTTTAGGTAAACAGATACTGGGCAACAGGAATAAAATGTTCAAATGGGAAGGGGAACAAAGAAGGGGTAAGGGGATAAAGGAAGGGAAAAAAAGGGTAGAATGGGAAAATTAGAAAAAAAGGTTTTTGTTGAAGAGGGGCTAAAGGGAGGGGAAGAGCTTAGGGAAAAAAGAAGAATCAAGACACATTATGTCCAGGTATAAATTATCTATGATGAATGTAGGCATTATGTATACCTAAAGTGTACCAATGTAATTAAAAAGGAATAGAGTATACAACATTAGGAAAAAATAAGACTTGAGATACAGGGACATTCAAGATATGCAAAGTATCACTGGAAATATGGATGCCTCTAGAAATCTATTAAGAATTTCTTGCTACATTACTGGTTCTGCCACGGATCCACTACTCGTAAGTGAAATTTTAAATTTGGTATACAGAGCTAAGCTCCTAGGATTCACAAATTTCCTAAAAGTTTTTGCATGTTTTTCCCCAAGGAGTTTTCATGAGATTTAGAGTGCTATGATCCCAAAATAATACTTTTAAAAAATGAATCAGAGTGACTTTTAAAATACAAATAGAAGCACACTATTGGTCTTATCTTTCAGTATTGAAACCTCATTGTCTATCAAGACAAAAAAGGCCCCTTTATGATGTATTTCTTATCTCTTAGGATAATCTCTCATTGCTACCTACTCCATATACTTAACTAAATCTTCTCCCCTATGTAACTAGTGTGTACCCAGTTATGACACTCAGACATCAGGCGCACTTGTCTTGGGGCCTTTTTACATGCTTCTTCTCTATATGAATACACCCATTTATATGTGTTCTCTAAACTGGTCCTCCAAGACTCAGGGATCATAACAGGGAATGATTTCCTATTCTCTTCAGTTAGGATTAAGTGTTTCTTTTTATTTTTATCTGTCATTCTCCATATACCACTATGGAAACTCTTATCAAACACTGTATAATTATATAATTAATTTGAATTTGCTATATTTCTCTCACACTAGATTGTAAGTTTTTGAACAATATTTTCTGTCTCCAGATTCCTGGAAGTTGGAAGTCACATACTGATACCTCCTGAAGAAAAAAAAATCATACCATATTCTCTTTGTGACACACTGCAAACCATTCTAAGTTCAATACAGAGGTGCCTTCACTAACATCGGGTTATTTCTTGATGAAAACTTGTTTGAGGATCGAAAATATTAGTAAGTAGAATATGCATTTAAATATACTTAAGTACTGGGCATGCTGATTGTACTGTACAGTACTGTAGTTTTATGTTGTTATACATTATAGTACTGCATGTAAGAGTTATGCAAATAACAGCAAAGTCGGCAAGTTGGAATTTCCTTTGCTCACTTCCTTGTTCTGAATATTGTAGGGTACACACTACACATGTCTTCACTTATCAACTGACTCAGTTAATGATCTAGTCACAGAAACAGAACTTGATTGTTAAACAAAGGATACCTATACCCTATTATATTTTAAGCACATTCACTAACCATGTTGTACAAATAAACACAGTGTTCATGAAAAGACAAATGTCTTCAAAATATATATTATTTCTATAATGTCTGATACTGGGGAAAAATAAGCTACCTAACATTTTCTCATATATGAGGTTGCTTGTTTTACTAGGCTTGCTTAAAAGAACTATTGCTTCCAATAATTCCTCAGGTAACAGTAACTGATTCACTTGGAGGTAAACAAAATTCTTGGATATAAATGAATTCTTTAAAAGTGATGTTATCTTTGAAACTTTTTGATAGGTAGAAATGTCTGATATCACATGGGTGCACATATTTTCTCAAAGGTTATATACACACTTCTGAAACACTGGGAACAATTGAACAATTAATAGTTATTCTTGGCTCTGTGATTGTCTTACACTCCTGCTTAGTAAGCTCCTTTACACAACTTTTTACTCTCCAAGATAGATACTGCAGAGGTAGATAGAGCAATGGCTCAATTTATGCCAATTTCACTACTAAGGGTATTAGCTATTTCTACTGATTTTTATAGAGTTAGGCAAGTTCCTGGTTCTGTGATATCTTATTACTAAAATTTTAGTTTCACTGGTCTCTTGCAATGGTTACTGAAGAAGCTCCTTCATTTATGAGCCCAAACTGCACATTCAAAACACAGTTTCCAGCAATATCGTGTGTAATCAACCTAATCTTGAAAAATTAGGTGGAATCTGCTATGATGCCAGAAAAGGGCACGTGAGGAAATATAAGAACAAATGATTTATTGATTTGCTAAAGATCTTATCTAAATTGCATTTGTTTTGCAATCATGATTACTCATGAGCACTTTCTATATCATTGCTATATTATAAGGTATCCTGGATTTTCTCCATAATTTTCATCTCTGGCTTTTCTGACATATGAGGATCAATTATCACCTGAACCCAGCTGATGTGATTTGTCAGTGGATGCTGTATTTTATTTTAAAGATTATGTGTCCTTAAGAAAAAATCATTTTCACTGAACTATTTTGATAATATGACGTCTAATACAATCAGTCCCCAACTTACAAACAAGTTCTGTTATGGTAGATTTGTTCGTAAGTTCAATAACGTGAGTCTTACACATCTTTGACACAAATATACAATGTAAAGCATGAGAAAACCAAACACACACACACACACACACACACAAATATTATAAATAAACTATATTTATTTTTAAGCTCAGCAAACACATAGTAGTGCAGTATAACTGTGACAATGTCCAGTAGACATATGAGCTACATCCAAGATGTCCCCAACTACGAATGTTACTAATGCAAGATCCATTCATACCTGTGCAAGTTTGCAATTCGAATGTTTGTAAGTAGGGGACTTTCTGTATAGATATTCCTCCTTTTGAAATCTACCTGGTTAACAACTGTTCAGACTTAAGACTGAGGTGCACTGTTTGGACTTATGAACGACCTTTTCTTTTGGTATAGTTCTGTGCATCTTGTTGATAGAGCCTCCGTGTTTTATTTTTGTATAATATACCTCATTTACACAGTAATTTCTGTTGACTGTACTGTGGTTTTATATTGTTATACATTACAATACTGCATGTAAGATTGCATAATATAAAAGCCAAGCATAAAGTTGGAGAGTCCTTCTACCATTTCTTTGTTCTGAGTACTGTTGTGTACAGACTATCTACAATTCTCATTTAGCAACCAGTCCATTTAACAGCATAGCAGTGGGGACAGAACTTGGTCATTAAACAAGTATCTGTACTCTTTTCCACCAACAGAATTTAAGTTTTGAAACAGGAATGACTTCATCTGTTTTTGATCACTAGAATTCCAATTATTTACAACAATATCTGATTTTATTTATTGATTGACTATCTTTTTGAGATAGGTCTTACTATGCAGTTCAGGCTGGCCTTGAACTCATTTTGTAGCCCAGGCTGGCCTCAAACTTGCAGTGATCCTCCTGTCTCAACCTCCTAAGTGATGGGATTGCAGGTGTGCACCTCCACACCTGGCCAGTGTCTGATACAAATATTCAACAGTACAAGGGTGATGAAAATATGTGGTGAATGTTGAAATTCTAAAAATTTTATTACAGTAAATGACACATTGCCATTAATCCCCCCAACATACTTCCCCTTGCTTTGAGCATATCCACTGTTCCTGCTACTTTCTAATGCAGTTCTGAAAGTTCTCTTTTGTATCTTACGACATGCAATAAAAAAATATGGTGAAATCTGCTGCTCAGTGCCATCCAATAGAAAGTTAAACATTGGTGACATAAAATGACACCGGATAAACATTTCAATTCCAAAAGGGAGGAGTGGGGAATAAAAAGGAATAGGGCCAAAGACTGAAAACCAGTAGGTCAAATATTACAGTACCTTTGGTGCCAGTACCTAAGCTACACTGTGATGAGAAATGAACTCGAAACAGCTTGTGCAAACCTGTTTCTATGGCACTGGCAGTGGCAGCCCTTACGGGCTTTCTTTTGGGGTAGCTTTCCTCAGTGCCTACAGCTTTCCTCAAATGCTCCATGTTCCTGGCTTCTCCAACTTGCTGGGGTCTCCACTGCACTTCTGCTTCACTCTCATAACTTCACATACTGTCTTATCAAGGGCATATTGTTAGGCTTACTAGGCCTTCTGAAATCTAAGTAGAACCCTCCTTGACCCCACAATTCTTGCATTCCATATGCCTGTAAAACCAGCACCACCTGGATGATGCCAGAGTCTGCCACCGGCTCAAGGAGAAGTCAGGCTACTGTGGGTCATGGTTACCAAGGCCTCTCAGTGCCTGAAGGGCTGAGCACTGTGAACTGAAGCCAGGGGAACCAATTTCCTTGGCTGCTCTTCTGGAGCAGGGTTCCCTGGGGCTCTCTTCTCAAGCTTAAGTCTTTCAAAGGAGTTTAGTTTTACCCTTTTAAACAGCCCCCCAGTCAGTGAAAGGTAGTATCTCGCTGATTCCTGAGATGCCCTCAAGGTATCTTTCCTATTGTCCTGATGTAAAGTACCTGGTTTCTTTTTAATGTTCATTTTTCAAGCAACCAAGCTCTCTGCTCCAACTTTATAGGTGCTTCCTTTCTGAGTAAAATGTAACTTTTCAAATAGGCTTTTTGCTCTTGGCTTTCAGTATAAACCTAGCTACATGCTGCCTGCAATACCCATGCTACAGCCTGACTGCTGGGCTACCCTGAAATTTCTTCTGCCAGATTAATTAGTCTGCTGACCTTAATCTTAGTCTCCCACAAAGTCTCAGGACATGGGCAAAACAAAGTTTCTGCCAGATGGTAATTGGCGTGGTTTCCAGGCCAGCTGTCAGCGGAGTACTTCCCAACTGAAACCTCCTCATCTGGCTTTCACTATCTGTATTTCTACCAGCATCCTGGTCTTCTGAATTCTGACCAGAATCTCCCATTAAGCTCAGATTAGAGCATTCTCTGCCATCTCCTGCTGGCAACTCCAAACTTTTCTAAACTCTTCCTGAAAGTCAGTTCCAAAGGATTTTGAACCATATGGACAGGTAGTCACAGCAACAACCCCACTTCACTATCCAAAGCTGTCTCAGTCACTTTTTCATCATTGGGGCACAATACCCAAAACCCAAAGCTTCCAGAAGAAGAGGTTTATTTTGCCTCATGGCTACAGTCCAGCCAGCCAGCTCCTGAGCAGAAACAACATGGCAGAGGAGCACAGTAGAAGACGGCTGCTTAGGTCATGGCAGCCAAGAAGCAGAGTGAGAAGGAGCTGGGAAGAGAGTTATTTTCTTCTAGCTTATGCCCCAGTGATTCCTTACTTCTAACCAGATCCACTTCCTAACAGCAAATCACCTATATCACTCCAATTATTCAACCACCTTCAAAACCCCTTCTATGAGCACATGGGGCTTTTAGGAGATATTCTTTATTGAAACCTTAATAACTGTATTTTTAGGTTACACCTAGTATTACTGGAAGAATCTAGAATTTAATACTGCCTCCATTTGATATTTTTAAAGTTCTCTTTTCCCTTAAATAGTCTTTCTTGATTCTTCTACACTTCAGTCTCAGTGATGACTTCTTTTTGCACTTTCATTACTTCTTAAAAATTGGCCACAACTATAAGCCATATGCCTATAATCCCAGCACTTGGGAGGCTGAAGCACGAGAATTGCCACGAGTTCAAAGCCAGCCTGGGCTATATGGTGAGACCCTGTCTACAAAAACAAAAACAAAAACAAGAAATTGGCTAAAACTGATACAGAGGTTCAGAAAGGTATATTAAGGTAACAATTACCATAAACTTTAAACAAACAAATCAGCATGGAGTTAAAAAGTTCTCTGCAGAGCAATGTGCATGAGGTTAATAAATGTTCTGTTGATGACTGTAGGGTGTCCTCCTATTTTTAAAAAAGGGATTTGTATATCTTGGCATGGATATGTAAATTATGACATATAAGTTATGTAAAGAACTGTAGTTTATCTAAAATAATGTTAAACGGATTACAGGGGCTTATGAAAACATGGAGCAGATATGGAATTATTATTTGTATAGATACAAACTGAAAGATGACAGTTAATACATAACTTTTAAGTTACTTAGAGCTTCCTGTGTATAGGCCCACAGTAAGTATTTCACTTTCATTATCTCAGTGAATTCAAAATGCCCTTTATATGAAGTGGGTGCCACTGTAATGTTCATTGTTCAGACAAGGGCTGCCTTGGAGATGTTAAGGAACCTGACAAAAGTCACGTGATTTGAAATTGGAACTAACCTTAATATTATTTTACTACTTTTGCATAACTCCTTTTCCAGACACAGTTCTTTGACTGAGTTCGCAGCGCACAACCACTTGGGGTGTGGAAAAAAAAAAAGTGTGGCTTTTCCTAAGCCCTCCTCCGCGAAGGGGTCCCCCGGAGAATGTCAACAAGCCCGCCCCTTCCTCTCAGGGCCGGGCAGACGCTATCTGGGGCCTCCGGAGGGACGCTGTCTCTGGTCTGCCCAGTTAGGGCACGGGCATCCCTCCTCGCCCTGCCCCCCGCCTCCCGACTTCCCAGTCTTCAGCCCTTATCCCACCTCCACCCTCCACCCTCCCCCAGCCCCGCGCACCCACCTCCCCCTGGTCCTCGCCGCACCCCTGGCCCTCAGTTGCGGCCTGGATCCGTGACCCCTGCTCACCTGCCGTCTGGCGGTCCCGGCCTCGGGGTGTCAGCCGAAGGACCGGCGACACAGTCCGCGCTGAGCCCAGAGGCCCGGCGGCTTAGTCTCCGCGGCCGGGGCCGCTTCGGTGCCGCCGGCTCTGGCTCCATGTCGTAGAAAAGGGGGTGGGGCGGTGGCCGAGTGCCCGGGAGACCGACACAGACGGGCACGGTGCCCGCCAGTTCCTGTGAGGCAGCAAGTGCCTACTAAGAGGGAGCCGCCGCCACCATCATCCGGGGATTTGAAAATGGCGGCTATGCAGGAATGAGCCAATCAGAAAGCAGGCAGTAGTTGCCAGGAGTCGCAAAGTCCTGTCCTTTTCCCCTACAGCAATAAAAATCCACGAGAGGGAAAATAATAGAGTGGGAATTAGGAAATTTGATTTTAATTCTGACCCTACCCTGGAATCCAAGGAGTTATACCTCTTTCACTGATTAGGATTCTCACTGCAGGCAAAGGCAATGGACTGGAAGTATTTTAGGTCATCAGATCTTACTTGGCATTTGGAGAGAAGACAGGATGAAAGTAAGCACCTGAGCTGAGGTTTGGTTATTGGCCATGTACACTCGAAATTGTTCAAGGACCATGGAACTATGTTCTCAGGGCTGTTTCCAGGAAACAATAACTAATAACTAGTGAAAGCTAGTTATTAGACCTCCTATCTTCCAATAAGTTGGATACAATCTGCAGGTCCTAGAACTTCGTTTTGATGGTGTAATCAGAGGTGCCCAATCCTTTGGGGGCTTGTAATAATTGCTGTCAGTATTCCAGAATATTGATGTGGGGATCTAAGGAGAAGTACTTTCTAGTGATCAGAACATTGTTATTTTAGGCATTCATTTGGGAACATTGTTTTCTTCAAGTATTCACAAGTACTTATTAAATTCCTACAGTAATATTCTAAACCCTGTGCTAGATACTGTATTAGTGCAAGAATCGCGGATAGGAAACAAATTCTAAGCAAAAAAAATTGGGGAATCATAGATGGAAGCAGAATAAAAGAAATGGGGGTATATTGAGAGGTGTTCAAGACCCGGAAAAGGGTAACAAAATCTCTTGATCCTTTAAGAAAGCAACTGTTTGAGAGCTGAATGTCCATATCACCAAATCATTGTTTTACTCTGCCAAGAACAGTAGTGAATATATGACATATTCTCTGAATCCTTAATATAGTTAAATTTTAGTTTTCATGTATGTATATAGTCAGGTACTAGATCTCCCTTCCTGAGATGATATTCTTCTAACTTTATTGGTGCTCAGTGTTACCCAAATTTCTTCAACAATAGATTAATGACCATATATTTACAAATATTCTCTTGGAGAAATTCTAAAACTTTTACTCATCTGCAACGACATTGACAAATATGTAGTTTGATATTAAATATATTCAACAATCAGTATATGATTATAAATTAATACGTAAAACAATAATTCCAAATCTGTTTTCTTACATAAATTGGATGAATCAAACTATTTTTGCAAAACTTCTTATCAAGTAATATATATAGTGCTAAGCATTTATCAAATCAGTCCAATATCTTTGAATTATTTGTTAGTTTTGATGAATTGTTTTGCCACCATTATCACTAGATAAATGTAGAAGCTCACACAGAGAACTGCAAAAAATTTATAATGAGTTTCTCATCAGCAAATTAGTAGTTTAATAACAAGGGACTCTCTCTTTATATAAATAATATTTTTCTTTTTTATCTCAATCCTCTCAACTTCTGAGGAACTCAGTAATGTATATACATATGTAATATTATAATAATTTTTTAAAATTGAAAAATGTATCTATTATTGATTAAGTTATAAAACTATTTATTAGACTACTTTTGGTTGGATCAAATTTATTTGCTCCTACCAAATGAAAGATGGTACAGTCCAATAGTTATGTATTAAGCTCTGTTGCCAGATTATAGTGTCTTATAACTACTCAAGGTTTAAATAATCTGCCTTCCCATCAATTTCCTCATCTACAAAATGTGTATCAGGTGGTTAATAATTATAATTATAGTACCTCAATGAATTAATATACCTTTAAAAGAATTGATGGCACAGAATCAGAGTTATACTGTTCGAGCTTTTATTTCCATGAATAAAATTCGTGTTGTTACTAGTGGAAGGTGGGAATTGGGTATTTAAAAATTCATCCATAAAATGGAGGTGGAAGTTAATGCTAAAGGTGAAAGCCACAGCTCCTACGCACTCATAGGATGGTGTCATGAGATACTGCTAGTAGAGGTGGAGGTTAGAGATCTGGGAGGTCAGAGTTTGACATTTGTCATGGGGCTACCAGACCTGCAGTGCCCAGAGAGGTGCTTAAGAGTGGCATCTGATGTGAACAAGTCAAAGGACCTGACTGGTATGTCTCAGTGGTGCCTCTAGGAGTGCCTAGGATTGGAGTGAGTGGTCAGGCAAGGCACCAGCTGATTCTCTGGCATGCCCAAGGGAAACCACCAAGGACCCAGGACCCTGAACTTTCAAGGCTAACTGGGACGGGCAGGCTCTAAGCCAGCTTCCTTTTGGATTTTGTTCCATTTTGTTTGTTGCTTTGGCTTGTGAGATAGAGCAGGGGAGGCTCCAGGGATAGGTAGGGTTGGGGCAATGTGGGAAAAGTTTGGCTGCTAAGAACAGCTACTTCATGTTGATATTATCTTTTAGAATATATTACTGTATGTGTGTGGGGTGTTGATTCATTTTTCTTATATCTATTATCTATCTATCTAGGTATCTATCATCTCTCTGCTATAACTTGGATCTCAAGTATTTTCCAAAGTTTCATGTGCTAAAATTTTGGTCCCCATCAAGAGCTACTGGGAAGTGGTGGAACTTTATGCAAGGGGGTCTGTGTGTGAGGATCTTCAGGTAGATTAGTGATACCCTTTCAGAGGAATAGTGGGACCCCAGCTCTTTCTTCTTCCTCTCATTTTTGCATTCCAGCTGTAAACTAATTTGCTCCAACACATGCTCCAGCCATGATTGCTGCTGCCAGCCCAAAGCTATGAGCCAACTGACCATGGACTGAAACCTTGAAAACCGTGAGCCTGAACAAACTTGTCTTTTCTATAAACTGATTATCTCAGATTTTTTATATGACAGAAAACTGATTATCTATCATGTATGATTTGTTTTCTGTATTGGGGTTGTTCAGATATTCCAATGAAGAAAAGAGAAAATTCCAAGATTGGAGTGTTAGACATTAGGTTTAGTGTTTGACATTGGTCAAATCAAAGCTGAAGAGAAAATTGTGCAGCCAAGAAAGCCCTAATGATCAGAAGTAGACTGAGACTACTGCAGTTAGACTCTCTTACTGAGAGGTCATTGAGAATTTACAAGGTCAAATAATGCTCTTACTGGGAAGAAGGATGGACAAGGAAAAGGAGGATTATCCTGATACAATGAGGAAGGCAAGACAATGGACAGGAATTTCCACTGTTGCATCCAGGGTTGCCAAGGAAGAATTATCAAAGAGAACTTCAAAAAGCTCAGAACATCAATCAGAATTTCTCAGTTGGAGAGTTTTTAAAATGTAAAATACATTGCTAAGGATTTGTTTCTTAACCAGCGAAATTAACTGGCCCATTTACTTGAAAACAGTTAAGAAAGAAACTGAAAAGGAAGGAAATCCTAGTTTTAAACACTACACTTTTATTATTTAGAAAAATTTTCACTCTTTAAGGACCTAAAGATAGCTACCAAGTGTGACCATATACATATACATATTCTTTTTGTTAGTATGTTTGTAGTACATAATGATGCATTCATCATGGGTAGTTAGTACATGTAAATAACACATCTTTTTTTCTTTTGAGACAGGGTCTCACTATATAGTCCACGCTGGCCTCAAACTCACTACATAGTAGCCCAGCTGGCCATGCATCTGTGGCAATCCTCCTGCCTCAGCTTCCCAAGGGCTGGAATTACAGGTGTGACACTATGCCCCATCATAACACATCTTAATTCCTTTTTAACCCTTTTTTGATCCACACCACCCCCACTCTCCACCTCAGGGATCCATTCCCATCTTTCTCCCTGTTTTCTATTACATTACATATTTTGTACTTTGCTCTTTGATTTATTTATATTTGGAATTATTCATATAAGAAAACTGTGTGATATTTAACCTTGTATGTCTGGTTTATTTCATTTTTTTATTGATACATATTTGTAGTACATAATAATTATACTCATTATGGGGAGTTGGTACATGTACATGACATTTTAATAATTTTTAACACCATTCCCCTCCCATATCTCTCCCTACCTGCATCTCTTGGACTCTTTCATATATATACAATTTTTATATAGTATATATTTATATACATTCATATTTTAAGAATATTTATATATATATAACATAATGACATCACTTTCCTCAGAGACTTGTTGTACGTATACAGCAATTACAACACCCCCAGAACTTCCTTCATCTCATTTTTCTCTCTTCCCTCCCCCTTCCCTTTCTTTCTTTATTCTCCTCCCACTTGCCAAAGATTTATCTATTTCATGCTATCTTTTATTTTGCACTTTATTTATATATTATTTGTATAGTGAGGAGCTATATGATATTAAAGCTTATGTGTCTGCTGTACTTCACTTAATGTTATGGTCTTAAGGTTCATCTTTTTTCCTACCAGTGACTCAAGTTTAGCGTTTATGGAAGAATCTTACTCTGTTGTGTACACGTGTTGTATTTTCTTTACCCATTAATATGTTGATGAACATTTAGGCTACTTCCAATAAACTAGCTGTTATAAATTGTGCTGCTATAAGCATTGGTATGCATGTAGCACTCTAATATATTATCATTTACATTTTTGAGAATACAACTAAGAGCAAAAAGTTGGGTCAAATGAAGTCTCGATTTTTAGGGGTTTTTGAGGAATCTCCCTACAAATGTTTATACTGGTTGTAGCAGCTGATACTCCTATAACAGTGAAGAATGGATGCTTTGCCCCTGCAGCCTCTCCAGCGTTTGTTACTGTCATTTGATTTCATGAATGTAGCCATTATTTCTGGAGATGGAACCTCAGTTTCTTTTAATTTTTGAATGGTCAATGAAGTTGAGCGTTTTTTCATGAATTTACTGGCCACTCATACTTCTTTATCTTAGAAACATCTATTTATTTTAGATATCCATTTTTATCGAGTCTTTAAAATTGAGGGGGTCTTCTTTTTCGTTCTTTATATATTATAAATATTTGTCCTTGGATGGGTAATTGGTAAATTCTTTCCACATGCTGTAGGTCATCTCTTTCCTCTGTTTATGGTTTTCTTTGCATTGCAGAAGCTTTCAAATTTGGTGTGATCCCATTTGTTGAGTCTTGGTATTATTTCTTATGCAACCGGGGTTCTACGCAGATAGTCTTTTGCTACATGTATGCCCTCAAAAGTTTTACCTGCTTTTGTCTACCAGCAGATTGTGTTTCTCTTTTAATATTTAGATCTCTGATTCATTTTGAATTTAGTATAACTCATTGTAAGAGGTACAGATCCATGTTCACTCTTTAGCACGTGGAAGTCAGTTATCCCAATACCATTTGTTGAAGAGGCTACTTTTCCTCCATGAAAGTATTTGGTCCCTTTGTTAAAGCAAAGGGAGTTGAGTGTTTTAGGGGATGTTTCTGGATCTTCTATTCTGTTGCATTGATCCATAAGCCTGGGTTTTTGCCAATATCATTCTGTTTTTATCACTGTAACTTTGCAGTATAACTGCACATCTGGAAGTATGATGCCTTCTATCTTTGCAGTTGTTGCCCGGAATCCAGAATTGCTTTTGCTATTGTAGGTCTATTCTGGTTCCATATAAATTCATTACATCTTTAATTTCATTGACTGATATTGGATTATGAAATGTTTTATGTCTTCTTGGTTCAGCTGTGGTAATTCATATGTATCTAGGAATTTATTCATTTCTTCTGAACTTTCCATTTTATTAGAGCAGAAGTTCTCAAAGTAGTTACCAATGATTATTGGGATTTTGCCAGAATCAATTATGATTTTGCGTTTTTATTTCTAATTGCATTAATTTGGGTTTTTTTCGTTCTACATTTTTAATAAGATTGACTAAGGGTTTTTCTTTTGTTTATTCTTTCAAAGGACTAGCTCTTCAATTCATTGATTCTTTGTATTTTTTATCTCAATTTCAATAATTTCTGCTGTGATCTTTATAATTTCCTTCCTTATATTAACTTTGGATTTAGATTGTTCTTATCTTTGTAGGGCCTTGAGGTATATTATTAGGTTATTTATTTGCACTTACTCTGTTTTTCTAATGTGGGTATTCCCCACTATAAACTTCCCTCATAGGACAGCTTTCATTCAGTCCCGTTGGTTTTCGTATGTTGTACTGGCTTTATTGTTTGATTCTAGGAACTGCCTAATTTCTTCTTAAATTTCTTACGAGACCCATTGATTATTCAATAGGGTATTATTTAATTTCCACGTGTTTGCCTAGTTTCCCTTGTTTCTTTTGCTGTTGATTTCAAGTTTTAGTGCACTATGATCTGATAATATGCATGTAATCATTTTGATTCTTTTGCATTTACTTATGCATATTTTATGACCTAGTATACAGTCTATTTTTGAGAAACTCCAAAGTGCTACTGAGAAGAATGTGCACTGCATTGTTTTTGGGTGGGAGAATCTATAGATATCTATTAAGTGCATGTGTTCAAAAGCATTGAAGTCAATTTTTTCTTTGTCTATTTCATTTATTTTTGATAGTGGGATATTGCAGCCCCCTATTACAATTGTATTGGTGTTTATCTGATTTTGCATGTCCATGACTGTTGGTTTTACGAAGTTGGGCACACCAGTATTTGGTGCACAAATGTTTATGCTTGTGTTATCTCTTCCTATTGGCATATTCCACTGACAAACATGACCATATTCTTTATACATTCTGATCAGTTTTGGCTGTAAATCAACTTGTTAGAAATTAGGATAGCTATTTCTGGGTTCATATTGAATGGAATGCTGTTTTCCATGATTTTATTTTTAAAAGGTGAATTTCTTTTTGAATTAAATATGTTTCTTGTATACCACATATCATTGGGATTTCTTTCTTTATCTATTTTGCCATTTTGTGTCTTTAGATTGGGGCGTTGAAATCATTTGCATTGAGAGTTATTACTGATAAGCACTGACTTATTCCTGGCATTGCATTATTCTTCTGTTGCTCATTTCTTTTTTGCCTTTTTCTTAGCTACACATCTTTCCAGGTATATTAATTCTTTTTTACTTATTTGCATTGTTGGCTTTATTGTCTCTTTCTACGATACACTTAAGAATTTTTGTAGTACTGGTTTGGTGGTCATGAAGTTCTCAGTGTGCTTCTTATTATGGAAGTATCTTGTTTTTTTTTTAAGTATCTTATTTCTACATCAGTTTTGAAGGAGAGTTTTCTTGTATACTTGAATTGAAGTCAGAATTTGTTTTCTTTTAGTGCTTGAAACCCCTCATTTCAAGCCTTCCTGGTCTGTATGGTTTTTGATGAGAAGTCTGCTATAATTTTAATGGGTGTAAATTTACATGTGATTCATTGTCTTTCTGTAACAGCACTTAAGAATTTTACCCCTGTGATGGAGCTCTGGAACTTTGACTATACTGTGGCATAGAGTAATTGTGTATTTGTTGTGGCCATTTAGTGTTCTATATGCCTCATTCACTATATGTTTCTTTTCCTATATTTGGAAAGTTTTCTCTCATTCTTTCAGTGAGATATTTTATGCCATTTATGTTGTCTTATTTTTCACTTATTCCAATTACTCTTAGATTAGTCTTCATTACATCGTCTAGAGATGTCTGATCCACTTTTCATGTTCTCTTATTGATTTCAAAGTGTCTTTAAATAGTTGGGTCTTTGAAAGCACCATTGCCTTCTATTGCTGTAGCTACTCCTTTTTATGAGGCAGGATCTTGTGTCGTGCAGGCTGGCCTTGAACTCACTTATGTAGCCTATGCTGGCTTTGAATTCATGGTGATCGTGCTGCCTCAGCCTCCTTCTCAATGCCTTCTATTTCTGAATTCTGTCCTCACATTTGCAGTGTCTACTGTACATTCTTTCAATATAATTTCAATCTCATGTATTTCTGATTGTAATACGTTCATAGGCTATAATTATTTGCTAAGCAGGTAATTTATGTTTTATATCTTTATTATTTTTAATTTAGTTACTACTTTCATTATCTGTTTAGACATATCTTCTTTAATCCCATTGAGTACATTTTCTGTTTTCTAACCTCCTCTAACCTTCTAAACTTTCTAACCTCCTTTGGGTAATTCTGCTGCATGATAGTCTCCTGTTTGATTCTACTCACATTAGCTTCGATCAAGTTGTGTGTTTTGGGATGTATTTTGTTGCTTCATCTTCTTTTAACTGTTTTTGTTTGGTGTGTGTGTGTGCATGCATGTGTGTGTGTGCAAACTGAGGTTTGTGCATTTATATCACGTAAAGACTTTGCTGCTTGTAGAGATATCTCTTTACTGAGTTGCTTTTCAATGATGTACTTTGGGCATAGGTAACTATACTCCTTTTCCTCTGTCCCAAGATCCAACCATCTCATTTAATTTGGGAGGGGAAGATATAGTGTATTGGTCCAATTCTGCGTTCTCTGGAAATGTACCCTAATATTGTTAATGTCACACATATAATCTGGATGGTGTCTTACAGAATATACCCACTAATAACAAGAATTATATAACTTTAGTAATATCAAACAAGTCAACTATGGTTGTATTATCGTAGACAAATTGACTATTAACATGCCAGAGTATGCAATTATGTACTGCCCTTTACCCTAAGAAGAAAGCTTAAACTAGAATCTGCTAATCTTTGTGGGTCAAACCAGGTATTGACACACAGCTAAAATTCACTAAATACCACAAATATAGCTCTGCAAATGGTAGAAAAAATTCAGCAGTAATTTTATAAAATCAACTATCTAAAGGCCAGTGAAAGTTTATTGTTATGTTATTAAAGACATCCCTGGGAGAGAAAAGGGGATTGCAAGGAGAAAAAATTGAAAACCATACACTACATATTCTAAGAGAAGGAAGATGGAGAGGTGTGCAAGTGTCTTAGTTACTTTTTCATTGCTGGAACAAAATACTCAACAACCACAAGGGGCAAAGATTTATTTCAGTTCACAGGTTGCAGCAGTTTCAGTCCATAGTTCAAGGCAGGATGTCACGGCAGAGGGACAGAGCAGAGGAGAAACAGCGCACAGCACGGCAGGCAGGAAGCAGCACAGCAGTAGTTACAGCAGCAGCAGCAAGCTTACCTGTATATTCCACCCTAATTACAAGCCTATTGCTTGGTGCCACTCATACGAGGGTGGGCCTACACACTCATAACAATGCTAAACCAATCAGTGAACTGATTGAGTTATCACACACTCCGTTTTGACACATTCTAGATCCAGCCACCTTCTGAAAGCTTCACCTATGAGCTCATGAAGCTTTGTGGGGGGACATCAAAATATAAACCATGTCATTCCATTACTGGCCTCCAAACTATTTATGCATATCCCTTTATATGAAAGGCATTTAATCATGTCTAGGAGTTGCCAAAGTCCTTACGGTTTCAACATTGCTGAAAACATTACTGCACAGTCTGACTCTGGTAACCTATGTGCCTGGGGCTGGCTTTGCTCTAGTCCCAACAACTTGTTTACAGGGCTCCCCTCTGGCACTCCATGTGCTTAGGGCTGGCCTTGCCCTAGCTCCAAATGTGTGGTTGATCTCCAGCTCAGCTGCTCTCCACACGCAGCAACATCTGCTCTTGTTTCTCAGCAAAGATCTGCTAAAACCCCCAATAGTCACCTTAACATTAGACAGTCTTGAAATTTCTTCCACCAGGTTAATTACTGTGGCACGCTTAGGCTCAGGCAACACATCTGGACATTAGCAAAATGCACACAAATTTTCAGCTACTTCATAACACACATGATCTGAAGTCCTACTGTCAATGGAGGTCTTCTTCACGATTGAAACCTCCTGCGCCTTTTCTTTTCCAGCTACATATTTATCAATATTCTGGTCTTTTGATCAGAATCTCCCATTAAGTTCAGTTTACAGAGTTTCAGGGCTGCTTACTTATCTAGCATCTCCAAACCTTCCCAAACACTTCGTACAAGCCATTTCCACAGGCTGTTGAACCACATGATCAGGTAGTGTGACAGCAATGAGCTCACTTCTCTGACACCAAAAATCTGTCTCATTTACTTTTTCATTACTGGAACAAAATACTCAATACTCACAAGTTAAAGAAGGAAAGGCTTACCAACTCATAGTCTGTAGAAATTTCTTCCCATAGTTGGTTGGTTTCAAGGCTGGTTTCAAGGCAGATTGATACGGCAGAGCTGCATGGTAGAGGAGAAATAGTCCATGGTATAGCAGAGAGGTGGCTGCAAAGCAGCACCAGCACCAGCACGAATAAGCCTCCCTATATATCCTATCCAGACCACAAGTTTATTGGTTGATGTCATCCATGCCATAATCCACACCGGAACTATGCTAAACCAATCAGAGGACTAATTCACTTACCACGCATCCTTATTCCATTTTGACACAATCTAGTGACCTCCCAAAAGCCCGACCTATGCGCTCATGAGGCTTTTGTATATAAACCATAAAAGCAAAGGATCCTATTGGATGGTAGAGGGATATTTATAGAATTAGCAAAAGGTAACAGGAAAAAGTGACAAAAATTAGTTGATAAAATAAGGGAGAAAAAAGAAATTATATTCAGAAAGAAAAATTGAAGTTAAAAAGACAAAAAAAAATTCAAAAAAGAGAAGGCTGAAACAGAAAAAAAAAACCATGGGGAAAAGGGGTAGAAAAATATGCAGCAAAAAGGAGGAAAAGGGGTAAAGGGAGAGGAGGGGGATGGGAAGGGAAAAAAGACAGATCAAGTTATACTATGTACAGGTACAAAATCCCTACGATGAATGTGATCATTGCATATTCCTAAGTTGTACCAATAAACTTAATTAAGTTAAAAAATAAGCATCAAGGAAAAAAGACATTAACATTTCCCAAAGCTCAATAAACTACTGAAGAGAAACAAAAGAAAAAATCCACACACTCACAGAAAGAAAGAATAAAAAGAGAAGAGCTCAAACCTTTCGGGGGGTCTCCTTCCAGCCTTCTTCCTGAGCACAGGTGTGCCCAGAGGCTGTCTCTCATGCAGTTACTCTTGGAGCATAACACTGAGCCCTGCAGTGGAGCCACTTCTCTACTCTGGGTTCCAGGTTCACGCCATCAACCCTTTCCCAGAGCAGTGTATGTCCAAGCGCTCTCTCCAGGGATAAGGCAGGTATTAACCAGCTGTTGCTTATAGAAGAACTCTGTGGGATAAGACTCCCCTACTTTCCCCATGTAGCACAGAAACTGTTGATCAAGTCTATGCCACCACATTTCTCCCTGAGGCACCCTCGGGTCCCTAGTATTTTGTCCCTGGAGGCTGAAAGCCACTGTGAGTTGCAGGCAACCACAAGCCCCGAGCCACCACAAGCTGTGAGCCACTGCAAGCCACAGAGAAAAAGCAGGGGGTCTCTTCCTTTCTCCACATTGCGTTCTGTTTCTTCAATTTTTTCTGTCGAATCCTTCTGGTTCTCAGGGATCTACTGCACTCTTTTGTTGCCCTGCACATTGTTGCTTTCTAGTCAAAATTCCAAAGCGCGGAGAGGTTGAGTTGTTACAGCTCGTGCATTTCCCCCCACAATGTCTGATTTACATTACCTAATATTATGGTCTTGAGGTGCATCCATGTTATGACTCAAATTTATCCTTCGTTATGGTAGAGAAGGACTCCAATGTATATACATACATTTTTTTTTTTACCCGTTTATCTGTTGTTGGACATATAGGTTGCTTCACAGAGTGAGCAAATGAGTTTTGCTGCTACTAACATAGCTTTGCATGTATCATGGTAATATGAGGATTTTAACAATTGTAGGAAGGTAACTAGAAGGAGAATAGCTGTGGCGAATGGAAATTCTATTTTTCGCTTGGTGAGAAACTGCTATACTGATTTCCATAGTGGTCATACTTTCCCACGAATAATGAGGGATTTTTTCCCTCACAACCACAACAGCATTTGTTATTAACTCATTACTTGATAAGAGACATTCTTTCTGGGATAAGATAGAATTTTAGTGTTGCTTTAATTTGCATTTCTTTAATGGCCAGAGATATTGAACATTTTTTCAAATATTCTTGATAATTACTTCTGCTTAGAAGTATCTACTCACCTCAATTGGCCATTTTTTATTGGGTCTTTTGTTTTAGGAGGTCAAGGAGTTTTTTTGTTTGTTTTCATATATTCTACATATTAACACATAGTTGGTGCAGCAGGCAAAATAATTTCCTTTCTAGGTTGTCTCTTTACACTGTTGTTTCATTTGCTGTGGAGCTTTTTAATTTGATATAATAGTTGTCGATTCTGAATGTTGTATCTTGTGCAGCTGGGGTTCTGTTCAACTCTGTATGCATGTGTGTTCAAATGTTTAACTTATTTCTCTTTCAAGAGTATTTTAACATTTAGATCTTTGATCCATTTTGCTTGTAGTTTAGTACATGGTGAGTGATATGGAACTAGATTCAACCTTCTGCACGTGGATAGCCAGTTTTCCCATATTTTAAATTGTTTTTATTTTGTGGGGACAGGGTCTCACTATACAGTTCAGCCTGGCCTTGACTTTATTATGTAGCTCAGGCTGGCCTCAGACTCAGTGATTCTCCTGGCTCAGCCTCCTGAGTGCTGGGATTACAGGCGTGTGCCACCACACCCAGCTGCAGTACATTTGTTAAAGATACTATCCTTACTCCAGCATGTGTTTGGCAGATTTGTCAATGATGTGATAGTTGACTGTGTCTGGGGCTGTTTCCCATTGCCTGTTTTGTTCCACTGAGCCACATGTCTGTTTGTGTGCCAGTACGAACTGCCTTGCTCACTTTAGCTTTGTAAGATAGATTGAAGTAAGGTGTTGTGATGCTTCTTGTTTAGCTGTTACCCAGAATTGCTTCAGGTATTCCTGTTCTCTTCTGATTGCATATCTAGGATGGTTTCTCTAGTTTTATGAGCAATGCTTCATGTTTTTTTTTTTTAATTTTAAAAGACAAGAATGGAAACATAGCAACAACCAAACAGAAATAAACCAGACTAACACAAAAACAATAAAGGAAATACAAAATTATAGATAGTAGGGAATTAACAATGGTTGCTGTATTATATAATGTTATCTTCACATTTGTTACTCAGTTATACAAAAAAGGCATGTACGATTAATCAACCAATTGCTTCATGGTATTTTGATTTAGAAGATCTGTATATTTGTTTTTGGAAGACTGATCATTTAGACATTGTTGCTTCTGCCTATCATTGGTCACCAAATATGTTTCCATTTTCTGATATCTACTTCAATCTCCTTTCAGTTTTCACAGAGGTTTCCACTTTGTTCAGGGTAATTCCTAAATATTAATTTGTCTTTAAGCTATTGTAAATAGTATTGTTTTCCTTTTTCTTGGTGAGTTCATGATTAGTGTACAAGAATGGTACTGATTTTTAAAAAATTCTATTGAGTTTTGTATTTTGATTTTCTATTATGATACACTACTGAATTTGATTAATGTTGTCTTTTTGTCTTCTACATAAAATCGTATCATCTGCAGATTTTCTTTCTTTTCTATACATATACAGTAAAAGCCTTGTGAGAATAATTCATTCTACTCATAATCCAAAGCACTTGTATATCAAAGCAGTGAGAAAAAAACCAGCATTTAGTAGCATTTGGCATGATGTACTGCTACTCATATTGCAAGACATCAGTTGTTTATCATAAAGTTGAAACTTCTTAGAAATGTTTACTTGTCTTATGGAACACTCACAGACTAAGCTACTCACAATTCAAGGTTTGACTGTCCTTTTATCTTCCTTGACAGTTCAGGCTAACCAGTTCTGGTGTATATGAAACAGGAGTGATGATTGTGGACATCCCTCTCTTACTAAGTTTTGAGGGAAAGTTTTTTTTCCATTGAATGTAATGTTGACAGTATGTTTTACGTAAATGGCTTTTGCTAATTTAGATAAGGTGCTTTTACATGTACCCATTTTCTTCAGTTTTTATCATGAATGATTATTGGATTTCGTCAAAGGCTTTTTCTGCCTCTATTCAGATGCTCACGTGGTGTTTTTTATTGTTAGTCTCAATTTAATTTTTGTTCTGATCTTAATAATCTTCTTTGTACTAGTTTCAGATCTGGATTATGCTCTAGGTTATGTGGACTCACTCTTTCTTGGATGTGGACATTTATTACCATAAGCTGCTATCCCCGCCTGGTGTATTCATTCCAGGAGAATTTTGCGACTGTAAGCTTCATTATCTCCAAAATGCCTAACAACATTAATCATACACAGCAGTTCTGAATTTCATGTTTGTGACATGGTGATGGATATGTGCAAATGTTCCAATCACCATGGAAGAAAAAAATCACTATGAGTTTTGTGGGCTTGATGAACAGCTCTGGTTTTTGTGCTTGACTTGTCAGATGGAAGGAAAAATTTGCAATAGGAGCAATGATGAAATGTAATTCTAAGAATTATGTAATCATACACATAGTGAGTAAAATAAAATTACAGAACAAACTTTTATTGTACATTATTAAAAAACAAAAGGAGTATTAAAATACTGAACCACATCAGCAGATTCTTCATTATTTAGTTTGAGAAAAGGTTGCACTAAGTTGCCTAGGCTGGCTTCAATCTTGCAATGCTGTTCCAGGTTTTCTTCTTGAGTGGGCTTGATAACAGGTATGATCTACCAGTATCAGCAAGATTTTTTAATTCTAACATGGTAGCAAATACATAAGCTTGGGATAAAATGTCTTTTACTATCCTCTCTGGCTGGAATTGCTATGCACTATGTAAATTGCAGATGATGGTAAGAAATAGATGTGAACTACAATAAAATTAGCCACATGTTCAAGAATAAAAATAATATAAACTCTGCAATGCGGTTTATTTTATGAATTACATGAGATGTTCTATATTTTGTCTTTTTGAGACAGTCTTGTTACGCAGTTCAGGCTGGTCTTGAGTTCACTTATGTAGCCCAGGCTGGTCTTGGACTTGCAACAATCCTTCTGCCTCAGCCTCCCAAGTGCTGGGATTACAGGCCCATGCCACCACACCCAGCTAGATGTTCTATATTTCATAAAAAATATATCTATAGTTCATCAAAATGTTTGATGATATCGCCTACCAGATGGCTAATTGTCTAAGCATAAATAAGTTAGGATAGGGTATTCTATTCACATTAGATACTCAATGCATTTGTCACTTATATTTTCAACTTAGGATGGACTCATCAGAATGTAACCCCACGGGAAACTGAGCAGCTACTGTATTCATGGGGAAACAATACAGAATATTTTACAAAATATTTCAGTGTTAGGCAGTAAAAAGGCAAAAACAAGGCAAAGATACTAGAGATGGACTCACAGATTGCACAAATCTTTATGTGGTTGAAGGTATATATATCACTTCCTTCAGTCATAAAACAGATAGGGGTCCTTATCGCTGATAACCAAAAAGACATTGCATAAATTTATCTTGGAGTTGCAAATCAGAACACAATCTTAATCACAAAAATTAGTCTACTGTCTTTTACTAAGCTGATTTGAGATTCCCAGGTAAAAGTTCTGATGACTGAATGATATTCACAATATCAAGGAATAAAGAATTTTGTTTCATTATAATGAATAGAAATCTTCCCAAATTTCAAGACTGCCAAAAATTCCTTTGAGAATATTCTGTCATACCACCATTTATAGTTTGTGTAAAGATTAATTACTATAATTCATTATATCTTATTTGAGAAAAGATATGACCCTGCTGCTCTGTAGCAGTTGGGGGCCTCACAGCTGTATATTTTTGGTATGATGACCATTAAAATAAATTATGGGAATACAAGGAGCAAAAGTTTTGATAAAACCAAAAATTTTATACACATTATAATGGCTCGAGAAAAAACAGGAAAAATTATGTACTGCATACAATCTATAATTATGTTGGGATATATACAAATATCTTCTCAGATTATGGAAAACATAGTATTTGCTAATCTACAAGTTGTCTGAAAGCAGTTAAACTATGTAAAACACATGTACAAAATTTTTTGAAAATATACATTATAATTACAAAATAATATCCAATTAAAAATACCTTTGTTAGAAAAATGGCAAAACGTACTATACACATCAAAAATTTAAATACATAGAGGCTATTGGTAAAATTTTAACAATCAGCAAAAATTGAGTTTTCAGGCTGTGTTATGCCACAGTTTCTAGAAGCAAACCCCAAAAGCAACATCATAAGGAGGCAAAAAATGGTCTATAAAAATAGTAACCTACGGGCACGTAAGAAATACATTTCAGTTCACCCACACATTTAACATGGTGCAAAGCAAAGGCTGATTTATCAGTTAACTTGATGAAGATAGCATTAAACCCCACACTACTGCATGTAAGAACATACAGAATTATATTAACACATTTATTATTAAAAGTGAATTTAGAAATATGTAATCCAGAGATACACCTTAAGAGTGAGTTTATTATATTTATACTTTAGGATATCTCCAGTTGTGTACTTTCTGGAAAAAAAATTCATATTCTGTTTTTATATAACTTACTTGTATAGGTTTGCAATACATGAGAAATGTTTAAAGGATTTTAAAACATAAACTATAATTGAGAACTTTGTATATTCACAGGGTTTTGACCCAATATGCATTTCACATGTAGGACAACTGAACAACTATGCCCACCCCTTATATTAGTGGTTTACCACAATGTTATGTTCATCTGCAATATTAGTAACACCGAAACGGCTATAGAGGTGTTCCCAGAAAATACATGTTGATACGAGTTTCTTCACTATGCAATTCCATGTTTGCATGAAAAGTCACGTAAAAATGAAGACTTCTCAGATCCTCTATTTATACTGATGCTCCATGTGAGTTTGTGCACATTTTATGAGACCATGGAATCACAGAATGCTTCCTCACATTCTCAGCCTAGCGTTTTTCTTTAGTGTGAGTTCTTCCCGTACTTCAAATTAAGTGGAAAAAATTGAAGGGTTTCCCACATTCATTATATACATATGGCTCCTTGTTCATGTCAATCATTTTACATGGAATTTGGTTTTTTTGGTACCGGGAATCAAACTCAGGACCTTGCACTTGCCAGGCAGGTACTGTGCCACTGAGCTATATTCCCAGCCCTCACAAGCGATTTGAATGCATTGAAAGAAATAAAAACCTTTCCCACATTGCTCACTTATGTTCAGATTCTATATGTAATGTTACCTGTTTGTACTGAAAGAGTCTATGGCCATACCACCCTGAATGTGCCTGATCTTGTCTGTACTGAAGAGTTTACACTGGTTACAAAGAAAGCATTTGCCTCTACTATGAGTCATTTTGTGTCAGTGCAATCACTTTATATATTCGACTTTTTCTTTTACTTTTACAATATGCGTGATGATTACTGGAGTAAATGAAGACTTATATACATAGGGTTCCTCTCCAGTGTAATTTCTCTCATGTATTTGACAGTACCCCTGTGTACTGAATGCACTGCCATATTGTTACATATACAACATTTCTACCCAATGTGAGGCCTTCATTTATTTGACAATTTCCATGTGTGTTGAAAGCTTTCCCACACTGGTTACTTACATAGGGATTCAACCTACTGTGAATTCTTTCATGTTTTTGATAAGTACAGCGTCTGCTGAAAGCTTTCCCACATTGCTTACATACATAAGGCTTTTCCCCAGTGTGAGTTCTTTCATGTATTTGACAATTACCATGTGTCCTGAAAGCTTTCCCACATTGCTTACATACATAGGGTTTCTCCCCAGTGTGAGTTCTTTCATGTATTTGACAATTTCCAAGTGTGCTGAAAGCTTTTCCACATTGTTTACATACATAAGGCTTCTCCCCAGTGTGCAGTTTTTCATGTTTTTGACAATTACCTTGTCTGCTGAAGGCTTTCCCACATTGCCTGCATACATACGGCTTTTCTCCAGTGTGAGTTCTTTCATGTTTTTGACAATGGCTATATGTTCTGAAAGCTTTCCCACACTGCTTACATACATAGGGCCTCTCCCCAGTGTGAGTTCTTTCATGTGTTTGACAATTGTCTTGTCTGCTGAAGGCTTTCCCACATTGCTTACATACATAGGGCTTCTCCCCAGTGTGAGTTCTTTCATGTATTTGACAATTGCTGTGTGTTCTGAAAGCTTTCCCACACTGATTACATACATAGGGTTTCTCCCCAGTGTGAGTTCTTTCATGTCTTTGACAATGACTGTGTGTGCTGAAAGCTTTTCCACACTGCTTACATACATAGGGTTTTTCTCCAGTGTGAGCTCTTTCATGTACCTGAATATCATGGAGAGAATTAAAAGCTTTTCCACATTGCATACATACATAGGTATTCACTTCACTGGGATTTCTCCCACAGATTTGAACACAGTTTGGTGCAGTGAAGGCTTTCACATCTTGCTTATATACAAAGGGTTTCTGATCAGTATTACTTCCTTCAGTGCGTTCAGAGTAAGATTTTCTACTCTGCTTATATTCATAGGGTTTATCACCAGGATTTGTCTTTGTATGCTTCTGAAAGGACTGGAAGTCACTGGAGGTTTTTCCATGTTTGTTACAGTTAGAGAGCTTTTCTTCAAATCTCTGACAGGATTCAAGTCCAGTGTGAGTCATAATGGGCATATCAGACAATGAATGACTAACCAGGGGCTTTTTACAAGCAAGACTTTCGCCTGGTTTGGTACCAACTGCTCTCATGTGCACATTAGTATCTGTAGTCCAAAAACCCATTTCTCCATGTTTTTGACATAATTTATATTGACAGCATTTCCCTTCCTCTTTACTTCTGTAAAAGAATAAAGATAACAAAATAACCAATCACATTAATAAAAGTATCCTCTTATTAATAATTTACCTGGAAGAGATCAAGTTGATGCCTCCTGGAATACCTGATCATAAATTCACTGCATACTCTGGATGATGTTGTGAAAACAGCTTTTAAATAATACATTCATTTTTGAAGAACCGGTACATATATATATATATACACCATATATTATTTCTGATACCCTTTCCTTTATGACTTTAACAGCACCCCCTTCCACTGAGCCTTTTCACCCTTCTCCAAAATGCCTGCTTCTCTTTTTCTACCACCTCTTCTTTATTTTACTCCTTCATTCCTATTTAGGGTTTCTCATACAAAATACAGCATGACCACTTGAAATTTCTGTGTTTGACTTATTTAACTTAATATTAAAGGCTCCAGATCCATCCATTTTTGGGTAAAGTGACATCATTTCACTGTCCTTTATGGCTGAATACTATTCTATAAAGTGTACAGGCCACATTTTTTTCAGTGCTGGAGACTGAACTCAGGGTTTCGGTACTAACCTACACCCTCAGTCTTATTTATTTTTTATTTTGACACAGAGTGTCATCAATCATTAAATCTTTCAGGCTGATCATGAATATATGATCTTGTTGCCTCAGCTTCCTATCATGCCTGGCTGTTTCATGTTTCCTTACTCTGCTCATCTGTGAATGGGCATGTGAGCTGCTTCCAGTACTTAGCTATTGTAAGCCGTGCTGCTGTAAACACGGGTGTACACGTTATCAGTACAACATGACTACTTCAACGTTAGGGGTTATACTCCTAGGAGAATTAGTGGAATTTCTATTTTGTCTTTTTAAAGGAATTGCTACACACATGTATTTACATCAACAATATAGGAATGTACATTGTAATATTTTGGAATATGAATAGATGAGCACTTTGAAAGATTGCTTGCAAACACCTATTATCAAAACAGTGCTATTCATTTGGATTTTGAATACTTCTACAAGGTTAGCAATTTTGGAAATACTGAATATGCATACCATATTTAAATACATATAGTATTCCTTACATAATGGGTTTGATATGAAACTGGTCTTCAAAAAATATTCATATGTGTATATATTTAAATATCCTAAACATAGTATCCAGTCTAAACACAAATTTGTTTTATATACAGCAACAGTCAATGCCTAAACACAATATACAATCTCACACAATCTTGAGCATGGAAAACAACTTGCTATTCCTGATACATTAGATAATGTCACTTGTAGCACAATGTCAGTACTCCCCAAGCTTCAGATACTGGGATATATTAAATGTTTAATTGTCAGGTTATAGATACTCAACATGTATACATCTTTGGAGAAGTATTTTGAGATTAAAGAAATATGAACATGGATTCACTTGTACAGTATGCTTGGTTTTAATATTTCTACGATACACTGTGAGTTTAAGGAACATCATTGTTCTTATGAGTGCATATTACCTTCCATTTCTCCTGTGATTTTTGTACTCGTCTTCCATTTGCTGGTCATCCCAGTTTCTTCCTAAAGTGTAGAAACAGAAATGTAATGATGAGTTACTACATTACATAAAAATTAACAGATTCATGGGAGTCATGGTACAATGTAACCTAAGCCTGGAAGATCCATCAAAATGTTTCCATGTTTCAGTAAAGGAAACTGCACTGACACATTATAACTATGCTGTCTGATTATATAAATGAGAAAGTGATTTATTCCTTACCTATAGCAGCCACATTCCTAAAGTTTTCCCACATCACATCTCTGTAGAGCTTCTTCTGGGATGGATCCAGCAAAGCCCACTCCTCCATGGTAAAGCTCACAGCCACATCCTCAAAGGTCACTGTCTCCTAAATCATCACATATGTTCAGAGGAAGAATCAGATTCACAACACAACGTGAAACATCTCAACCCTACTTATGAAAGCTGGGATGAGGCCAAGTCCTCCAGATGTCTACTGCACGTCTTGGTCACTAAGCACTTGCTCTCCCTCCATGTGAACACGTCACGGAGGTTTTGGTGGCATGTGGGAATTCACTGCTAAAGCAGCAGTGGTTTGCTCACCATGCCCTTCTCTAATGCTGTATCTGTCTTTCTACAGAACTATATAAGGAACGAAGCCAGTTGAACAAGGACTAAAGCCCCTGAAACTGACTCAAAGTAATCCTTTCCTTTGAAATTACGTCAGCTAGCCTTTTCTTAGCAAACAAAATGTCGCTAATGAACCACTGAGATGGATTTATATTTTTTTGTACCATGAACATTGAGAATAATTTTTCAACGCACATGAAAGACAGGCCAAACTCACCAAGACTTTGCCCAATTGTCTCACACTAGTATTTTTCCCTCCTAGTTTAGGAACAGAATATTTGCAGTGTTGTGTGTTGCACTGATGCTGATCCAAATTTGACTCTTTTTTATCCATGTCTTTCCACATACCACAAAACACCAGCTTCTTTCACCCACAGAAAACTATGCTTTTCATCCCCACTTGTTTAAAGTTTAGTAAGTTTGTTTATACTTTTTCCTTCTACCTAGTTAAAAAAGAGAAAATATGTCTGTTTCTTTATCTTAAGAATGGAACTAAAAATCCCATCTTTCTTAGGATGAAAATATCCATTTATTTGAAGCTCTTAAAACTATGTTCATCACTAGTCATCAGTTTTACCTGTGACAGCACAATAAAAAGTCATTAATAAGACAAGAGCCAGTGGGAGGCTGAAGCAGGAGAATCGCAGCAAATTTGAGACCAGTCTGGGCTACATAGTGAGCTCAAGACCAGCCTGAAATATAGCCATTATTGAGAAAAGAGAAAGCATGGAGATGAATCTTTTGCAGAAGCAAAGGGGACCAGGAGATGGAGGGAGGTGCTAGACAGGGTGAGGGAATGGGACAGAAAATGAATAAAGTGCATGTACCAAATTGTCACAATGAATGTAATCATTACATACTGCGAACATGTACTAACAAAAACAAAGATGGAATAGATAAGAACGGGAGTCACGTTAGAACGCACCCTTTTAGAATCTGCAATAATGCCACAGGCATTTTTCTTCAGTCCACTTCTGTTTTTAAACAAAAATGCTTCACACTAGCTAAAAATGAAGAAAAGAGTCTAGTTTTGCTCCCAGTTTGGGGCCAAGGTTGAAAATTCACGTCTGGCATCGGCACTCACGTTAACAAGTCTCGATTCCGCACCTGGAGAGAGCCTGCGCTTACGTGCTCTCACCTCGGCTCTTCCAACCCCATTACTCATCAACAGGCACCAAGAAGAAAACTTCTGTCTCTATCGCATTTTAGTGCCTCAACTGTGCATATCTACTCAGATGAAATTTAATACATCCCATTGAGAATTAGTTTTATCATGACTTTTAAATGGAAAAACCTGTATATAATTTAAGTTTTCATATTTCCTGTGTATTTTCTTCTAGGCATATGGACAAAGCATATGAAAATGTACCTCTGAAAAAGACTCAACAAACATCTCACAGAAGGAGGGGAAAAGACGGTAGAGCAGCGAGCACCTCAGCTTCTCCAGGACAAAGTACCCAGAGTATAGAGAACACTCTCTTGGAGAGGACTCGGAGAGAGTGGAAACTATCCAGGAACCAGGAGGGAACTGACAGAGAAGAAGATAGGATGAAGTGATGCAGAAGAAACAGATCATATCATAGAGGAGAGACCATGCAGTGCCACAACAGTGGCTGGCAAGGTGAAGCCAACAACGGTTTTGCTCACAGAGAACTGAAGAACTGCATTGGGACCGATCACTGGCTGCTGGAACCAGCAAGGAAAATGTGAGATCTGCTTCCAGAGTGGCCACTCGCAGTCAACAGTTGGTGAGTGACCTGGGTACACCACCCACAGTCACAACTGTGCAGCAAGAGCTGGCATGGGTGCCACTATAGGGACGGGCTGAGTGTTTGAACTAGGGTCCCAGAGCAGCACCTTGGCTACATCACACTGCCAAGCTCCCAGAGAACAGACAAAGCAATTGAAGTGTAACTCTAAGGACTAGCACATAGAAGTGTTGCAAAACTGAATCTGCAGATGCTGTTACAATCAGAAGTAACTTTCAGCAAAACATAGGGACAGAGTCAAAATCACTCAAAGTAAGTAACAGGAATAAACACTAGCTGGACATACAAAGCTGAAAATTATTCATGGGGACACAACATCCTACTAAAAGTCTTCATACAAGCTACAAACTCTCCTTACTTCTCTAGTCCCCAGTCTGCAGTATTCCCAAAAAACGGAAGGAAAAAGAGCGGAACATATATATTCTTAACAAATTTATATATATATATATATATATATATATATATATATATATATATCCTGCAAAATAGATGGAGAAATAAAGTATCTTCATCAAAAAGATCAGCTCAGAAGATACATGAGTACTAAACTAAACTAGCTCTAGAGAAAATGCGTAAGAATGTTCTTGACAGAAATAATGAATCAGATACAGTTAAAAACACAGAGGAAACTAGTGATGTCGTTGGATAAAGAGCAACAAAAATTATCAGGAAAAGAAAAACAAAAGATTCATCAACAGATAAAGAAAACAATGAGAGTAACTAACCAACACATCTCAGTAATATTTCTCAGTGTTAACAGCTTCAATGTGAACTCCAGTTAAATGTCAGATTGGATTCAAAAACAGAACTCAACAATCTCTTGCATTCAAGAAACTCATCTAATTAAAAAAATTCACAGACTAAAAATTAAAGGATGGAAAAGAACATTTCATGCACCAGGCCTCCAAAAACAAGCAGGGATAGCACTTCTAATATCAGACAACTGTAAACTTCAAGCTAAAACTGACTAGAAGAGAAAAGAGGGTCTCAACGCAGCATTTAGGGGGATAATCCAACAAGAATTAACATTGAACACAAGTTTAACCTTCTTCATGGCTGAGTAGTACTCCATTCTATAAAAATACCACATCTCTTTTATCCATTCATTGGTTGATGGGGATGGTGGTGGAAACGAAGTCAGTTACACTATTAGTATCTCTTAGTTCATTAAAAAGTAAGGTTTGTGCTAATACTGATTGGAGAAATTTTTCTGCCCTGAGCAACTATCAAAGATAAAAACATGCAATATATTAACTATTGTTATTCTCCTATTATTTTGCTATGAAATTTTGTTTTACCTTTTTTCCATAAAAAATTGTAGTTGTTTGTTTGTTGTTTACTTCTTACCCAAATTCTGAAATCTCGAAGTAGACTGACCGATTAAAGAGTGTGACCTACAAGATCATTCTTCCTCAGAAACAAGGATCAGAAGATTAAAGGAAGCAAGGCTTCCATCAAGGTCCACCTCCAGTTTTGCGTCTAGGGATGCAACATCTCTGGACTACACCCTTTAGCTGTATGTTTCCACATTTTCTCCAATGGGTCTGGCCTCCCTCTTTTCCACTCTCCCTCCCAACAGTTCTGTTTATTACTCCCTTGCTTCGTTTTTATCTTCTTTTACCGTTTTACTCTTTATTCCTGTGGCTTCCATTTCTTGCTGTCATACCCTCGTCTTTCCTGCCTTTCTCCTTTTGTTCATTATTAGTTTCACTGTAAGTAGGACTCTAAATTCTTTGAACATTTATAATCCACTAGGTATCTTATTTTTACCTAATCTACTACAATTTACTTACCATTTGATTTATTCACTTAAAAATATAATCATCACCCTAGACCATTTAGAATATTTTCTTTAGCATCTAAGTAAACTCTGCCTCCCTTGACAATTTCTCCACTTCTCTCAGACTCTACGTACTGCTAATTTACTGTCCACTCTCTATAGATTTTTATTTTCTGGCCATTTTGTACAAGTAGATTACTCAACATTGTCTCTGGGTCTATTTCTTCTTTACCATGACATTTTCAAGATTAATCCATATTGTAGCATTTATCACAAACTCATTTTTTATGGGTGACTGATATACTTCTTCACAAATAGCATACATTTTAAATTCATTAATTGATGGACATTTGAATCTTTTCTTTCTCTTAGCTTTGATGAACACTAAGCATTCATGTCTAAAAATTTTCTCTCTTTTTTTTTTTTTAGACAAGATCTTACTATGAAGCCTAGGCTAGCTTTGAACTTTAAAAAAAAGCCAGGTGTGATGGGACACATTTGCAATCCTAGAGCACTGAGGAGGCTGTAGCAGGAGGGCTCTTATGAGTTTGAGAGTAGCCAGGGCTTTTTTTTAAAGCCTGGAGTCTAGTTTTTTCTGCACAAGAAACAGGATAATGAATTAAAGATGGCTAAAACTGATAAAGCAGGTGTGAAGATTTGCATTACCTTTCTGGGTTCCCTCTCCCTTCTGTTCCTTCCCATGGCAGGGATGGTGATTTGAGGTTATATACACCCTTTATCTCCCCATAGCCAGTTTGGACTAGTTTATATTCTTTTTATCTTTTACCCCAATATATGACCTCCTTTGATTTGGTCAGTGGGCAGTAGATGAACCTGAGCATATGCCTAAGAGGCTGGTAATAGTTTATTAAACCAAGAAGGGATCTAAGTCTGCTCCGAGGCATGCATCCTGACAGTGACCTGGCGAGCTGTACCCTGGTCAGGAGTCCAGGGGTATTCCAGCGGCTGCCAAGGACACTTTTGACACAGAAATCTACCGCATTTCCTGATCATGGCACAGCTGCCTATAAATGCTTTTTTTGGTAAAAGCAAAAAGGTTATTTTAGATGATGAGTTCCGTGTGGTTTCCTCTTGGAGCATGCATTAGGGAGATCTACTGTCCCCACAATTTAGATATTCTCATACGTCATTTGGCAGGGCCCTTTGGATGAGGTAAGGACCATCACTGTTTGGGGCCGTTTTGGACCTAATGCAGGTCATCTGGGGCCACCACGTGGTCACCAGTGCCTTTTGGGGTAAGGAACACACCTTCACCATTGTGGTCGTTGGGGGCACTGAGGAGGTGAGAGGTAGAAAAATTTTCCCGGGACGGAGTACTCATTGGTTTTGGTTGGTTTTTGTATGTTTGTTTTTCATGTACTTTCTTTCTCTTTCTCTGCATATTAACCACTTACACTCTACAATGGGAAGCAAGGTTTTAGTATCACCTGGAATTATGTTAGCTTTTTGGGAGTTCAAGTCAGTCTAAGGCTTCTTGGTGTGCTAACATATAGCTGAAGGTCCTTGTTTGTGCATAAAAAAAGTTTGGTTAGAGATCCTAGTGATGTGTTTGAGGGGTTCTGTTGTAAACTGCTCAAGAATAAAAATGCCTGTGCTACTCTGCAGATTCCTATGAAAGTTTCAGTTATTGGTGGCTTAGAAAAAGGTAATTTATTGTAATGCAACATGGCCTGTACAACCGAAAGCACATTCTGATATTATGGAACTGTCCTGAAGAATTTTCTTAGAAATAACTTTGGCAAAGATAATAACCATAGCTGCCTCCTCACCCTTTCCTGGGTTCTGACAAGTACAAGCGAGCGCCTTCGGTACCCACGGGCCGTGAAGCTACCTGGCTAATGCTGGTGAGTTTACTACAGACGTACAGTTGGATGGAAAGCATCAGGCAGTCAGCCAGGGATTGGTTCCTTGAGAGTATCAGTGCAGAAGATGAAAACACATCAAAATTGTGGCTGGAAGCAAATTTGAAGAGTGTTAGTTCTCCAGATGGAGACTGACAGCTAAGCCTGTAAGACTCTTTGTAGAAAAACAGCAGCTTGAGATCATATTCCAACTAGCATCACCTACCTATCTAGTGTTATGGCAAAAATAAAAAATCGGGTTGAACTCTGCAGGAGATCAAAGAACTCATTCAGAACAAATGGAGTTTTAATTAACTTTAATTTGGAACCAAACTGGACCAGTCATTGCCTCCCATTCCCGACCAGAGAATGTGGTTCTTAACTGCCTTTGTTCTCACCTTATATACATTTTTGGTTTCCATGGTAATAGATTGGAATGTTTAGGCCTGGCCACAATTGTTTTCCTTGAACTACATGACCGGGTCAGGTCTGGCCACAGTGATACATACTTTAACAACTCAAGCAAAGTCAGGGCTGCAAAGTTAATTCTTTACAGCCCCTCCAGGATGTTTCTCAAGACACATTTTGAGGCTTGTCTATCTTAAATCGATGTGCTAAAAGTCACCATCCCTTACACTAGTGAGTTGAGGCAAGAAATGCATGGGTGGGTGACCAAAACATCTGGACCCAGTCTCCCATACCTTTCTGAGAACACTTTTTTCTTTCAATGTTAAAAATTACAGATAAACTAAAGTTAATGATGCTAGCCATATACTCTTTTTTTTTTTTTGGCGGTACTGGGGATTGAACTCAGGACCTTGCGCTTGCTAGGCAGGCGCTTATTCCACTGAGCTATATCCCCAGCCCCCTAAGCTAGCCATATACTCTTGCCATATGCCTTGCTTCCCTACTGGATCAATACAGTATTAGCTAAGTGACTATGAAGAAATTGGTGTATCTTAAAGGGTGATCCTGTCTCCAAGGAGCACAACAGCTTATGGAGAGCACATCGCAGCCCAGGGCCACACATTGATATGCTCATGAGGGGTTTCAGAGTTCTCCACAGCTGCTCCTTATCCTGCTTCCCCAACCTTGTGGTGTGTGCCCCCACTTCCCTGTTAGGTTAGATTCCCCACCTGAGGGAGGCAGGCCTGATGGTTAGTTATAAACCTGTCATTTTTTAATAACTCCCTTTGTTAGAGCTCAATTTCCACCCCCTAAATTTAATAATGGCCTTTGTTACACTATCTTTGGGGCTCAGAAGTCATGAAGCTTGAGCTTCTCTGAGCCAGGATGGCCAAATAAAAATCTTTCTCCACCTTTCCGGAGTGCGCTTGTTTCCCTGGCCATTTGAAAACGTCTAGTATCCTATTTTCCACACCAACTATACTTACAATCCTAATGTTAACTGCAGTTTGACCTACATTACACACATGCTGTGATTTTCCTATATAAGATATTTTTGGAGAAAGAACCTCAGTGATGACCAACTTTTAGGACTTCTATCTTTCAGGCACTTGTTTTTAATAATGAACCTTTTTAAATCTTAACCTCCTTTAAACTCACAATTCATTCTTCAATATCCAGGAAATAAGAACCCAGCACATCTAACAGATTGGGAGTTAGCCCCTCCCCCACAGAGTGGAGTCCCCACAGATCTTGTGAAGGTTTGTGTCCCCCCCCCATGACATGCCCCTAGGGCATTTCAACTGGATTGTGATTTATCTAGGCATTCAAAAACTGTCATCCTCTGTCAGTTACTTTTGCCTTGTCTTTTTTGTCAAAATAATCATAGGTTTAAGTTGAGAGCATGGAAACATTGTGATGTCTCATATTTTTGGTTTCTTTGATGGAATGTTTTTATTTTGCAAACAGGACCTTGTATTCCTTCCTGGACTTGTTTGGCAGTTACAAAGTGGCTTGATCTCCCATAGGCAGCTCTTTGAAAATGTTTGGCTTACTGTTCATGCTCTCAGGCATGACTCAGAATTCAGTTGGGGTCTATGGGGCACACTTTGGCAGTTCACCTCTGTTAGGATGGTTGTTATTAGTGTCAGGAAATTGTATTTCTCTTTACAATCCTGAGAATCTTTTTGATTGAATAAAGATTAGATACTCAATCTAACATGACACAGAGTAAAGGAGGAGAGAGATAAGCAGTAAGATATAAAAGTTTAATGCAGGCATGGAGAGAGTCAGCACCAGTATAGCTGTGCTGGCTCTCTGAAGACAAAGGACAGGGTTGAGCTTATGTGCACTCTAGGGAGAGGGGGCACAGGGTGGCTGATGTAGGCTGGTCAGCGTAACTTTGTTAAAAGGGGATTGGGTCAGTTTTGGTATGCATGGACTTTGGCAAAGGCAGCCAGGTAAGAGAGACCACTGGGGTTTCTGGAAGGAGGGGGTGGCTCAGGCACCATTATGGCTCAGCATTGGGCCGTTGTCAGAAGGGCTGAGCAAGTCTCGGGCAGGAAACCTAACACTTTTTTTCTCAATTGGAAGCTCCTAAACCCTTAGGAAAACACCTCACATCTATAAAGACACCAAAGTTAGGCATTCCTTCATAGACGATGTACCTCCATTTCAGGTAAGAAGGGACTCAAAAATCATGTTCATCCAGGTAGAGCGGCTATAAGCATATGGCCTATCCAGTGTCTTGAGCTGCTCTCTCCTGCAATAAGCAGGACTGCCATAAAAATCTCCAATCCTGAGACACCATAAGAGAGAAGCAAACTCTATGCGACAATGTTGGAAGGTTATCTCTAAAAAAAGCACAATATTTACAAGCCCTAATCACTAGTTTGAAGGAGTACCTCCAATCTGCCTCCTGGTCTGTGCCCACCCCAAGTTGGAAAGCAGCCATTCAGGTGTCTTGATCATTGATTTAAATTTTTCTCTGGCAATACTTCCCTTCTTAAACAAGGTTGTTATAGTGAGAATCAACAGTAGCTATTTGTTTTTAAAAACATGCTTTGGAGTATAAATGTGAGTTTCAAAAACAGAAATGGGCAACTCAGAAAAAGTAGGTATGTGTACTGGTGACAGTGGATTGCTCCCTCCAACTGATCACTCCTCAGTTAGCCACTTGCTTGGAGCAGGAAACCTCAAGGAATGCCCTGAAGGCATACAAAGAACAAAAGGGATTAAAAAGGGAGATCTTCTCTTTGTTTCTCGGAAGGGCAACTCAATGTCAAATTCTCTTATTCCTTTGGTGTTTGTTCTTAAGCAATGAAAATTGTTTAACCTTCAGACTCTTAAGAAAGTGCCATGGAATCTTTCTGTACTCATGCATAGCCTGGTTAACCCCTGGAGAGAAACTGGAAAGATAAAGGAAATACTGATCATAATATTATAACTACAGTTCTACAAAAAAGAGGGTAAATGTTCATAGGCACCCTATCTTCAGACTTTCTTTGCCTTAAGAGACAATGCTGACTTGTGTTCAAAATACAGATGTTAGCCACTGCAAAACCAGATGTCTCTGGTCTTTAAGCCTCAATCTGATACATTTACTCATTGCCTTCCCCCTCCTGTACCCTAAGGATGAGACTTCTAAATGGATCATAGTTACAGCCTCTACTGGGCTATATCCAACTGTAGCTAATTTTGTTAGAGATCCTCAAGGGCAATATTCCTTCCAAGAGGTGGAAAATTCAGCCCTACCCACATCCATGTGATCTGTGCTCTCAGTATCTTCAAACAGATCAAACAAGCTCTTGGAAAGTTTTCAGATAATCCTTATAGATACACTGAGGTCTTCTCAGACCTATGAACTGCACTGGAAAGATGTAATGTTGCCCTTAAATCAAACCTTAACTTCTAGTGAGAACCAAGCAGCATTAAAGGCTGCTATTACATTTGGAGAAAAGTGTCATATTATTCACTTTATTTTAGTATTATTATTACTTTTTGCTCCTGTGAACTGAACTTAAGACCTTGTGCTTGCTGGGCAGGCAACTATGGTGCTGAACTATATCCCCGGTCCCTGTTCATTTTAAAAGACCAAGAGAGACAGCAAGAGGAACAGCCATCCCCCAGGCAGTCCCTATACAAGTTCCCTACTAGACCACTAACCAGATAGGAGACTAAAACAGGAGAAACATTTACAAACTTGTCTCCTTAAAGGGCTGAAAAGGATGAAAACTAAGCCTTTCAATTTTCTTAAATTGTCAATGATTAATCACAGAAGAAATGAAAACCCTGGTGAAGAATACATCTCTGTACTCTCATTCAATAAAAATACAGATTATTCTTAAAGATAAACTTATTAACCAGTCAGCCCCTGACATCTAGAGAAAATTACCCAGATAGCTCACCTGATGTTCTAGTAACTGTTGTCTCTTTAGTAGTTTGTAAGCAAGACTGAACAGAGGCTCAGCAACTGCCTTGGTTGTAGTCTTAAAGGGAATAAATTCTGGATCTGACTCCCAGGACTCCAAGAAAAGGTCATCAACTAAACCCACTTGACACAGCTGTAGGAAACCAAGCCATTTTAAGAGGACTGTGAAAATCTCTCTTGTCACAAGAGGCCTCCAAGCCATGTCCCGCAAGCAATGCTGACTACTAGAAGTCAAACTGGGACCTTTGCCCCAGGGATCGTACCCAGATTACCAGGGATGAGACCCATTTTACCATCCGGTCCAGCAGGACTAAAGGGCCATAAGGTGCTCTACCTTCCCCCCCTGGCTGGACTGTCATCTCCACAGAGAAGTGCTGGGTAGTCATGACTATAGAGGAAAAAGACCAGCCTGTTGCTGGACACCAAAGGTAGCCTTTCAGTCTTTCTTTTCAGCCTGGCCTTTTCTCTCAGCCATCATGCTTGGGGAGGAGGTGGTTCACTATTTCTCACAGTCTTTAGGCTACTACTAGGATGGCTTTCTCTTTTCCCAATTCTTTTTGATCATCCTTGAAAGTCCAGCATCTCTTTTTGGGGAGGAGATAACTTACCTTGTTTAATGCTGTAATATTCATGAACCCAGCTCAGGTAAGGTGCCTCCCTCTCATGGAGACCAAAATAAACTCTGAAGTATGGGCAACAGAGGATAAAACAGGGAGAGCAGTAAGAGCTGCACTGGTGCGAATATGTCCTAAAGTTCCCACTATTCTTCCTACCAGAGACAACATCCTCTAAGGCCTAACTTTAAAAAGGACTATTGCTTATAACTGACAACTTACAGGCATGCGTTACCATGCCTGGCTTACTTTTCGCTCTTATTAAGAAATATGCCTCAAACTCTAGGCCTCAGTCCTCTGAGATGCTTTATGGATGACCTTTTCTCACTAACAATTCTCTCAACAGAGAAACACATGTTTTAATGAATGATATAACCTCACTGCTCAATTTTAATGGATTCTTCAACTTCTAACAAAAGTTCAGCCTAAATCCCATACTGTACTCCATAGACCTGGAACTGGAAGTCTCTCCCATCTTCTTCCCCAGGACCCAATTGGGAAGGACTATAAACTGTGATCCTGTCAACCCACCCAGGTGTCAGGGTAGAGGACCCTGACTCCTGGATACACCATACTTGAGTCAAACCCTTGACTCAAATCCTGAGTGTGAACAACCACCTGAATAGTCCTATAAACCCACAAAAGACTTATAGCTCTTATTCAAAAGAAAACTGACATCTTCAGATAAATAATCTAAGTTGTCGTTAGTGCTTTTACTAATTACTTTCCTACCACTTGGAGGAATGTGTAATTCCTTTCTAGCGTAAGCACAAAAGTATGTAGTCATTATAAGCATCTTGATAGATTTTTGGCCTGCTTCCCTTCTGTAATGTATCAAGACTGTTTGGGTGGGTGTCCTCATTTCAAGGAGAAGATTAAAATAAGATAAGACTACACTGATGAGACATGAAAAAGTTCAGCAGTTCATAGTTTATCTCACCATTACTAGGTAACTGAGTGGCCTATAAACTGCACCCTTCCCAATCCTGGACATAGTCAAATTTTTCAAATCTGGAAATCCACTAAAGCCTCTCTATGGGCTCTAATAAAACTCCTATTAACAGTAAGGAACCTACTCTAAGAGCTACCAATCATAGATATTACTATGGCTACTTTCAGATATGGGATAATATGGTTGATTCCCTTAATGAAAGGCCTCCTTATGTTGGGAGAAAAAAATCACTCCTATTCTCATTGATCTAACTCTACTTAACATTGAGGTAGGGCTGGGGATATAGCTCAGTGGAATAAGCGCCTGCCTAGCAAGCGCAGGGTCCTGAGTTCGATCCCCAGTACCGCCAAAAAACAACAACAACAACAACAACAAAAAAAACACTGAGGTAGACACTCCCTGATCAAAGTAGGTAGATACTCCCTGATCAAAGTATACATACCTGAAGTCTACAGATTGAGGACTGGTATTCATCAACCCAGAAACTTACCTTATTATCTACAACATCCATGGTCTGGGAGTGTATTTCACTGGTATGATCATTTGGACGCTGTGTTTTTTTTCCCTGAGATTAGAGAACGTCAGGTACCACAATGAGGTCTTGACTGACTATATACTTACTGAGCCTTAAGTGGCACTGTAATTGGGATCGCTCTTTTAAATAAAGAAGTCAGATCAATGGGCCAGGCTGTCCTGCAAAATCAGATGGCCGCAGACATCTTAACAGGGGAAAAAGGAACGTATGCGATTATAAAGGCTGAGCGTTGTGTTCACTTTCCTGATCCTTCCACTAATATCTCAATGGTTGTTCACAACATTAAATGGGTTAATACCATGTCAAACCCTGAGTTCCCTGGACCTTCTCCTTACCCTCTTTGTGGGAAGCTATGACTGGCTCTTCCTCATGAAAATACTTGTTGACCACACTAGTAATAACCTTGATCTCATTATCTGGATCATGCACTTAACTGTTTCTTTGGCTTTGTCTCCTCCAGACTTAAAGCTATACACCTGTATACCTACCCAAGATAAGAATGTCTGACATCCATCAGTGTCCTCTAGATAGACCTTCTAAGGAGTATCTCTAACTGCCAACCATAACTGTGACCCTTTCCAGCTGGAAGTAGCCAGAGAGGTGGTGTTTACCCATTGCCACTAAAGACGGTGAGGGATAGCTCCTTAGAGGGGCTAATATCATAGATAGCTAAGTTAGAGGGGAATTAACAGGCAGTTAGGGACTGGGCCCGGAACAAGTCAGCACACAAGATGGAAATACTTCAAATTTTGGCTTCCAGTGAATCTAAAGAGGGCCAGGTCTTGAGAGAGAGATGTAATAGCCAGCCTTACAAGACTCCCTACAGATAAACAAGTTGAGATCATACTGGAATTAGCACCACCTGGTCCAGTGAGCGCAGATAAGCATGAGACTCATAGGTGAGTGACCAAGACATCTAGACCTATCACCCCATCCCTTCCCAAGAATGCATTTGTTCTTTCAATGTTAAAGATATAGATAAGTGAACGCTAATGATTCTAGCCATATACCTGTGTGCCTCCCTTTCCTACTGTATCAATATGTATCAATAAAAGCTAAGTGACCATGCCTTTAATCCTATTGGTTGACTGTAGTTAGACCTATATACTACACATATTCTGATTCTGCTGTAGAAAATAATCTTGGAGAAAGAGCTTTAGTAGCAACTCACTTCCCAGACCCCTCCTACTTCTCAGGAGCTTTCTTTCAATAAACATTTCCTACTGTCAACCTCCTTTGTTCTCAAAATTCATTCTTTTGACATTTGGGAGACATAAATGTGGCACATCTCATATTTCATGGGTTTAGTTATGTTTTCCTCTTCACAAGTTTATTTGGTTTAAAATTTCCCTCATTTGGGCCAACAGTCTGTTGTCCATTCTAATACGGTAGTCTTTCAAATTGTTTGTCAAAACTTTTTTGCTGAAAATTGACTTTTGTTTCCTGCTACTTTCATTTCTTAAGTAGAAACATGGACAAATTTGACACAAATGCTTTGTCTTTGTGTTTGCTTTGTTTGGGAATACTGTTCCTAAACTCATTTCTTTTTTGCATACTAGAAACCTTAAACTAGGATAAGAGGTATAAACTTTTAATGAGCTATCCCTAAATTTTAGCACAATAAAAAAATGTCTTAAAACTTGAGGTGAAAGCTTTTAAATTGACTAAGACCTATGATAAGTAAAGGCAGCCCCCAAAAAAAGAACTTTAAAAAATTCAAACCCAACTGGGCATTGTGGTACATGCCTGTAATCCCAGTACTTGGGAGGCTGAGGCAGGAGTACTGTGAGTTCAAGTATTGTGAATTACAGAACTAGACTCTGTCTCAAAAAATATTCAAACCCAAATGAACTAGGCAACCAATCCCCTTTGACATGTCTATTTCTCACCTTGGTACAACCTTGAACTTACTTTAGATATGCAAATTTAAGATAAAGTATTGCTTAGGTGTATAAAAAGGAAAATCATAATAATAATATAACTGTTTAAAAGCTGGTAAATAACTGTTCTATGTGTGTTGGCATAAATGTATTATATGTTATATCTACATGTGTATTTGCATTTGTGTGTTGCTTTCATGGGATCAAATTAATTTAAAAGAGCACCGTCACTAAAACAGCATAAATCTAAATGACTTTTGTTCACAACTTAATGAAGTGTTAAAGATGTAACAAATGTATCCTCAAATGTTAATATAACTTTGCCAGTGTTAACCAATAAGAATATTTTAAGTGTTTGATATTAAGAAAAATTCCAGTTTTGTAGAAGTTATTTTAAAAGATAAAGAACGTAAAGGAAATATATTCAAACTTTTTGAGTTCATTAGGATCTTGTGACACACACATTAATATAGCATTGGCTGGGCATTCCTTTATTTAAATTATTTGATTTCTCAGAGAGAAAATGTTTTGTAGCAACAGTCAGTAAAAAGGCTACTTCCAGTACTAGTGGAGGGGTCCTAAGAGGCAGTGTTTTCCTAAACATTGATTAAAAGAATATGGTTTATAGCAAAAACATATTGTTTAAATCTGTGATGGAAAAAAACACAAACTGTGCTTCTAATGAGAAGAAGGCAGAGGCTCAGGTCTTCCTATTTCCCATCCCTATGATAGGCTTTATGTCATGGCTGCATCACTTTTAGGGTTGCTTCGTTCCAAAATGTTCCCCAGACTATTTTCTTTTCTTTTTTTTTTTTTTGTCCTTTTTCTTTTGGCGGTACTGGGGATTGAACCCTGCGCCTGCTAGGCAGGCGCTTATTCCACTGAGCTATATCCCCAGGGCCTCCCAGACTATTTTCTTAAACAACAGTGGTTCACCAAGACTTGGAGCTTCTATTTGTTTATGCTACTGTACTGAATATCCCCTGTGGCTTTATTATAGTACAGAAGTGAGAGCAATTAAGTTTCTGTTTATTAGATATTACCTAATATGAGTTCATTTGATCCAATATGTATTGTTGTCTATGTACAATAACTTGAGTTTTTCCTTGGTCAAAAATAGTGTGTTATTATCTGTTTCTCATAAGTCATTAATAGTTTGGAGATAATTATAGCTAAAACTAGAGGGACTTAAAACAAGGTATCAGACTCCATCAATAGAGGGGTCTAAGAGTCAGTAAGTTACAATTGCTATTCCAGGCCCTTAAGAATGTTTCTTGACCTACTGACAGCTTGATTTTACTCATATGCCAAAGAATAAAGGCGCTCAATACTAATTAGTCTGGGTAGGTACCTTCACAAACCGAGTTGAAGCCTTTCCTTGTAGAACAGAAAAAGCACAAGAAGTGGTAAAAGTTTTACTCTCAGGAATCATCCCCAGATCTGGACTTCCTAAGAGCTTATAGAGTGATAACGTGCATTCTTTTAAAGCAACAGTTACACAGGATGTCTCTCAGGCACTGGGCATTCTCTATCACCTCCATTGTGCATGGAGGCCAGTCATCAGGAAAGGTAGAAAAAATTAATGAGATCCTAAAGAGACATGGCTGCAAAATGGCTCAGGAGACCCATCTACAGTGGCCTCACTTTCTCCCATTAGCTCTTCCCTCAAAGTCTAGGCCTCAGTGCATTTGAAATGCTTTATGGACTTTCTTTTCTCAATAATAATTTTCTCTTCAACAGAGAAATAGATGCCTTACTGAAGGATGTCACATCACTGGATAAATTCCAACAGACTCTTCAACAGCTAATGGAAGCTCAGGCTAAAGAAAAGGGAAATCCCATATTGTACCCCCGAGACTTAATTCTGGTTAAGTCTCTTCTCTCATCATCTCCTTCCCTAGGGCTGACTTGGGAAGGACCGTACCCCATGATCCCGTCAACTCCATCAGCTGTCAAGGTAGCAGGCCTGGACTCCTGGATACACCACACCTGACTCAAGTCCTGAGAATCAGAGACTGTCACAGAGTGTGAGCAACTATCATCAGAATACTACAGCAAATCCATAGAAGAATTAAGATTCTTGTTCAAGAAAAAGTCTTTAGATAAGTAATAGAGGATGTTACTCTTAGCCCTTTTACTAATCACTTTACCACTTAAGGGAGAATGCAATTCTTTCCTAAGGTGGGCATAAGAATATGCAGTCGCTACAACGTCTTGCTGGATATGTGGCCTGCTCCCCTTATTCAGTACATCTAGACTTCCTTGGTTGGTATCCCCACCCCAAGATGATTAGAATAAACTACAAGATTATATTGATGAGTTATGAAAGGGTTCAATGGTTCATAGTTTAGCCCACCATTATAAGGTAGCTGAGTGGCCTATAAACTATACTCATAACAGTTCTGGACATAATAGAATTTTTTCTAACAATGCCACTGAAGCCTCTTTAAAGGCTCTGGTAGGACCCCTATTAAATAAAAGTTAGGGTCCTATTCTGTGGGCCAACAACTATTGATATTAAGATGGCTATTTTCAGGTATGGGATGATTATCTCTGGTTAACTCCAATATAGGACATCTTAGTAGAAAGGCCCCTGTATGTTGGGAACAGAAAAATCACTCCTATTCTCATTGGCCTAACTTTACTAAATACTTGGGATGGACACACCCCAAACAACATATATACACAGTAACTTTACAGGCTGAAGACTGGATTGCAACAAACGGTTTAATCAACCTGGAATTAGACGAGAAGCCCCCAGTAGCACTCGTTGGTCCTGTGGAACCAATGTAGCCCCTGGCTATCCCTTGGATGGATAGGAATATACATGCTGGATTTGCATGGTCACAAGGCAAAAGTATCAAAAGTATTCACAAACCTGCAAACTTGCCCTCCCTATACCATTGATTGTCTAGAAGTTTCACCGGTATGATCATTTGGCTTCTATCTTTATTGCTTCCCTAGGGTCAGAGGATGTCATGTAACACATTGAGGCCTTAACTAACTGTCCTCAGTGGGCCTTAAATGATGCTGGGGCAGATCTCTCTCCTGAATAAAGAAGTAAAATTGATGGGGCAAGCTGTCCTCTAAAATCAGGTAGTATTAGATATTCTAACAGCAGCCCAAAGGGGTACTTGTGCAATTATAAAAGCTGAATGCTGTGTGTATATTCCTGATCCTTCTGCTAGTATCTCAATAGCTGTTCAAGATATTAGGTGACAGGTTAATGACAGGTCCAATACTGAAATCCCTGGACCTTTCCCTTATCCTCTTTATGGAAAGCTATTACTGGCTTCCCCTGGTAGAAAACCTTGTTGGCTATATTATAATTATCTTGTTGATTTTATTATTTGGCCCATGCATACTTACCTGTTTATGTGGCCTTGTCTCTTCCAGACTTAAAGCTGTATGTCTACCCAAGACTAGAACACCTGGCAACTATCGAGGGCCTTTAGATAGACCCTCTGTGGAATATCTCTGAGTGCTAATCACAACTACAACCCCCTTCAGCTGGAAGTAGCTAGATTGGTCTTGGACCCTTGCCCCCTCATGGCAGTTAGGGATACTTCTTCAGAGGACAGAATATTATAGATGGCTAAGCTAGGTAGAAATATTGTAAGCAGGGCTGGGCCTTTGGAGAGGTCAATGCAGGAGACAACTGTGGCTAGAGGCATATTCACTGAAGGTCAGGCTTCAAGAAAAAGAAGAGAAGAACTATTCACCCCTGTGATTCCCCTACAGATGAAGAGCAGTGATTGATATTCTCAATAGGCATCAATCACCTTGGGATGATTGATGAGGACCAAGCCTGCTTAACCCACCCCTTTCAGGAAAGTCCTTGTCCATCCCACGTGTGCTTGTGCACTTGCTATATGACTCGTTTCCCCGTTTGATCCCCATTTAGAGAGTATCACCCAAGCAACTATACCTGTTGTATACTTATTGGTTGAACATAATTTTGTCCCAACTCACATCCATCCTACGATTTGCCATTGGATCAGTATTGCCTAAGCAACTATACATGTAATCTTATTGACTGGTTATACTGTGTCCCACCTTAAGCCTACTTTACCTTGTGGCTTTGCTCAATAAAACACCCTTGAGGTGGGATTGGTGGGCAACCCACTTTCCAGGCCTCCTCCCTTCTGTTCCTCTCAGCAGCTTTTTTTCTCTCAATAAATTCTTCCTACTCTTAAAAAAAAAGTTCATTTGAGATCTCTCTTGGTAAGTCTGAGAAACAATAGACAGTTTTGTCTTACACATTAACTTATGTATGAGTAAATATTGTCTAGTCATGCTATACTTTCTAATTTCATAAAAGGGCTGAGTCTATGTTTACAAAACTTCCATAACTAGAAAGATGAAGCCAGGAGGTGCTTATATTGCAGAAATATTTCTCCTTGAAGTTCTTGAACCTTTCTAGGTCTTCTGAGCTTTGTCATTTTAAATGCCCATGCCTATAAAAGTTCCTTATATAGTCTTCCAATGAAATTCACTTATGTGCATCCTTACTATCTAGAATTGTTTGCTCTTGGTGACATAAAAATTTAGGTAAAAAATCATTGGTGTAAATGTAAATATTCAAAAGCCCTAGAATTCAAAATTTTAAGTAGCATTCCATCATAGCAATGTGGAAATCAATTTTGAGCCACTGACTACAGCTTATATATTTTTTTCTCCTCAGCAAAAAAACTGTTGAGTTGCTAACTTTTTTAAAAGATGTTTTATATTCTGGGGGCAATATAGCGGTAATTTTTAAAAATTAAATTAGATATGTAAGTAAAATGTCTGAGTTATGTATGTTTATAATTAAGTTAAACTGCTAAAAATATTTGCCAAATATCAATTTATGTTTTTCCCTTCTTAAAATTCACGAATGGTGTATTTGGTTCTACTAAATATATTTCACAGAATTTCTGTACATACATATTTGTAATACTGAAATAAGATCAAAAGTATCTAATTCTTTAACAAGTTTGAGTATTCTAGTGGAACAATACTGATCTAAAAATGGAGACTTGTCAAACTACAGGTCAGTAAGTTAAAAATGAACTTTAAAGAATCAGTTTCAAAGTGAAGGTTGTATCTGCTCATAATTTTAGGATCTCCTAAAGTTAAAAGTTTATATAAACACAACTCATTCAATATTCTAATAATAGTTGGTATTAAAAAACTTTTGCTATAAAAGGTTAACAGCTATGATTTATTTGGTCTGTTAATGAATTTATGTGGCCCAATGCTTGCTTTTCTGTAATAGTTTAACTGCTCTTCTTTTATTGTTTAGTCTTTGCTAAATAAAGTAAAACGAATCTTTTTTCATTTTTTTCTTCTTTTTATTTATTTTAGTCTTCTTGAGACAGGGTCTTACTACGTAGTTCAGGATGGCTTTGAACCCACTGCGTAGCCCAGGCTGGCCTCAAACTCACAGTGATCCATTTGCCTCAGCTTCCCTAGTGCTAGGATTACAGGTGTGCTGCTATGTCTGGCAGATTTTTTTTATTATAAAATCACTTTGTATTTACAGAAAAGCCTTGTATAAAGTTCATGAGCAAAGATATTTTTCCCACCTCAAGTATATTAAATCTTCTTTTTAAATTCAACTTTTCAACAAATTCAATTAAAAAGAAGTTTCAAATCTTTCAAAATAATTTTTGCTCTCCTGTCTTGTAAGGATTCAGTATTTTTTAAAAATTTAAGCTTTAGTAAGTTCACATTGAAACTTAGATATTTACTCAAAGTTTTGTTTTGCAACTCTGGCTGCAGTAATTAGTATTGTTATTTTCCTTATTTTAAAAATGTAATTCTCCTGGTATAATACAGTCATTGTCTTAATATACTGTAAAAGCTACTAAATTGTTTTGGTAAATGACTACCTCCTATATTACTTATAGTAATACAATTAACAAATAGTCCATAAGAGACCATCTTGTTCAAAAATGTATATTCTTAGCTGACAAAATAAACATTAATGTTTGTACACTGTTACAGATCTGTGTGTCTGAAAAATCCTAAAGTGTTACTAAACTGTAATTATTGGTCTTGTTTAGGTCACAGCACAAGAATACCATCTTCTAAGCATTTTTTCTTCCTGGCAAGTGGAGAAACACCCTAACCATGTGGGAGGAAAAGGTTAATCTCAACTATAATCTCCAGTTTTACAAGCTGCCCATCCTACATACATTGGCCAGTGCCCTTGTACAATACCATGGTCTCAACAATAAGTGGTCCAACTGGTTTCTCCCCACCTTTTCATGTATTTTTTACATCTGTAGGTGTTGGCTGCCACTAAAAGCTCAAAAATCACCTCTACAGAGTTCTCAAAGGATTTTTCCACCTTTGGTCATTGGAAAGCAAATATTACACATTTATTACACCCCTGAATGTTTAAGTCTGATGAATAAACTTTGCTCTGATGGCAGTGAACACTTTGCAAACACACTACCTTCCCCAGCTGTATAATGTCCACAGAAATAGTACTCCAGACTAGAAAAGATGAGCTCTGACACTCCCTAAGGGAGTGGGTTATTAGAGATTTGGGAGCAGAGAAGGTGGAGAAGCCTTATACGCGCTGAGCAAACCTAATCAATGATCTTATTCAAGGTCCCTTGCTGTGAAAATGGCAGTGTCAGTGTCTTATCACCAGTTAAGACTGCAAAGGTTCATTTGAGATTCAGACAGTCCAACAGATGCAGAGCCATTGGCTGACTTAAACATCTTCTATTCAGCCACTTAGCCATAGGCCATCTGTGCGGCTGCTCTTGTGGCCCCCAAACTGTACACCTACCCCCTAGCCAACCCATTCTCACAGCAGTCCTTGGCTTAGTTTCCTTCCAGCTCTCATGGAAGTCTGCATTTATACCAAAATACACACTAGTAGCCAATGGTTGGTAACAACCCTGGTTATATAAATTATTTACACTGGTCAGAATCAGCCTTGGTGATACTACACTGATGAACTGTGCGTGTACTGAAATCTTGTTAAGTTAGATTTAATGTCCTCTGAAAATCACACCCCTCCCCACTAGAGCCTGAACCAAAGTGTAGCCATCTTAGGCTTTATTTCTCCTTACACCTCGTAAAAAATGTACTGTAGCTCATTATACAGATAACTCAGGCCAGAGCTCTTCAACTAGTATGCAGAAAGGCACAAAATGTCCTAGTCTTCTGAGCCTGAGCCAGACATCCACCGCCTGAATTTTGAAGCCCTTTGTTTACTCCAGGATAGTGTGCAGAGCATGCTGTATGCAAACATGAGCTCACGTGCTGACTAAGCTCAAAAGGTGAGCGCTGTGGTTTAATACAGTGGTTAGCAGTAGTTCTCACAGTCCCCTATGAGGAGCATCAATATCACCTGCTCAGACTCCAGAGCCTACAGATCTCAAACAAGCCCCCCCGGGGATTCCGATTGCTGCTAAAGGTTTAGGAGCCACTGAGTTAGCACACAATCACCCTCTCTGTTGCAGACAATTGTGCCTCATTGAGATCATGATTCCTAATACACAGAGTTGAGTTTAGAAACATTCACTCAGTGCTGGAAATCTAGGAATTCCTACTTTCAGAGAAGAGAATAATAGAAACACTCCCTAGCCCTAGAAGAAACTCTGCCTCACTCTCTAGGATGGCTGGACGGCTCCTAGGATGCCCTTGTCTGTTCTCACACTCTCTCCACTCACAGTGGTGCTGGCACAGCAAGGGCCTACGGGATCATCTAAGGTGATCTGAAAGAAAGGAGTTTTCACATCGGGTCCATTTTGTTTCATGGAGGACACTGTATAGACTTCCCTAGATGGAGAGCTGAGTATACCAAGTCTGCAGACCAGAGGGCCATATTTACACTTAAGAATGCCTGTACCGGCTGAAAATAGAAAAGATAATCAAGTTCACCATATGTCTAATGCTGATTATCAATATTCTCCTCTACCAGCATGCTGCCTGGCACATGCAGACTTATCTCCCTCTTTGTACATAGCTATGCAACAAGAGGATATGCATAGCCTCCCTGCTGCAGCCCTGAGGAAATATGTTTTTACTATAAGCTTGCAGCAGAAATGGTGAGATTAACCCAATTTATATGCTGGTACTGAGATTTTAGATACTCTCACACAGGCACCCTTATGCAAGCTCTTCACTACAGATACTGTACTACAATGATTATTCTACACTTTTACCAGTCTCATCCATATTCTGAGGTGTGTCTGTGATTAGTCTTGAGAAGCTGAGAAAATAATACTGCCTGATTGTACAGACAAGAAAACTAAGGTCCAAAAGTCTTAATCTGCTTGCTAGTGCCTACTGGACTCAGAGCTTCTACACCAATACCAGTGTCTTCAAATAAACCTCCTTTACATTTTGGTTAAAACTATCAGAATTCATTTGTCTAAAGTCACAATGAAAGCAGGGAGGCTAGAATTCAAACCCTGATAATCCACTTCCCTAATACAATGCTTCTACTAGAAGTAGAAAAGCCAATATTATACATCAAGTATGGAAGAAGAGGGACAAACAGCCCCCTTACTCTACCTGAGAACTAAAACCTAAAATCAAGTGGGCATTTGCCTCCATATAGCACAAGGTCAGTAGGTTTCCTGAAATTTGTGTAGTAAAATAATACATTGTGATATAGGAAGTTCACTTAGTATAAAGAACTTAAAGGCTTTCTTTGCCTTTAGCTTTTAGACAAGATCTCATTACGTAGTGCAGGCTTATGTACCCAAGGCTGGCCTCAAACTCACAGAGATCCTCCTGCCTGAGCCTCCTGAGTGCTGGGATCACAGCTGTGTGCTATCATGCTCCGCTGCCTTTTTCTTTTTGTTTGCGACAATGTCTCACTATGTTGTTGAGAGGCAGGCCTTGAACTGCTAAGCTCAAGTGATCTTTTTGCCTCAATCTTCCTAACAGATGGCTTGCTGCACCAGCTTAGAGTTTTTACTCTTGTCCTCATTAACTTTTTCTTTTTCTTTTTTTTTTTTTGGCGGTACTGGGGATCAAATTCAGGACCCTGCGCTAGCTTGCTAGGCAGGCGCTTATTCCACTGAGCTATATCCCCAGCCCCTACTCTTGTCATAAAGGAAGGATTACTTCAAGCACTGAAAGCACCTCTAATTATATAATCAAGACAACAGAATAGGGAAGAAACACATTTATTCCTAATTGAACAAAGGAAGGCACTTCAGCTTGTCATATCTGCAATGCTTTAAAACTACACAGTACTACCGCAGAATTATGTCTCATAAACACTGACTTTTAACCATCAAAACTTATAAGAATCAAGATAACATCATATACCCATGACAGATGTATGTATTAGTTTAGTCCCTATGAAAGGTAATTCCTCAATATCTATCAAAGTTACACATGCATGCATCGTTTAGCCTAGTTATACTGTAGAAAACAGCTAATAAATGATTTTCTACAGTATAGCTAGGGTAAAGGATGTACAATGCTTATCACTAGACAGGGCAATGAGGTTTGTGTGAAACAACCCATGCATAAGCAAATTCACAGGGATTCAGGGTAGAGGTTTAATAAAAATAGTGCCTTTTAAAAAATTCACTTTTTACCTTATATATAAAACATACTTTTTTATAGAGTATAAAGGATGGCTGCATGTAAGTGTGTTTTGTACAATGTTTGAATCAAACTAGACATATCTGCTGCCTCAGGAGTCAAGCCCTAGGATCAATCTCTAGCACCACACACACACACACACACACACACACACACACAAAGCCAGTTAGTACCCTCACCTTCATTATTGTCATCACCTCCATCATAACAGACTGCCCTATCCTACATGTAGGAGGCCTTGTGTGTAGCTGAGGATATTACAACATTAAGAAATGTTATGTAGCAATCAGTGTTAAGGACACTTCTAGTATTAGAAGAGGTCCTGAGAGGCAGTATTTTGCTAAACATTGGTTAAAAGAGTTAAGAGTTATGGCCTATCACAAAACTAGTTTTTAAATGTCTGATGGAAAAGAATAGAAATCATGCTTTTAACAAGTAGCACGTAGAAGATCATGTCTGCCTGCTGCCCATTACTATGATGGTTTCTATGTCATGGCTGCATCAGTTTCAGGATTGGTTTAATCCAAAACGTTCTCAGAACTTCATTATTAAACAAGAGTAAGAGCAGTGCATAGAGACCCACTGCTTCTACCTGATTTTCTACTCAGCACTTTTACAGTAGTGAAGTAAGAGCAATTAAAAACTTTTTTTATTTTTTATTTTAAAGAGAGAAAAAAACCTAACAGAAACGATACAGAATTTCAAAACATGATATGAAATTAACAATAGTTATCATATTGCATATTGTTATCTTCAAAGCAATTGCACACATTACAAATACAGGCATGCAAAATTGATCAAACAATATAAGCACTAACAGTTCCTTTCAACGAACTAATAGAAATTAGTAGTACAATTATCATAGCTATCTAGTGTATATATACATATCTTTTTTCCCCTTCCTTTTCTCTTTTCCCCCATCCCAGTTTTTTCCTTTTGAGAAGTTTCTTTCCCTTTCACTATACTTATTGTACATTTTGGATCTTATTTACTCTTTCAGTTTCTCACAACAGGGAGACAATATGATGTTTACACAGGTGAGTCTGGCTTATTTCACTTATGAGTATGGTTTCTAGATGCATCTATTCATCTATAAAAGCTTTGAGTTAATCTTTTTTAATACTCTAGTATTACTCCATTCTATAAAAATACCACATCTTTTTTATCCATTCCTCGGTTGCTGGACATCTGGGTTGTTTCGAAGATGTAGCTATTGCAAATTGCACTGCTATAAACATGGGTGTGCATATATCGCTGTGGTATGATGTTTTTAATTCTTCTGGGAAAATACCCAGAAGGGGAATAGCTGGGTTAAGTGGGACTTCTAATCCTAGTTTTGTGAGGAATCCCAGACTGATTTCCACAGTGGTTTCACCAATCTACACTTCCACCAGCAGTGGAGAAGGGTTCCTTTTTCCCCACAGCCTCTCCAGCATTTGTTATTGGTTGATTTCTTAATGACAGCCATTATTTCTTGGGTGAGATGGAATCTCAGTGCTGTTTTCATTTGCATTTCTCAAATGACCAATGACGTTGAACACTTTTTCAAATATTTATTTGCCATTTCTATTTCCTCATCTGAGAAGTGCATATTCATCTCAGATGCCCATTTTTGGATTGGGTCTTTGAATTTGGGGGGGCCTGACTTTTTAAAATTCTTTTTATGTTTTAGATGCAAGTCCTTTGTCTGAGGGATAGTTGGCTAAAATTTTTCCCAATTCATGGATTTTATTTTCACTCTTGTTGGTGATTTCTTTTGATGTGCACTAACTTTTTAATAAGATGGAATCCCAGTTGTTGATTCTTTCAAGTATTTTATGTGTAGTTTGGCTTTTGTTTAAGAACTCTCTGCCTACCCCCAATGTCTTCAAGATTTCTACCTACTTTCTCTTCCAGTAAGTTTAGTGTTTCTGCTTTAATATTTTTAATCCATTTTGACTTTCATTTAGTGTATGGTGACAGACATGGGTCTAGTTTTAATTTTTGGCATGTGGAAAGCGAGTTTTTCCAGCACCATTTATTAAAGAGGCTATCTTTCTTCCAGTGAACTTGTTTGGCCCCTTTGTCAAAGATAAGGTGGCTGAGTGTGTTTGTAGTTGTGTCTGCATCGTTTTTTCTGTTCCATTGATCCTCAGGTCTATTTTCTTTTTTTGCCAGTACCACACTGATGTCATCACAGTAGCTTTGTAGTATAATTTCAAATCAGGGACTGTGATGTTTCCTGCCTTGCTTTTGTTGGTCAGGATTGCCTTTGCTATTCTAGGTCTCTTCTGACTCCAAAAGAATTTTAGGAATGTTTTCTCTACATCTCTGAGGTATACTAATGTTATTTTCATCAGGATTGCATTAAATCTGTATAACAGTTTTGGGAGTATGGCCATTTTCACGATGTTGGTTCTTCCTATCCATGAGCAAAGGACATCGCTACATTTTCTGAACTCCACTTTGATCTCCATTTTCAGAGTATTATAATTTTCAATGTATAGATCTCTTACTTCCTTTGTTAGACTGATTTGTATTTCATCTTTTTAGATGCTATTATGAAGATGTAGTTTCCCTAATTTCTCTCTCAGTGAGTTTGTTGTTTGTGTACAAGAATGCTACTGATTGCTGAGTATTGACTTGGTGGAGTTTTTGGGGTCTTCTCTGTAGAGTATGATGTTATCTGAAATAATGATAATTTCACTTCTTCCTTTCCTATCCTTACTCCTTTTATTTCTCCATCTTGTTTAATTGCTCTGACTAATGTTTCCAGAACTATATTGAATAGAGGTGGTGACAGTGGACATCCATGTCTTGTTCCTAATTTTAGAGTGAAAGCTTTCAGTTTTTACCCATTTTGTACCATGTTGCCTGTTGATCTGTCATAGATGGGTTTTATCAGATGGAGGTAAACATCGTATATTTTGATTTTCTGTAGGGTTTTTATCATGAATGAGTATTGGACTTTGTCAGAAGCTTTTTTGCATCTATTGAGATGAACATGTGGTTTTTGTCTTTGGCTCTGTTGATACAGTGTATTACATTTATTGATTTGCACATGTTGAACCATCCTTGCATCCCTGGGATGAATTCCACTTGGTCATGGTGTATAATCTTCTTGATAACTTGCACATTCTGTTTGCTAGTATTTTATTTAGGATTTTTGCATCTATGTTAATTAAGGAGATTGTCCTGTAGCTGTCTTTTTGGTTGGGTCTTTCTCTGGTTTTGGTATCAGGGTAACACTTGCCTCTAGAAAGGAGTTAGGGAGAATTGATTCCCTTCCAATTTCATTGAAGTCTGAGAAGTACTGGCATTAAGTCTTCTCTAAATTTCTTGTAAAATTCAGCTGTGAATCCATCAGGACCTTGGCTTTTCTTTGTTGTTAAGTTTTTAATTACGTTTTCAATTTCCTTAATTGATATTTGATTACTCAGAATTTTTGTATCTTCTTGATTCAGTATTGGTAATCCATACTTATCTAGGAATCTGTCCATTTCTTATATGTTGTCAACCCTATGAGAGTACAGATTTTTGTAAGTAGGTATCAATGATCTTCTGAATCTCCACAGGATCTGTAGTGGTTTCACCCTTTTTATTCCTTATTGCATGAATTTGAATTTTTTCTTTCCTTTTTTTTGATAAGGTGGTTAGGGGTTTATCAATTTTATTTATTCTTTCAAAAAACCAACTCTGATTCATCAATTCTTTGTATTGTTTTCTTCATCTCAATTGCATTAATTTCTCCTCTCATCTTTGTAATTTCCTCCCTTCTTTGGGTTTGGAGCTTGACTTGCTTGTCTTTTTCTAGATGCTTGAGGTGCAGCATTAGGTTATTTATTTGTTCTGGTTCTGTTTTCCTAATGTGAGAGTTCACTGCTATAAATTTCCCTCTAAGGACTGCTTTCATTGCGCCCCACAGATTCTGGCAAGTTGTATTTGCATTTTTGTTTGAGTGTACATATTGTTTAATTTCTTCTCTAATTTCATCTGTGGCTCATTGGTTGTTCAGGAGGGTGTTATTTAATTTCCAGGTTTTTGCAGTGTCTTATGTCATAAAAAACTTCTGTTTTTGGTATTATCTAGTAAATGTCCATTTGAGAATTTTCTAAGTCTATGCAAAGGAATGTAGGGTCAGGAGATTATATGAAAAAGAATAAAATAGGATCTTATTATGCTTTATTAAAAAAATTACTAGGAAATCTTACTTAAGGAAGCTTTTGCCTCTGCAGTTAGACTCTAGTAATCAGAAAGATAAACGTAAAGAGAGAGAAATCAGACCTGGGAAGGTACCAGGTAACACCATTAACACTCTCCATGTCTTCACTCTTCATAGGGGAACAAAGGAGGGGGGCTTTAAGGGGAAGGAAGAAACACTGTAACCATCATTTTGGTTGCAAAAACCATGCCCTTTCTGTTTTTTTTTTTTTTTTTTTTTTTTTTTTGATGGTAGTAGAGATTAAACCAGTGTTTGGCTCACACTAAGCAAGTACTTTATCACTGAGCTAAATCTCAACCCCTTTTTTATTTTATTTTGAGACAGGGTCTTGCTCATGCTGGCTTTGAATGCGTGATCTTCCCTCAGCCTCTTGAGTGGCTGGGATTATAGGCATGTGCTGCCATGCGTGGCCCCTCCTTGCTTTACTAAAATAGCTGTTTTTTGCTTCTTATATAATTTCATATATCTTTGTAGATTTCCTAAAAATTCAGCATTTAGGATGCTCCACAGAGTTGAAGGAGCCTTCACGACAATGTCTTTACCCTTTACATAACGAGCAGCTTTCCTCCACATGCCACTCCCACCAGCCAAACAAATCTGCCCTGGAGCCAGAGTCCAGTACGCAGCTGACCTTCATAGCAAGACATGAATCTGTTGAAAGAAACCTATGATGGCAGTTTGTGAGGTTGCTTCTAACAGTATCCTAACAAAAACAAAATTTCACTCCAAACACTTCTGATGACCATTTAGTAACATTCATTTGGGAGGTTTTTCTGGAAGGACTTCCTGCGCTTCTAGCAAATCACAATATAGAGGAAATCTGGTGAGATTACCAGTATATACCAAAAGCAAAAGTGAAAACTTCTCTAACCACTCTTTTCACTTCAGATTTCATAGGTAACTGTTAGTGCAGAATTAGTCACTGTGGTTTGCCATGGTGTCACCCATCACCATTCCCAAATCATCCCTTGACCCAACATGGTAGTTTGAACAAGTACTTCTTTCCTCCAAGATGCTAAGCCAAAAAAATCAGAGAAGGTGGAAGAAAGTTGTTGTTTTATTTTGCAAATGCCAACCTCATTCTGCCTGATTTCTTTGGAAGCCTTTGCTTTTAGAGCCCAGATCCACTTCTTAAGAAAAAGGAAACTTAATTTTTGCCCTCTATCTTACCCTCTTAAAATTCAGAGTAAAAACTAAACAACTTTTGCTTTTGTTTTTTTTTGTTTTTTTTTTTCCCGGGACCGGGGATCGAACTCAGGGCCCTAGTGCTCAGCGGCAAGCACTTAGCCCACTGAGCTGTACCTCCAGCCCGACAACTTTTGCAATATACAGTCAACACTTCTTTTTTTTTTTTTTGGCGGTACTGGGGATTGAACTCAGGACCCTGCGCTTCCTAGGCAGGCACTTATTCCACTGAGCTATATCCCCAGCCCCTACAGTCAACAATTCTAAGCACAAATTTAACAAAGCACCAACAACTGAGGGACAGAAAACTAAGGATTTCATAAGAGTAAAAGTGATTTGTTTTAACACTTACCCATTTTTTGACACTAGGTGGCAGCTCATCATAAATGCATTCTTTGTCCCACAAAATACTGGACTTATCATACTGATCCATCTTTCTTCAAGTTTTCACAGCAAAAACAAATTATTAAAGTACAAGTAACAGTAACCAGGAACCTCAGCACAATGGCAATAGCCTAAGAAGAGTTTAAAGACATTAACATAATTAATTTTAATTGCTTAATTACCATCTAGACTCTACAAGTTAACCACTTACAGTTTACCCCAGTGTCACTTGGGCAGCCTGTTTGTTTACATACTATCTCAAGTGTCACTTGGGTAGGTGTCATGCCAACCAGTTAATTCTTGTATTGAGTACATTTGATAAAATGGTTGTTTTAATATTTTTTGTTATAAAAATTAACAAAAACATGCAAATTTTTGTTGGTCCTATATTTTCATAATTGGACTGGTAATTAAAACCCTTATCTACCTAAGGACCCATTAAATACCCGTGGTTTATGTGCTATATATAACTGAAGCAAATAGTTACATTTTAGACATACGATAACCTTGTCTACATCAACTGAGCTAAGGCTAGTGAAGTATCTATACTTGTATATATGGTATATGCATATAAAATTTGATTCAATTCCCAGAACAGGCTTAAAGCTAAGTACTATCCATCACTCCACTTTAGAGCTGTAGGAAAGTAGTTCTGAAGCTAGTTCATGTATGGCCTTATTTTTATGAACAGATGAAATCGCCAGTAACTTAAATCAAAGGTATGCTTCTAAAAGCTCGAAAAATACTAATTTTAGAATTAGCTTTTTTTTTTTATTTTTAAAGAAACAAAAAACAAAACCCAAACAACAAAATTCCAAACCACTGTGATGGGAGAGTAACAATGGTTAATGCACTGCACAGTCATCTTCAGTTACTCAGGGTGTAAGCATCAGCTTTAACTATCCGAGCATGCCTATAATGTTGTTCATAACACGTGCTCGGCAGGGGGCACAGATCAGAGGTAGAGCACTTGACTGAATAATACATGCTTGGCAGACTTTTTTACACTCAATATAAATTTCTCTCCATAGAAAGTCTGTTTCACCATAAATTATGAAGGCATGGCTCAAACCAAACTATGAATTATAACCATGGACAAGCAGTTCCTTTGGCTTATCAGGCTTCTTTGTTTCCAGAGCCTCATACGTGGATGGGCCTTGTGACAAGGAAACATGAGTGTTGATGGTTCTTCCAGTGTCTGATAAGTGTATGAAGTGCACACTGGCCTGGGAGGTTACTGAAGTTCAGGCAGGTACCAAGCCTCTGCCTTGGATCTTCATTCATGGGTGATATGAGACTCTCTTCTGGCTCTCTTTCAGTTATGTTCTTTCTCAAAGAATACAGGTGTCAAAGAGCCAGAGGGTTAAGAGGGATGGGAGCACGGTAAGACGGGAGTACTACTTCTGTGCCTATTTACCAAGCAATGTCTGAATGGCAACAAGCACTGTAAAAGGAGAAGCACTGCAGGGAGAAGTCTCTACAATAAATACAGTTACTGGAGAAATTCTAATCCCCAAAGAGTGACTCATTTCAGATGAAAGAATGTGAATTCCTATGACAGTGTAAAATAAGAGGCGGGGATATGTGTGTGTTAGTAACTTGGAACATTTCATGTGTTAATGACTCATGGTTGCTAAAGATAGGATTATCAACCCTACCTGCATATTCAAATTCCTGGATAGCTTTTAAAAATACTGACCCTCTGAAAACTGTAACAAAGTTTTGAAAGACACTGAAGACCTACACAAATGGAGAGATATCCTATGTTTACAAGATGGAAGACTGTAACCGTCAGTATGATAGTATTCCCTCAAATTAGTCTGGCAGATTCAACTCTTCAAAATGTTAGCAGGCTTTGGGGGGCAGAAACTGATAAAATGCCCCTAAAAATTCATATGAAAATATAGGAACCAAATATTAAACAAAACAACCCTGAGATGATGATGAACTAAAAACTTCATGACGTTAAAAACCTACTACAAAGTTAAAGTAATCAAGGCAGTGTGCATAAAGATAGACGCACAGATTAACAGAGTCAAGGAATAAATTTCTGGACTGAGAGCCCAGAAATAAATGCTCACATTTATGGTCAATCTTTTTTCAGACAGGGTGATACAAACAAATGAAACCCAGAACCTTGCACATGGTAGGCAAGCACTGTTATTACTGAGCTGCATCCCAAGCCCACAGGGTCTGGGTTTTTTGGGATTGTTTTTGTTTTGCTTTGTTTTTGAGACAGTTCTGCTACACAAGTCAGGTCACAGGTGAACTTGCTATGTAGCTCAGGTGGGAATCAAATTTGTGATCCTCCTACCAGAGCTTCCCAAATGTAGGCATTACAGGTATGTGCAACGAGACCAGGCTTGGTCCAATCTTTTTTGATACAGGCATAAAGTATGTTTAAGAGAGTAGTAGTCCTGGGCTGGGGATGTAGCTCAGTGGCACAGCACCTGCCTAGGGAGCGAGAGAGACAGAGAGAGAGAGAGAGAGAGAGAGACAGAGAGATAGAGAGAGAGAGAGAGAGAGAGAGAGAGAGAGAGGGAGGAGAGAGAGCAAGAGAGAGGGGGAGATAGAGAGACAGACAGAGAGACAGAGAAGTGGTCCTTTCCACAAACACTGTGACAACTAGAGTCACGCATGGAATTTTGGACTCCAAATGGAGAAGTGCTAGCTCATGCCTGTTATCCTAACACTCTGAGAAGCTGTGGCAAGATCTCAAGTTCAAAGCCAGTATGGATTGTGAGGCCCTACCTCAAGGAAAAAAAAAACCAAAAATGCAGCAGGGCATGGCAGCACATGCCTATAATCCAAGCACCAGGAAGCACCAGAGTGTGAGGTCAGCTGGAATTACATAGCGAGCCCATCTCAGCAAACAAATAAATACAACAAAAAAGCCAAGCATATGGCATTCTGGGAGGCTGAGGCAGGCAACTTAGTGAGACCCTGTTTCAGGAGAGAACAATGACAACGAAGACAAAGGCTTAGGATGTAACTGCAGAGCGGGGCTCAACCTCCACTGCCACTGGGAACAAAAGAAGGAAGGAAGGATGGCAAGATCACACGCCCTTGAATTAGGAAAGAATTCTTAGATGTGACACCCAAAATACAAGCCACAAAGGAAAAATTAGATAAGCTAGACTGCATCAAGACTAAAAACTTTAGTGCAAAAGAACTTGTCTCCAGATACATAAAAAAGTAAAAATACTCTACTTTAAAACTGAAAAAAGGAATCACCGTTTCTGAGCTGAAAATGGTGACTTGGTTTAATAAGTCCAGCCAAAAGTCTTATTTTCTTTGTCCATTTTCTCTCCATCCCACAGACCTCCTAAGTGCAGTTTTTTCTCTGAAGCAGTTTTCTGTTAGCTCCTTTGCTTCTGAAACACAATCTTTTGTTTTTTCCTTTTGTAGATGTATAGTCCCCTTTTCCAGAAGTTAGATTCGTAATCCTCTAGAAAATTGGTGCTTGTGTATAAAAGCAGTAAAGACAAGAAGCATGTGCTCCCTTTCACTGGAAGTGGGAAGGGACGTCAAGAGGCACTATCCAAGATGTGCAGTGGCCTCACTAAGTATTCCTTTAGGTTAGCACCCTACCCTGTACTGAATTAGAGGAGATTCTGAAAAATTTTGCTTGTCCAGGAAGACACAAAATAAGGATGAGCCCCCATCCAGTGTTGAAGAGTTTTCCATGCAATCAGCATGGGAAACCAATCCCAGACACAGTGGAAAGAACTGGTCTCCAGGACTCACAGGAGGAAGCTATTCCAAAAAGCATATGCAACCGTGGGGACCTAAACAGTTTAGTCTAAGGGAGATTCTCTAAACTGTTCTTTTCTCTCTCCAAAATCCAAAGGGCATAATAAGCTCAGTCTGCTTGATGCCACAGCTCCCCTCCTGGGTGGCTGGGAATATGTCCCAAGCCACACAGATTCAAGCGGTCCATCCGGTGACAGTTGATGCTGTCCGCAGGACTTGATGAAGTCTATGAACCAAAAGGGAGGCCAGCGTTTTGCCTCCCCCTCATCTTTCCTCTAAGAAAACCTTAATCCCTTCCTCACCCCTTCCCTCCCACGGGATTTCACCTGGCAGAAAGGTCAAACCCTGTAACTTTTTTTTTCTGGTATGAGTTATCAAGGAGAGGTAGGGAACTGGAAAATAAAAAGGGTCCAGTGTGTCCCACCACGTGGGAGGCTCATGGTCTCTTTTATCTGATATATGATCCGTGGTTGTTAAATGACATCTCCAAACATCTGAAACTCTGAGTCCCTTGTGTATGTTACAGATACCTAGATTTAAAAATCTCTGGGGTCAGTTTTTGAGTAAAGCCGAGCTGTTGTGTAAAACTCCTTTTCCTGCTTTCTTGATGTGTTGATAAAGGCTGGAATAGCTGTGTTCCAGGAAGAAGAATGCTTGTTCTGGACATGACAGAAACAGCAGAGCTGCTCTTTCGGGCAATTCTGACTCTAGGATAACAGGGTACAGCTGCCTCCCAGGCAGTTCCGACACTGACAAAAGCGGTACAAGTGTGGTGTAACACCATGTTGGGGAACACTCTACTGTGGAATGGCTCAAGGATGACGTGAGCTACTCACATGGCCTGACTTTACAGCCCATCTTTTTTTTTTCTTTATCTCTTTCCAGAAGTACACACGGGAACTCTTGATGGCAAGGAGTGTACCTTACTGTTGTATGGGTTACTCATCTACTCCTGAAACATCACCTTTAGGTTATATTTTGTAAAATTGGGATCATTTTAGAAGAGGATTTAAAAAAGATTATTTTTCTTTGCAACTCAGTATTGAGTCAGTGTAAGTTAGAAAGTAGAGAGATATGGTCACTGAATGGGACCTTAAATTTTAATGTAATACTCCAGCTTGATTTATTTTGTAAGAAAGAAGAAAATAGGACAGAAATCCCATGTCTAGGCTTTTATGGCCCTATATCAAGACTCAGGACTATATGGATCTTGTGCAATCTGTTATGCCCAAGTGCCAACAGGGCCAACTAAAATAAAACCACACCTTATAGAAGTTCAGATGATTACTCATTTAATTGGTGAGCTGAGTAAGCTAGTCAATTATGAAAAGATTAGAGGAGTTACCCTGGACAGGAAAGAAAATTTTGCTTTGTTTCTGTGGCACTTAACTGAAACTCTCTGTAAATATACTAATATTGAGCACAACTCACAGGAAGAACAAATTTTATTAGGAACATATTTTATTACTGAATCTGCCCCAGAGAGTCACAGAAAACTTCAGAAGCAGAGTATGGGTTTCTGTCTTAGACACTTTCCCATTGCTGGGACAAAATACCCAACACCCAAAATTAAAGGAGGAGAGGTTTATTTTACTTCACAGTCTGTACAAGTTTTAGTCCACGAACAGCTAGCTCTAAAGCAGGACAGCCAGGCAGAGGGAAAATAGTCCATGGCAGGGCTGACAGGAGGCAGCAAACCTCTGTGCCTTTTATCCTGTCTAGGCTAGAAACCTGTTGGGTGGTGCCACCCACACCCACGGTAGGCCTTCCCATTATCCGCACCAAGAACTATGCTAAACTAATCAGTGGGCTAATTTAGTTACCAAACCCTTAACACATATGCACACACCCTTAATCCACATTCACATACCCTAGATCCCGCCACCTCCAAAAAGCCCCACCTGAGTACATGAGGCTTTGGGGGGATATATAGGTATAAGCCATAAGTCCTCAGGCCCCTATTAATGAACTTTTAAACTTGGTCTTTGCAGTCTTTAGCAACAGGGACAAAGTAGCAGCAAATGCCAAAGCCCAGGGTAAATGACTATAGGCACAGGAACAGACCCAATTTATTCCTTTGGTGTAAGAAAACAAAACTGTATCTCCTGAGAATATCCCAAAGACTCCACATATGAAGGTGGAAAATAGAGGAGACCACCACATGGCTGCCACCACTGTGGAGAGCCTAGACACTTACAAAAACAATGCATTAAGTGAGTCCTTTCTTCACCTGAGATGTGCCCCCATTATAAAGTGGGAAGACACCGGAAGTGAGATTTCCCTCTCCTTTGAAGTGAGGAGAGGTCACCTTCTTTTATTTTGGCTGCACTAGAAGACTGAAGGTGCCCAAGATCTCACAAAGCCCCTCTCAGCAAAGTAGGCATGCCCCTGCAGGAGCCTCAGAGAACTTGATGTGTGGCTGGTAAAAATTCTGGTTTTGTACTGGATGCAGGGCTTGTAAATCTGCCTTACTCAAATACCCTGGCTCCCTTTCTAGTAAGATCTGTATTGTGACTGGTGTTCATGGTATCCTAGGGCCAAATGCTTCATAATGCCTCTAACCTGTATATTTGGGGAACTAATTTTCACTTACTTTCCTACTTTTCCTGAAATGCCCTACCACATTGGTCTTTGGCAATTTTGACTCTAGGATAACAGACATTTTTACCTATTTAGGGCAATTCTTTATCTGGCACCAAAATATTCATCTTCTTTTTTGGGAGCATTAGTATCATGTTCAGTAGACAAAGCATTTAGAGCTAAACCTATGGAAATTTTATCAGAGGTAGAACCATGGGTCTAGCATTCTAAAACCCCGGAAAGGTGTTCATGTCTAGCCTGTTATCATTTCCTTAAAAGACCCAAACAGCTACCCCCATACAAGACAATACCCTTTGAACCCAGAGGCCTGCTGGGCCCTTCAGCCTTTAATTCCTAAATTCCACAAGCATGATCTTTCATTCTACTGCCAGTCCCCATGCAGCACCTCCATCCTTCCAGTATTAAAACCAAATGGGGAATAACTGACTAGTTGAATATTTGCAAATTATGAATGAAGCTGTAACACCAGTCCACACTAGTTTCTAACCTATAAACTATTTTAACCCAAATACAAAGTGGAATTACATGGTTTACTCTCTCTATAACAACAAAAGATGGGAACGTCAGGCCCAACCTAAGAGTGACACTCATCACCCCTGACCCCTACATATACTTAGCCTCCCCTCACATATCTGCTTTTATCATCTGGCTTCAGCTTGCCTGTACCTAGGTAAATCTAGTCTTTCCCATGGTCTTAGTCACCAGAGGTTTCCTCATGCATTGTTAAGTAAAATAGATATTATACGCAGTCATACAGGCTAGGTCCTCGTGGGTGTTAGTGCAGAGGATGGGAATACATTACAACTGAGGCTGCAGGTACATTCATTGAAGGTCAGGCCTCAAGATAAAGAATGACGGGGCCTATCTGCCTCTCCAAAGGATAAGCAATATACTATCATTAACACCACCTGGTCCAATAAAGTCTAGATAGACATCAGTCATCAAGGTGGATAATCAAGACCTTCTCACTCACCTCTTCCAAAAAAGGTCCTTGGTTTTTCCATGTACACTTGCTATGTGACATGCTCCCCCATTGGATCAACATTACCTAAGCAGTTATACTTGTAATCTCATTGGTGGATCAGTTTTGTCCCACACTGTACCCATCTCATGATTTTATACTCACCTCATACTTTTGCTCTATAAAACTTCCTATAAAACTTGAAAAGTATGCTCATTGACAACCCACTTGGGCCCCCTCCTATTTCTCAGGAGCTATTTCTCCCACTAAAACTTTTCTTAGTCACTCTTAACCCCCATTGTTCCTTAGAATTCATTCTTTGATTCTGGGGAACACAAACTTGGTATATCTGACATCTGGCAGGCTGGGAATTATATTTCCCTTATATTGTTTGGAGGTCCTATATCACTAGATTTTCCAGCTTTGCCACTCTAAATGCCCATGATTAGTAAATGTCCTCTTGTAGTCTTCCAAGTGGATTTATTCACAGGCACCTTTATTATCCAGAGGAATTTGCTTTCCGTTATGTGAAAATTTAGTCAAAAATTATCCACAGAGGTCAATGTAAATATTCAAGATCAAAATCCCCAGAAAACCCTTGAAGGATTTTTACATAGCATTATGTTGTAGTGCATGCAGATGCAATTCCCATGTATTGACAAAGTTTGAACTTTTTTCCTCATTAAAAAACTGTCTTGAGACAATAACTTGTGTTTCTCAGACGTTTTATATTTTGTGATCTATGTAGATGTAATTACTAAAAATTAAGTAAATATATAAGTAAAACATCTTAATTTTTTTTCTTTGTTCCTTTTCGGTACTGGGAGTTTAACTCATGACCTCGTACTTGCCAAGCAGGCGCTGTGCTGCTGAACGACATTCCCGGCCTAAAACAACTAAATTATATATATATATAATGAAATTAAAGTACTTTATGTTTGAAGCATAACTTTGTACATTCTTTGGTTCTTCAAATTTATAAATGAAAATGTATTTGAGGCTATTGAATATATTTCAGACTGTTGGTATATATACCTGTATAATACTGATATAAGATAAAAAAAACGGATCCTTTTAATAAGTTGAAGAATAACCACTCTAACATGACAATATCTATCTGAAAGTGGAGCCATCTGTTAACCAGATAAAAACAGACTTTAAAAAATACATAGTGCAAGTCACACAATTGGGGCTGAGAGACCACTCCTCCTCCATCCACCTAAACTTGCACAGTGACACCACATTCCTTCTTCTATTGCCGTAAGAGAGGCAGAAATAAAAATAATAAAGACCAGAAAATCTCTAAAGCTCTAGGCCACATATAATGTGGCTGTATTATCATTAATGTTTCCCCCTGCTCAAGCCTTATTAAAAGTTCAGATACAGGCACCTGTTGGGGACCATGAATTACCAAGACAGTATCTGTTGGAGGCCCTCCTGCTTCCTCTCAGTCACCACTGAGATCTTGATGGTCAGTGAGGCTGTACAGTTCACAGCGCAGGATGAGGTCTGCTGAAGACAATACAGAAGAAACTAGTAACCTGGTGGAGGAACTGGTTAACTTGTTTAACTTACGATGTTAAACTTGTCCCTTCAACCACTACTTCTACTCGTGGAGTTCCAGTAAAAGCACCGTACCTGTCCCACTGCACTGCCTAAGAAAATAGTGGCTAGCTGGATATTCTTGGTCTTTGTTCATAGAGAACACTGATCATCCCAGAGCCCTATTTCCTTATAATTTTTTTTTGTTTGTTTCATTATTTTTATTATTTTATGGAAGAAAGGTAAAACAAAATTTTATAACAAAATAATAAAAGAATAACAATGGTTAATATACTGCATATTGTTATCTTTAAAGTAGCTGTTCAGGGTATAAGATAGGGGTATAGAAAGTTTCTCCAATCGATATTAGTACAAACCTTTCTTTTCCATTAACTAAGAGACACTATTAGTATAACTAAGTTGCTTTTAGTTCCCTTCTCCCCCTCCGTCCATTTCCCCTTTGCCCCTCCTAGTTCCTTTTTCCTTTTGAACAATCTCTTCCTATTTCAGAATATATATTGTACATTTTAGATCGCATTTACTCTTTCAGCTTCTCACACCAGGGAGACATATGATGTTTACACATGAGAGTCTGATTTATTTCACTGATGGCTGAGTATTACTCCACTGTATAAAAATACCACATCTTTTTTATCCATTCCTTGGTTGACGGGAAACTGGGTTGTTTCCAAGATTCAGCTATGACAAATTGTGCTGCTATAAATGTGAATGCACACATATCGCTGTGGTATGCTGTTTTTAATTCTTCTGGGAAGATACCCAGAAGAGGAACAGCTAGGTCAAATGGGACCTCTAATTCTAGCTTGCTGAGGAATTGCCCTACTGATTTCCACAGTGGCTGTACCAGTCTGCATTCCCACCAGCAGTGAGAAGTGTTCCTTTTTCCTTACAGCCCCTTCAGCATTTGTAACTTACTGATTTCTTGATGATGGCCACTCTTTCTGGAGTGAGATGGAATCTCAGTGTTGTTTTAATTTGTATTTCTTGAATGAGCAATGATGTTGACCATTTTTAAATATATTTGTTTGCTATTTGTATTTCTTCATCTGAGAAGTATGTATTCATCTCAGATGCTCATTTCTGGATTGGGTCTTTATGGGGGGCGGTGTCTGAGTTTTTTCAATTCTTTATGTGTTCTGGATAGAAGTTCTTTGAGGAATAACTGGCTAGAAACTTTTTCCCACTCTGTGGGTTATCTTTTAACTCTGTGGGTGATTTCTTTTGATATGCAAAAGCTTTTTAATGAGATCCCAGTTGTTGATTCTTTTGACTTATTTTTTGTGCAGTCTTGTTTTACTCATGAACTCTCTGCCTATGCCTATGTTGTGAAGATTTCTACCTACTTCCTCTTCCAAGAGACTTAGTGTTTCTGTTTTTATATTTAGATCTTTGATCCATTTTGACTCTCATTTAATGTATGGTGATAGACATGGGTCTAGTTTTAGTATTTGGCATGTGGAAAGCTAATTTTTCCAGCAGCATGTAGTAAGGAGGTGATCTTCCAGTGAACATGTTTGGCCTCTTTGTCAAAGATAAGTTGGCTGAATGTGCTTGGAGTTGTTTCTATATCTTCTAATCTGCTCTACTGATACTCAGGTCTTGTTTATTTGCCAGTACCATGCTGATTTTACTATAGTAGCTTTGCAGTATAATTTCTAGTCAGGGACTATGATGCCCCTGCCTTGCTTTTGTTGTCCAGAACTGCTTTTACTATTCTAGGTCTTTCCTTATAATTCTTGTTTCATGCTCTTTTTCTTTACCACCATAACTCCGGGTAACTCCACACAGGAGATTGGGGACTCACTCACTGTAAGGGTCCCTGATAACTGGTGCCATGGAAAAGGAATAGGTACCGTATCTCAAGTATATGATTTAATCAGAGTGAATTCTGGAACAGACATGTGTATTATGATGTTCCTGAAATGTCTCTGCATCATGTTAATTATTTCTGTCAATTTTATCCAGAGACCTAGGCTGGGATACACATCTTTTAAAATCTGCAAGTCTGATTTATCTGTGTGCTTATTTTCCTGTTATCCCAACACCACTTTTATGTTCATGTCACCTTTTGCTTCTGTTGTTCAGACTTGCCCTCAGCATACCTTCCTGTTATCTCTAATAAATGTAGCTGATTTTTTTTTCCTATTATTGATTGTATACTTGGAATTCTTTGCTTGCCATACACAAGAACTGGAAGTCTATTCTTGGATATATTACACAGTATTGCTAAAGTTAATAATTTATAGAAGCATAACTCATTTCATAGTCTATCAACATATTTTTTAAAACAGCTTTTATTATGAAATGATAGCTATGACTTACCTGTTGTTAATAGGTCTGTTTTGGTAATATGTGTAAAAGATGGTAAAAGGCTTCCTTGTATCTCTGTAGCAAACTCCTAGTATTTTACTGTTTCATTTTTGTTTAAACTGAGTACTTAAAACTATTTTTTTTAAAAAAACCACTTAGTTCTTACTAGAAAAGCCTTGGAAGGTTCAAAACAGAAGATTTTGTGGATTTTCTGCCCCAAGTGTGTTACATGTTCTTTTCTAGATGTACAGCGCTTATTTATATATGACACAGTTTTGGATGATAATGAGTTAATAACATGTGTTTTAAAACTATTGGTTACCTATGATCAGGGTGGCATAATTTTATAATAATGTAGAAATTGTGCTTTTATTGCAAATTTATCATATACATTAACAGTACAACTTTTGAATAAAACATTTCTAATTAAAGACAGTATGTCCTAAACAAACATTTTAAAAAAATGTAATACACAGGGATAATGTAAGACAGGAAGCATCACACCACCAGACTTCAAACTATACTACAAAGCAACAGTGATAAAAATGGCATGGTACTGGCACAAAAACAGACACAGGGACCAATGGAATGGAACAAAACAGAGGATTCACAAACATCTCTAGAAACATAGAGCTATTTGATTTTTGACAAATGGGCCAAAAGTATAAGATAGAGGAAAGATAGTTTATTCAACAACTAGTGCTGAGAAAAAGGGATTAATTATTGGTATAAGCTTGAAGCAGGACCCACACCTTTCACCAAGTATTAAACTAAAATCAAAACAGATGAAAGATCTAAATACTAAAATACAAACACTGAACCTAGAGGAAGGCAGAATGAGTAAAATACTTGAAGTTTAGGATAGGGGTTTTTAAACAAAACCCCAATTGCACAATAAATAATAACAAGAACCAACAAATGGGGATCACATGAAATTAGAAAGCTTCTGCACAGCAAAAGACTCAATTAGTAAACAGACAACCCACACAATGAGAAAAAAATTTACCAGCTATTTCTCAGAGAACGAATATCTAGAATATATAAAGACCTCAAAACAAAAAATCACTTAAAAGACCCAATCAAGAAGTAGGCAAGTGAAATAAACACACTTCTCCATATGTTTATGGCCAAGAAATATATGAAGAAATGTTCAACACCCCTGGCCATTAGAGAAATGCAAATTAAAATTATACTAAGATTCCGTTTGCTCCAGAAAGAATGGCAAGTTATCAGGAAGTCAAAGAATAAAAGATGCTGGTGTGGCTGTGCTGAAAAAAAAACCCTCTTACATTGTTGGTGGGAATGCCAAGTAGCATAACCAGTAAGGAAATCAGTATTAAGATTTCTCAAAAACTGAAATTACAAATTCCATGTGACCCAAATAATACCCCTTCTAGGTATAGCTAAAGACATCATACTACAATAATACATACTTATCAATATTTATAGTAGCACAATGCCTAATAACTAAATCCTGACAGCAGTTGGTATACCCATCAACAAATGAAGGGAAAAAGAAAATTTGGTATCTATATATAATGGAATACCACTTGGCTATAAAGAAAGATAAATTCAAGAAATTTGTAGGAAAATATAAAGCTGAATGAAATAAATCAATCACACAAACACCATATCTCGTATTTGAATAAGGCAAAGTACAAAAACAATAATAAAGGAAGAATAAGCAGAAACAAGGGACTAGATCCTTTATAAATGGGAAGGAGTCCAGATGATTGCAAGTGCAGAGGGGGAGAGAAAAGGGAAGTACGTAGAATTAAGATATACCACATACAGGAACCTAATAACCTCAATGAATCTAAGCTTTGTGCCATAAACACAAGCTAAAAATTACAATAACAAGAATGAAAACAGGAAAAGAAGCTATGGAGGAGCAGGGAGGAAGGTAAGTGGGAAAGGGAAGGTGACTAAGAAACCATCAGCTGTATTACGTCCATGTACCCATGCCTAAGATGAAAATGCAAACATCATGTACTGCAAACATGTACTGTTAAAATAATAAAAAGAAATTGAGCCCAGCTTGGGCATTAAAAAATGATGGAGAAATAAGGTATTTTCTTGATAAAAAAAATTGATGATCAACAAACTGGCACTATAAAATTATTCAAGGATGTCTTAGAAAGAAACAATGAAGCCATTAACCCCCAAAAGTCTCATAGAATGACTTAACTGTATGCCTGACCACACCAGGCAGGGTGTGCAGTTAAGCAAAGAGGAATCAAAAAGCAAATCAGCAGGAGCAAGCTAATGCTATGACAAGAACACATCATCTTATAGTAATAACCCAATGTGAACGGTACCAATGCCCCAATCAAAAGGCACAGATCGGCAGAATGCATCAAGAAACAAAGCACAATGACGTGCTGCTGTACAGAAGGAACACATTCACTCTGGAAAGAAGTTCACAGACTAAAAATCTAAGAATGGAAAACAATATTCCATGCAACAGGACAAAAAAACAAGCAGGTGTAGCTGTTCTGTTTTCAGACAAAGTGGACTTCAAGCCAAAACTAATTAGAAACAAAGAAAATCACTGTATACTGGTTTGGGGAACAACTCAACAGGGAGAGATAACAATTATAACCAAATTTGCAGCAAACACTGGTGTACCAAAGCTCATAAAAACAAACAGAACTGAATAGAAAAGATCAGATAAACACCAACACAATTAAAGTAGGGGAATTCAAAAGCCCACTGTCATAAATACAATACATATCAACAAGGAAACAGCAGAGTTGAACCAAACCCTTGAACAAATGGACTTACACATCTAGAGAGTGATCAACGAATGACAACAGAATATACATTCTTCTCACCAGCATGTGAAACTTTCTCCAAAATAGGCATGTTTAAGTAAATGTAAAAGAATCAAAATTGTTCCTTGTACATTGTATTAGCAGACCATAGCACAATGAAGCTAGAAATCAATGGCAAAGAAACTACAGAAATTATGTAAACTTACAAAAATTAAACAGTTCACACTTGCATAATCAACATGTCACAAAGAAACAAGGAAATTAGTTCATAGAATCAAATGATAATAGCAGTACAGCATACCAGAATTTATGGGACATAATGAAAATGATTTTAAGAGAAAGGTTTACAGCTGTGTGTCCCCATATAAGAAAAATAGAGCAAGACCAAATAAATAACCTAACCCTACATTTGAAGATGCTAGAAAAATATTAACAATGCAAATCCAAAGTAGTACAAAAAATAATAGTGTAGGGATCAGAGCAGAAATTAAGGAAATTGAGACAAATAATATAAAGAATCAATAAACTTGAAGAGCTGATTTTGCCAAAGGATAAACAAAATTGACAGCTAATCTTATGAAAAAAGCAAAGACACAAAAGAATGCAATTAGAAATTAAAAGATGAAATTACAACCAAGTCCAGATTATTAGTATCTGCTTTGAAAATTTGTACTCTAATAAATTGGAGAATTAAAAAGAAATCAATGGGTTCCTAGATGTTTATTCCTAGAAGTAAATTACCAAAACAGAACCAGGGAGATATAAAATATTTGAATAATTTAGTCAAAGGCTATGAAACTAAAATAGTAATAAAAACTCTACCAACTAGAAAGGCCCAGGACCTGATGGAGTCATCTTTGGATCTGACAAGTACTTCAGGGAAGATGTGACACTAATACTTCTCAAACTCTTTAATGAAAAAGAAACAGTACTCCTGAAGTCATTCCTGGAGGCTAGCATGGCTCTGATTCCAAAACCAGACAGGGATCTATAAAAAGGCAAACTACAGGCCAATTCTTTAGTAAACAGAGATCCAAAGTACTCAGTAAGACCTAGGAAACAGAATGCCACAAATCAATAAAAAGTGATACTTCTTAAACAAGTAGAATTCATCCCAAGTATAGAAGGATAGTTCAACATATGCAATCAGTAAATATAATGATTACATAAATAGAAGGATAAAAACCTCATGATTATTTGAATAGATAAAGAAAAAGTATTTGACAAGATCCAACAACCATTCATCACAAGAACCATGAAAATATGTGCAAAAGGGCTTTATCTCACTCTGAGTAAAGGCATTTATTTTTGCATACCTACTACAAACTTATTAAATGGGGAAAAACTGAAAGCTTTTCCTCTAAACTTAGGAACAAGATGAGGATGTTCTCTATCACCACTTCTGTTCAGTACTGCTCTCCAAACATTAGCCAAAGCAAATGGGAAGGAATAAAATAAAATAAAAGGAACAATTATAGGAAAGGAAGAAGTAAAATTTCACTATTTGCAGATGACAAGATTGTCTATGCAGAAGACCTAAAAAATTCCAAACAAAGATTCTTATTAGCATTAAGAAAAATTAAGTATTTGGGAGTTAACCTAACCAAGGAAGTGAAAGACCTCCAGAATGAAAACTGTAATACTGTGAAAAAGGAGATCAAACAAGGCATCATAAAATGCAAAGATAGTCCCTGTTCCTGGAAACACAGAACAAATATGGACAAAATGGCCATACCTCTAAACTACACTAAACAGCATTAAAACTCATATAGAACCAGAAGAGACCCAGAGTAGCAAAAGCAATCCTGGGTGACACGAGCAAAACAGGATATATTACAACACCTGGCTTCAAGTTACATTACAAAGCTACAATGATAAAAATGGCATGTTACTAGAATAATAACAGCCACATGGCTTAATCAAGCAGAATAGAGGATGCAGAAACAACCCAAAGCACACTCAGCTACTTGATTTTTGGCAAAGGGGCTAAAACCATGTCAGACGAAAGATAGTCTCTTTGGCAAATGATGCTGGTGTAGCTGGCAGAAGACTGAAGCTACACTCATATCTCTCATAATGTACTAAACTAAAAAATCAACTACAGATCTAAGTAATAAAATAGAAAACATTTTAAATGTTGGAAGATAAAGTAGGCAAAACTGTTAAAGACAAAGTTGTTTGCAAGGTTTTTCTTTTTGTTTTGTTTTTTTGAGACAGGGTCCTGTTCTGTAGTCCAGGTTGGTCTTGAACTCACAGCAATCCTCCTGCCTCAGCCTCCCAAGTGCTGGGATTACAGGCGTGTGCTACCATGCCCAATTGTTTGCAAGGACTTTAAAAAGAAAACCACAATTGCACAAGTAGCACAAAGAATCAACAAGTGGGATCATACTGAATTACACAATGGGAAACAATTTTTGCCAGTTATTCCTCAGAGGACAAACACCTACAAAATATAAAGAACTGAAAAAAATGTAGACCTTCCCCCTAAACACGTGAAAAAGATTCCATATCTCTAGCCATTAGAGAAATGGAAATTAAAACAATACCAAGACTGCAACTTACACCAAAGTAATGACTACCATCAAATAACAAACGCTGGTTAGGCTGTGGGGGTAGAGGGACCTTTCTCCACTTTTGGTGGGAATGTGAACTAGTACAAACACTATGGAAATCAGTATTGAGATTTCTCAAACACCAAAACAGAAATTCCACATGACCCAGCTAATCCCTTTATAGGTATCTTGCTGAGTTAAAGACATCCTATGGCAGTGACACATTCATACCCACGTTTATAACGATACAGAACATAATCCCTAGCCCAGCATGTTGGTTCATGCCTGTAATGTCAGCACTCAGTAGGCTGAGGCAGGAGGATTGCTGTGACTTCAAGGCCAGCCTGGGCTACACAGTGAGTTCAAGGGAGCCTGTACTACATAGCAAGACCCTGTCTCAAAAAGTAAAAAAATAAAATAAAATCGTAATTGCTGAATCTTGGAAGTGGCCTATATGTCCATCAACAGATCAATGGATAAAGGAAATGTGTATTCATATACTCTTCCATAAAGAAGGATAAATTGGAATTATTTTTAGGGAAAGGGATGTACCTCGAGACCAAAATATTAAGTGAAACAAATCAGATACATAAGCTTAAATATTACATGATTTCTCTTAATACAAGATAACCAAACTACTAAAAAAAAAATTGAGCACTAAAAAAAATAGGTAATAAGAAACAGAGATCTTTTGTGAAAGAGAAGGGGACCAGAAACGATGGGTGGGGGACACAGGGGAAGGAACTGAACGAAAAAAAGAACTAAGAACTATTATGTACATGCACCAATCCCCATGAAGAAAGTGATCGTTATGTACTGCAAATGTAAATTGATGAAAATAAAAATTAGAAAAAGTACAACTACACATAGCATCAATGACTCAGAGCAGGTTCTTTAAAAGGATAAACCTGATTGATAAACCCTAGTCAAAACTTACCAAAAGGAGTAATGAAAAACTCCTATCAATGCAGTTAGAAATGAAAAAAGTGAATTCACAATGAACATGGATTATAAGAAACTATTTTAAAAACTTGTATTCCAAGAAATTGGAGGACCTGGAAGTAATGGAGAAATTCCTAGACACACATAAATTACTAAAACTGAATGAAGATATAAAAACCTGAGTAGATCAATAGTTGCAATGAAATAGTGACAGTAATAAGAACCCTACCAAGGAAAGCCCAGGACGTGATAGATTAATTGCAGAATTCTACAAAAATTTCAGGAAAGGTCTAATGTCAATATTCCTTAAACTCTTCCATAAAACTGACAGGGAACCAGCACTGCCAAACTCTTGCCCAGAAGCTAGCATTACTCTGGTAGCTAAGTTGGACATATATATTTTTGTTATGTATACATTCACATAATACATACATTTTAAAGAGACTTGTGTATTACTTTCAAAATGTGCATAACTCATTTCTAGAGAGAAGCTGCAGAATGCAGTATATATTCCTATGTTTAATAAAAATTAGGCGGAGAACAACCACCACCTTAGGTACAGGTACGTTTTTACAGGGCATTTCCTTATGTTTATGTAATGGAACAAAGTATTAGGACAGGGATGGAAAGAGAGGGCAAAGTTGACGTCCACCGCCCCCAACTGGTCAGGGAGCCCCGCCCATCCAGCGTAGCCTCGCCCCCCACTTGAGGCACAAACAGACCCTATCCCCAGTTCACCAGTCCTAAGGCCCGCCCACTGGACACGGGGCCCGCTGTAGCTCCACCCTCCAGGCCGTTTCGGACCTCACCGTCACCTCAATTCCTCGAGAGGGAAATTAGAATTTCTCTTCAAACACAACGTGGAACGGCTCGGTCTTTACCGGCTGCCTAAGGCGCCCTCGGTGCCAAGGGCCGGAGCGGTAACCACTTCCGCTCCCAGCGGCCCCCGAGGCAGGAAGAGGAAGTGCTGGGGGGCGGGCGGGTGTGTGCTGGCCGGCGGTGGTGTCTGCTGGTCGGTCGGTGACCCTTGATCCCTGCGGAGGGAAAGGAGGGCGGGGAAGGCTCTGTGGGAGGCCGGGACCGAGGACGGCCCCGGCGTCCGCTGAGGTGCTGCTCTTCTCGTTCCGGGGTGCGGCCTGTGCAGCTCGACCTCGCGGCCGGGCGCCCCTTTCCGGTCACTAGCTGTCGGGTGTCATCGCGTCGGAAAGGAAGCCCCAACCCAAGTCCAGTCCGGGGCCTCCAGCTCAGTCCTCAATTGTGTTCCCTGAGGTGTAGGAAAAGTGCTTCGGGGGGCTGTGCCCTGCCCCGCATGCAAGACGACTATTAGTATTGCCGTTTTAGGTCGCATGGTATTTATTATCTAGCTTTGCAGCTTGAAAGTTAGGGCCGGGTCTACACGTACGAGTTGATTTGAGTGACTTCTCCAGTTTATTTTTTAAGTTAAAGGAATGAACTGGAAATCCGACGTAGCTATATCTATATCCATATAGCCTTTTCCTTTTTGCGGGGGAGGGTGGGTGACGGACTATTTGTGATCCCTAAAATTATGCAATTAGCTTGGCTTTGCTTCTGTTTCGTTTTTTCATTTCTGCATTTAAAAGTGAACTTTTACTTTGGCGATGGGCATCAATTTCTGCATTTTTTTCTTTATTATGTTGTGAGGTTATGTAATGAAACGTTCTTTCTCAGGCCACAAATGTCATTATCAAGGAAAACTAAGGCTACTTAGTTTCTTTCCTGTTGGCTCCAGTCCTCAAACTTGTAAACCACGCATCTTCAAAATATATGGGACTTCAGGGAAAGGGTGAGATGAATTTTGTCAGTACTAGAAATGAAATGTCCGTTTCAATAATGAGTTAAAACTCATTCCTGCTGGGATATGAGGAGCAGTTAACTCTGGAGGAAAGTTAAAGACCAGCTTTCAGTGTGTGTAGGTGCGTGCTCTCTTAGGTTTGCTGTACTGAACAATTCATGAGGACTGTTGATTTGGGGGCACATTTTCACTGGGATTCCTTCAATGAACTGGGCCTTATATGGGGGAAACAGTGTAGCCCTTGGCCCTGTGGAGGTTTTAGTCTTGTAGAAAGAGGGATTTTACATTAATAGGGACAAGGGAGATAGGAGACTATGAAGCGGGATAAGGTGAGGAGGTCCAGGAAAATGTCCGAAAAGAGATTTTGAACCTAAAGGATGAGTTGTGTGTAGCTAACCAAGGAGTTTGGCTCTACAGTAGGATTGCGGAGGAGATCTGAGAGCATATTTCATGCGCCTAGTCCCGCAAGCAGTACAAAGCCTGGTGTGTTCTAGCAGCAGAAGAAAACCAGGGAAGGCTGAATTAAAGAAGAGAAAGCAGGGAGTGAACGACCAGGTGGGATAGGAGGGCAGAGCCTTGAAAGTCATGGCAAACTCTGCAGTGTATTTTGTGAGGTCGTTGGGAAGCCACTGTATCATAGTTTCAAGGACAGGAGTGACATGTTTCCTTTTGTAATTTAAACAAAACATTGCTCTTGGATTGAGTGTAGAGTTTAGGATGGACGAAAATGCAGAGCCCATATAAGAGATTGAGTAAATTCAGGGCTTGCATGATAGTAGGCAGGTATTAATGATTATCAAATCAAAAGTTGGAAGTGTGTGTAGAAGGAGGTAGAGTTGAAAGGAATTGATGACATGCATTCTTTTTGTAGCGGGGAGCAGAGGTCAGCAGTTGATGGCCTATGAGACAAACTGGGTCCAGTTTTGGCTTTTACACAAAACTTTATTGGAACCCATTTTGTATGAGTAGTTTGTGGCTGTCTCTGTACTACCATCATAAAGTAGAGGTGGCAGAGATCATGTAGCACATAAATACGAAGACATTTCCTATTTGGTCTTCTGCAGAAAATGTTTGTCAACCCAGGGTATAAAAAGTACTGTTTATCATCTGCTGGGGTGGTTGCTGGATATAAAGATCTGAAAAAAATTGGGCACAGACTTAGGTCTACCAGATTTATATTGTAGTTGGAGAGAGCAAGATAAAGTCACCTAAAAAAATAAAGAAGAATCACAGCTTTTAAAGGGCATTAGAGGAAAAGTAGGGGGTGTTAGAAGTGATTTTGACAAGAAGAAAAATTATCTTTTATGAAGTGAGAGGAACCAGAAATCACCATGGCCTGCTGTCTGAAAGGGGGCATACAGCTCCGCATGTTGCTTCTCATAAATAGATGTTGTGTAGATGTTAGCTTGGCTTTCCTGATGGAAGAGGAAGGAAAGGGGGACAGAGTGTGGAGCACCTTCATTACTGCCCCGGGGGACCTGGGGACATCAGTCTGTGTGTGGCTTCTGGAGGGGACTTCTATGAGAGGCATGTTTCACTGCAGACCCCAAGAGAGCGCCTACCCAGCAGGGCTCCTCCAGTGCCGTCTGTGCCATCTCTTGTGATTCCTGCTGAAAATACTTGTGGTGGTATAAATCTAAATTCAAATGAGTTAGGATTCCATGAAGTTAAAGATTCAGTGCATCAGTTACCTTAGGCACATTTCTCAGTCTCAGCAGCTACCCACGGCTACCTTTGGGAGAGCGTAGGCAGAACATCATCACAGAGGGATGTGGTAGACAGCATAACTATTGAAACGCCAGAAGTTTTCTTGATCAGGATAGTTGAGTCTTTTCCTTGCTTCAAGAAAAATGTGTAACAACCATTGGTGAATTCCTACAATCCTGTCTAGTGAAACTATGTATTGTCTCTAAAGTTCTTTTAAATTATTATTTTCCTATTCCCTTTAATGATTTGATCAATGTTCTATTCTTACATATGATAACCTGAGCAAATTTGTTGAAGACAACAGTATGTATTATAACAACCACTGTTAATCCCTGTCATTTGGTTTGAAACCCCGTATCATTTTTAATGTCCTTGCTTTGTTTTGTTTGTATTTTGCTGTTGTTCTTTTTTTGTACTATTTTCTTTAAAATTAAAAATTAAAAAAGAAAAATGAAGTAATTTTCATGTCTATTTGCAGGCTTGTGCCCTGTTATTTATGTCCTTTTGCATCAGCAATTAGAAAGTTTCTCTTTGGGAGTTGAATGAGTCACAGAGGGAAGGACTATAGTTGCATATAGATGAATTACAAACTGTCTATGAAGATGTGTACATCTGGATTTGCTTGATGAATAGCAGGGAGGACGCATCTAGTTTATAAGTTACACGTTGTGTAATACACAAGTAATAAACTAACCACTTATGGAAAAGACTTTGCCAAAGTACACAGGTAGAGAAAGTCACTCTTCCCCAGTACAGGTCAATAGTCAAGTGCTGCTCAGAAACAGGTTCCTCAGTGCTGATCGTTACTTATCTTCCGATGCAGAGAGGATTTGACAAGGAAAAGGGTGTGACTTACTCTGTGTTGCAGAAGCTGCCCACCCTGTGAGTTGCAGCTTGGATCCTTGGGAAGGTAAACATAGTTCTGGGGAATGGGAAACTAGATACAGAAACTTCCTTAGGGCACACTTTTTCTACTAAACAAACTCTGATTCAGGCTGAGATAACTTCTGAGCCAAACAAATGCATTAATAGTAGCAGCTGGGGGCTGGGGATATAGCTCAGTGGAATAAGCGCCTGCCTAGCAAGCGCAGGGTCCTGAGTTCGATCCCCAGTACCGCAAAAAAAAAAAAAAAAAAAAAAATAGTAGCGGGAGAGGGGAAGTTGTATGTACATAGGGAGTGCAGTACGCACAGGGTTTCCTTCTCCCTCACAGGATGACAAGTGCGAAAACAGAGGTCCTGGTGATCTCTGTAGTAAAGAATTCTGCAAGTGCTGACAGCACAAACATGAGCTGGGGAGCCTCTCACTAGAGGACCAACCCCAGGCTTCTCTGCCCCACAGCTGTCCGGGTGAGTAGACCTGAGCAGTGTTTGGTTTACTCACATATGCCATGTAAATTTTCTTTCAAAAGCATCAGTCTTTACCCTGACTTAGCCAGAAATTTAATGAAAGCATCTATGGGCCTTCGAACCTTCACACTTCTATCAATCAAAACATCTGTACCAGGATCCAGAATGATGATGGGACAAATTAAAGTAGTTGTAAGCATTTCCATCCGTGTTCTCAAGACTCATCTGAGAGATCTGGGTTGGGTCTTTCCGCAGGATCTTGGCTTGCAGCCTTCCATGTATTAGAAAATAATGGGAAATTTTAAGTGATCGGGAAAATTTCTGCTGTCTTCAGCCACCATTTCCACCTGCATTATGACCCTGTCATCATTTTAGCTTTCCTGAAATGTGTTTGTTTAACTTTTCAGTACATTTCTATATTTCCATTACAGGCTGTCTATCTTTTCCATTTTGGTGCTATTTCACTCTCTTCCTTGCCTTTTCATTAGATATGAGAATATTATGACTATCTCCATTCTTCAGCTTACCCTTTCTAACATGCAGTGTCACTGCACATGAAGGTCAGCCTCATTCTTTACATGCCTGTTTGACAAAAAGACCAGTTACCTCTCATGGTAAACATTTAGCTGTTATTTTTTCTCCTTTAGAATTCCTGGTATAGTTTTTTCGAGGCTGTGACCATGTATAAACTGAGGTAGCTCAAATTTTATGAGTGCAACCCAGCAAGGTGCACAGTCTCATTATCTCTCAGTTGAGAGAGTTGAGCCTTGTATCTGCACGTGCCCTGCGCAGCCTACAGAACAGGCCGAAGTATCTAGATCTAGATGGAGCCCATCCCCCCACCCGAATACAGAGCCAGTCTTTTAGGACAGTGGGACACAATCTGGGAGGAAAGTACAAGGTAATCTCTCCTATTCTTCATCTCAATTAATTAGTAAAAGAAACGATACTTCTGGTGTCTTAGAGACCAAGTCCAAGTCTGATTACAACTAATGGAATTTTGGAACAGTGAAGAGAGGGCTGTAAAAAATGGGAACCCCTAAAAGATAACAGAAAAGAAGAAGCAGTAACTCCATCACAGTTTTGTGTACTTTGAGAGCAGTCATTTTAACAGCTTCCAATGGCTGACTAAATATTTAAACAGTTTGAATTCAGTATTTCTTAGTTGATACTGCCATGCCTGTTTGAGGTTATAGCTTAATTTACTATGTAATGGACATTTAAGATTGTGTACTGCTTTCTTTAATGCATTGATGGATGTATTATTCTGATTTTATGGAGGAAACAAAATTTGGGAGGCAATAACAAATATATTTAAAATCCTATGCCTACATAGTGTCAAAGCTGGGAATATGTCTAGATTGATACAGTACAGCATTCCAGGAACCTCCAGGACAGAGAAATCTAAAGCAGTCCTTTAATATTCACAGGCAGTAGAGAGAAGGCTTAGGGAAGGTCACTTCCATCTAGGCATGGTGTTTTACCTCTATAACCCTAGCACATGAGGAAGCTGAGGCAGGAGGATCATAAATTTGAGCCCAGCCCTAGCAACTTAATGCTTTATTGAGATGCTATATCAAAATTTAAAAAATAAAGGGTGAGAGATGTAGCTCAGTGTGAAAGACCTATGTTCAATCCATAGTACATGCCAAAAAAAAAAAAGAGAAAAAAAAGAAAGAAAGAAAAGAAGAGAAAGGCTTTCTGAGTATGGAGAATTTACAAAATCTTAGTGATTAGCAGAAACATCTTGGTTTACTTAATTCCAGACAAACTGTCCACAGGTTGACATAAATTTTAGAGTAAGAAATGACAGCATAGAATTTAGATATGACAGGGCCTGAAGTTGAAAAGCAACTTGGACTGTTAGCAATCAGGGTAGCCGTGTTGTTAAAAACAACGGGTTGGGAAAACTGCACAGCTAAGTTAGGTTGAAAAATGAACCAAGATGTTCGTTTCTTCCTTGTTCACACGGGACTGTGGGTGTCATCATAATCCCCTACTGTATGACCTCTCTTTACTTTTGTTTTTCTTTTCTCTCTTGTTTTCTTTCCATCTCTTCCCTCTCCCTCCCTCCCTCTCCCTCTCCCTCTCCCTCTCCCTGTCCCTGTCCCTCTCCCTGTCCCTCTCTCTCTCTCTCTCTCTCTCTATCTATCTGTCTGCCTGCCTATGTCTCTCTCTGTCTCTCTTTCCTTTGGTGTGAATCCAGAGCCTTTGTCCTGAGCTACACCTCCAGTCCATTTTTAATTTTCTTACTTTGAGACATGGTTTTACTAAGTCAGCAAGTTGCCCAGCTTGGCTTGAATTTGCAGTTCTCCTGCTGCTGCCTCGCAGCAACATGCCTGTGAGGGCTGTGGGGTTAGTGCTTACTAAGGTGGATGACGAGACAGGGAATGGTTAGGTGTTATGTGCTGTCGTGAGATGAGGGTAGTTTATAAATTAAGAATTTTAGATATTGACTATGTACTGACTTCGCTTTGTTATATGCAATCAATATCTAGGATCTTTAATTCATAAACTGCCCTCACCTCATGATAGCACTTAGCACTCAACTATTTCCCTTCTCCTCATGTGCCATAAAAAATCTCAACTTGAGAGACTGTGTCCAGGCTTTGTTCGCGGTTCTGAGGTTACTCAGTGGATACTCAGACCTCTGCTAGGAACCTGACAGAATAATCCCATTTTCAGAATGTATATTTCTTTGCCAGTGTGATGTCTTTGTTGCAAATATTAGAAAATCAGGTTTTCTTTTTACTCCTATCAGTCAGCCTATATCTTTTGATTGGAGCGTAAAGACCATTTACCTCCATGTCATTATGTAAACTTCTGTACACGTTGCTGCCATTTAGTTTTTTCCTAATGTTTGATGCTTTCCTGATTCTCATTTGCTAATCTTTTCTTCTATGTTTAGGGTTCTTTTAAGTGTCTTTTGCAATGTATGTTTAGTAGTCATGAACTCTCAGTTTATGCTCATCATAAATTCTGAAATATCACTTTGCTGTACTATCATAATCTAGGTAAAGAAAAATTTAAACTAGATTTTATTGGTACATTTTAGATACACATAATGATCACAGCCATCGTAATTTGTGCGTGCGTAACTTGTTTTTCCCCGTTCCCCCTTCCCATCCGCCCCTGCTCCCGTCCCCGTTTACAAAAGCTTTATTTCCATGTTTTCCTTTTTTCTCATTAAAAAAAAAATGTTTCCCTGCTTTCCTTTCCCTCTCTCCTTTCCCTTGTTCTGCTCTGTTTGAACATTTTCTCCCTATTTCACACCTATTACACATTTTGGTCCTTATTTGCACTTTTGTTTTCTCATGCCAGAGAAACAGTGTGGTATTTACACACGTGTGTCCAATTTATTTCACTTTCTATCTCTCTATATATGAGGTGCATCCATCTGGTAAAGAATTTTAAAGTCAAATTTATTCTAGGTTTTATAAAAACCTAGAGTTTAGTGGTGTTCTTTTTATATCATAGTGAAGTCTTCATGTAAGACAGACATTTCTTCTTCAATAAGTGTTTCAGAGAATTCACCAGTAAATTCTCTTGATTTTGAATTTTATTTTCATGTTTTGCCTCAGTGTTTGTATCTGTATGTTTAATTTATTTAGTGACTACAAGATTTAGAATTGATAATTCCCCTTTTAACATTTTGGTGAAAATTATGGGTTATTTCCCAAGTAATACATTTGATCTCCAATTTAAAATGTATTTTGAACTTTGTACTTAGCAAGCTCTTTAGCTCTTTTGAATGTCACAGTTATTGATGTATGGTACAATTTTCTAAACTGAAATTACGTAATATTTCAGTAAACAGTTGTACCTAAAAATCTTAACTCCTAATTCGTCTGAGTCCAGTTTAGCTCTTGTACTATGACTTGCATATTTTCTCTTTTAGAAGTATGTCATTCGCATTTTCCTTTATGTAAGCAACACCAAATGTGTAAGTGCTCATGCCCCTTGCTTTTTCACGTGGTGATATTCTTGAAGTGATCTCTCTCTGTTGACAGAAACTGTGCTGAAGGACACACTTGGGACACTCAATATTTTTTTCAAACCAGTGAGTATGACTATAGAATTTATTTCTCTAAGAAAAAAGTCACTGTGTAAAAATGTGTACATATTCCTAATCTTATTGCCAATTTCCCAATTACAATGCTTAGCTGATGGTTATATCCCCTGTGATGTACAAGACCCCTTCATCCCTAGAGCAATAACCACCCCCCCAGCAGCATGTTGTTTGCAGGGAAATTTTGCCGGTTTAGGGAAATGAATAATTCACCATAGTTTTATTGAATAGTTCACAAATAAAAAAAGCTCCATAAGTCAAACTCTTGCATTTCAGGACCAAAGGTAGCAAAAAATAATCACTCCTCCTTTTTATTGTCAAGGTCCTTTCCTCCTTCAGATGTGTCTGCTTATGTTGGTCCTAACACCCAGGTAAGCACCCACGTGCATTTTACAGATGCAGCTCAATGACTTTAGCATGTGGACTGACCAGTCTATTTTGTTATTCTTTGTTTATTTAGACTGAAATGCAGGTTGTGGTTGAAGTGGGCAACACATTTTTTAAAAAATCTTTTCAAGACAAGGTTTCAGTATGCAGTTCAGGCTGGCCTTGAACTCAGTTTGTAGCCCAGGCTGGTCTCAGACTTGCAGCAATCTTCCTGCCTCAGCTTCCCAAGTGCTGGGATTACAGGTGTGCACCACCCTGCATGGCTGCAATAGCAACCCATTTTTTTAATTAAATAAAACTAACAAAACAACAATGAAGACAAAATCAAACAACACAAAACAATATGTGACCTGAAAACAAAATGATAGGAATTAACAATGGTTGCTACATTACATACCGTTATCTTCAACGAAATTGCTCAGTCTACCAGACATAAGAATGTAAGATTGATCAAACAATCAAAGACCATAACAATAACAACAAAAGCTTGGAAGCAATGCAGAGCTTCACCATACAAGATGGTAGGAGTTCAACAGTGGTGCTTGTACTGCATACTGTTTTCAGAGCAGTCATTCTGATTACCAGATTCAAGTGTGCAAAATTGGTCAAGAAAAAAGAAGATCTTAAGCATGGACTGTCCCTTTCCATAGACTACAGACATCAGCAACACACCTATTCCAGCTATCCATATATATATATATATCCATATATATATATATGGATATATATATATATATATATTTGTTTTTCATTTAAAAAAACCCAAATAACAAAAACAAATATATAAAGAAAACAGCATAGAGAACAATGAAAATGGTACAGAATTTCAAAACATGGTGACAGGATATTTCCTTCACCAGTTCAATTTAACCACTGCCCTGAAGCTTAGTCTCCTGCAAAGGGTTAAGACATGAGCAAAATGAAGGTAATTTTTCTGCCAGACACACATGGTCTAGAGCCCAGCTGCTGTTGGAATCCCTTTTTCCAACTAAAGCCTTCTGAGTTTGATTTTTATCATCTGCATTTTTCTAAGCACTCTGGTCTTTTGAACTCTGAACAGAATCTACCGCTCAGCTTGGTTTAAAGAATTCTAGGATTTCTTCAGACTGCGTCTCCAGACTCCTCCCACGAGGCAGTTCCAAAGGGCCCGAACAGTGAAGACCCTACTTCTCTGGCATCAAAGTTTGTCTTAGTCACGTTCCTCATCCCTGGAACAAAATACAGCCTACAGGTTAAAAGAGTAGTGGTTTATTTGGGGTCACATCTTCAGTCCATGTTTGGCTGCCTCTAAGTCAGAAATGGCATGGTGAAGGGTGCCTGCTCACATCATCAGATGATGGTGAAGGGCACCTGCTTACATCATCAGATGGTGGTCAGGGTGCCGAGAGAAGGGAGGGGCCAAAGAGAGCCACGGAGCCTTCTAGGCCAAAGCCCCAGTAATCCGCCTCTGTGACCAGGTGCCACCGCCCAGCAGCACACTCAGCTGCTAAACACAGCACAGTATAAATCTACTGATGAGTTCAGCATCCTTAAAGGCCAGTCACCTGTCTTAAACCCCAGAGGCTGAAGCTTCTTGGGGGGCATTCTACTTCTAAACCATAACACCAGTTCTCAACAATTTCAGCCTTTTCCCAAAGTCCAAGCCCTAGTCTCTCCTAAGACTCAAGGCAAACTATTAGCTGTAAATCTCTGTATCAACTTAAAATAAAGTTATAGAATCACAAGGTACAGTGGCACAGGGTAAACTTTTTTTTAATCCCAAATGAGAGGAACAGGAGAGTGGAAAAGAATAAGACAACAACAGTAAACATTAAGTCCAGTAGCTCCACAGCTGGTGTCCAGGGCACTTGGTTATGAGATGGGAGTTCTGGTCCTGCCCCTATTACCTTGCTGCTTGTTGGCACATGGCCTCTCTCTTGTGCTGGATTTTCCTAGTCCTACAACTTGTACCATCAGATGTTCCAGCTTCCTGGGGTTACCCCTGCACCTTGAGCTTCATTTTCAGAGCTTCACGCATGCCCTCAGAGGTTCCTTGCCTGGTCTCGCAAATAGTCTCTTGAAATCTGGGATGCCTGCTGGACCCCAGAACTTTGAATTTTGCATGCCACTAAAAATAGGGTCAAAAGGACAATGCCAAGATCTGCAGTCAGTGGGAATAATAACAGTTCTTTCACACCGTGCCTGTAGCAGATTCTGAGTGCCTGGAAGGTGAAGCACTGGGAAATGAATCTCCGGGAACCAAATCCCTAGGAGTTTCTTCTCATGCAGTGTTCTCAGGAATTCTTTCCTCAAATAAAAGGCCTCCAGTTTTGTATCCTTAAGCCTGTGATGGATGGAGTATCATTAATTTCTGAGATGCTTTTAAGACATTTTTTCTTATTTCTGTAAAATTAACTCAGTTTCTCTTTATTGATAATAGTCTCTTCAGCAGCCAAGACTCATTTGGCACCAAATTTATACATGGTTCCTCTGGTTTTTCAAAATTTGCTCTGCTTTTTGCCTCCATTTCTCACTATGGATCTGGCTTTAAAAACCCAGCATATGGATGCCACAGCATGAATATTAGGCTGCCTTTGAATTCCCTTCAGATCAATTAGTCCACTGACCTTAATCTCACAAAGTTTCAGGACACGAGCAAAATGCTGACCAACTTTCTGCTAGAGCATAACTCACATTGCCTGTAGTCCAAGTGCAAATGGAGTCCCTTTTCCCAGCTAGAAGTTACTCAGCCTGACTTTTATTGTCTGTATTCCTTCACCATTCTGTTTTCTGAGCTGAATCACCCATTATGTTCTGTTCATAGAACTCTAGGGCTTCTCCAGCCTCCATCTCCAAACCTTTGTAAACACTCTTCTGGGAAAGCAGTACCAAGCACTTTTCAACCACATGTTGAGGTCAGTTTATGCAATGAACACTTCTCAGGTATCAATTTTCTGCATTAGTGATTATTCCAGTTGCCAGGACACAATACCAGTTGCCCACAGCATAAAAGAAGAGAGGGTTAATTTAAGTTGTGGTTTCAGAGGATTCTGTGCGTAGGCCACAGGCTGCAAGGCAGGAACTTCATGGCAAAAGGACATGGAGTGCACAGCTTATGGATGGTGGCTGAGAAGCAGGTCAATGGGACAGCAAGTAAGAGGGAGAAGCAAAGGACCAGATACATTACCCAAGGTCATAGCTCCATGACCTACCCAAACATACCAGAAGTGTGTTCCAGCAATCTTCCAAGTAGGTTTCAAGACAGTCAAGTTGATCCAACAATGCTTAACCATCACAACATGTATCTCTGTTTACAGACAACAATGTACTATTCAGGGGAAAACCTAGGAATTTTGTACACACAAAAAAACCTTAGAGCTAATAAATTCAACAAATTTCCTAGATACAATATCAACACATACAAATCTTTTGTTTTCATACAGAAACCTGGAAAGGAAATATAAAGAAAAATTTCCACTTAAAATAACTTGAGCTAAAAGGGAAATGATAATACACATATAATAAACTTAACTAAACAGATGATAAATTTGTATGGTGAAAACTAGAAAACATTGCTCAAAGAAATTAAGGAAGACAAATATGTAGAAAGATATGTCACTTTTATTCATTGAAAGGATATTGTTATGATGTCAGTATTAACCAAAGAACACTATAAGCTTGCAACATAATTAAAACCTGTAGGATATTTTTGAAAGAAAACATACAATGTTTTTCGTCCTGGGAACTGAACTCAGGACCTTGCACTTGGCAGGCAGGCGCTGTGCCACTGAGCTATATCCCCTGCCCTACAATTTTAATTTTATTAAGGAATCCAAAGGGCCCTTCATAGATAAAACAATCTTGTGATAATGCACAAAGTTAACAAATCTTGATTTAATAATATGATGATAAGTATTCAGATGCTATGTATTATTAGTGGAGTTTTTACAGGACCCAGACAAAACCCTTAAGATTTTGCAGTCAAGGAAAGTCACACTTTTTAAAAAAGTGGTACTGCAAAACCGGACAACAACTTGCAAAATGAAGTTGGAATTTCCTTATACTGGCTGCAAAATTGACTGCACATGATTTCAAGACATAAAGTTGATGTAAAATTACACTTTGGGAGAAAAAGAAGTGTTATGATGTCACACCTACACCTAACTATGATTTCTTGGACATGACAGATGGAACAGTCAAGAAAGAATAAATAGATAAGTTGTACTTAATCTGACTGATCTTTCTGGAAGCACTCTCATCTGCGGTCTTGTGGATATAAGGGACGTAATGATAAGAGACACTTGTGCTTTGGTTGCAGTCATGCTCAAATGCAAGTATCACTGCCCACAACTGCACATACACCTGAATTTAGAGAGCTTGATGTGCATAATAACTGACCTCTTAGGAACGTGCAATTCATGTTCTCATAAGCATGGAACTGAGGTCTTAGGTATCTGTGCTATTGATTGTCATTGCTAATGCCCAGTTTTTCTGAGTATAAAAGTACTCAGCAAACAGTATACAGTGCACTGATGACATCATCACACAGTCACTAACAACCCCAAGGTTGGAGGGAGGTCCAGTGCCACACAGGACTTGTAAGAATTGAATAAAAAATAGCAACTGAAAGAAAGACGTCTCTCCAGCAGCACAGGGTGAACTCTGTCCATTGAGACCCAGGGGGCAGCAACCAAGGGTCCTGGAGCTGGGCCATGCAGGTGTAGACGCCCACAGGCTCTGCTGCTAGGACAGCTCTGGACACCACCAGGAGCCTCGCTTTCTTCTCTCCTCCTCACTCCTGCTTACCTAATGCAGCTGACAAAGTACTGCTACTCTTGTGCCTGCAAAAAGTGTCCACTCAGCACAGTGCCTTCCTTCCCATCTGGTGGTACTCAGGTCGCTGAGAAGGGTAGGGATAGGTGTTGATCAGAGAAGTGTTTAAACGACTCTGCATAGCTGCCTTGGTGAACCTAGACTCACCTGCCTTCTCCCTCGATTTTATTTACTGTCTTCTGGTGTAACGAGAAAAAAGGGGGACATATTTGAAAATGGTATTAGGTGCCAAGGACAGATGAATATTTCTGGTTGTGACACCAACACACATGTACAGCTCAGCTAGGTCTGTGCAATAAGGACAAAATCTGAGCTCTTGGAAGGCTTAGCCAGGTAGTAAATTTTTATAAGAAAGATACAGACAAGATGTGCAGGTGTCATATGTGACCATGTCAGGTGTATAAATTGCACACAGTGAGCACTCAGATCAGGAGTCAGACAGGCCCCTTCTGCTGTGATCTGGACCCTACACCTGAAGCTTAGTCCATTCTACCTCTTGATGGTTTTATGTTAGCAATGTGCAGCATACCTGGACAATTATACCTGTAATCTTATTGGTGGACCATAGTTTTGTCCATTTCCCCTACCTTGGACCTGCCTCACCTCATGGTTTTTCCCTATAAAAGTCCCTGACAAAGACAGAGTTGGGGGGTAACCCACTCGGGCCCCCCTTCTGTCCCTCTCTTGGACGGAAGCTTTCTTTCTCCCAATAAATATATTCTGCTCTTAAAAAAAAAATTGTTTTGAAAGTGACCACTTTGAGTCAGCAAATATTTTGCTCTAATCGGTTCTTGTCTTTGATGGTAAATGGAGGAGATGAGATAAGAATGCAACACAGGACAGAGATCGGCTTTTGGGTGGCGGCGGCGCCCGGCAGTTCCACATTTCGCGCGAATCGGGCGGGCCGCGCAGAAAGCCCCAGACGCTGGGAGCCAGAGACGCTCTGCGGGGGGAGAAAGTTTGGCTCGGTCCGAACGCCCTGGGAGCGCAGCCAGCTCGGTCCCTCCCGCCTCCCGAGCCGGTGCAGCCTTCCGGCGACTCCCGACAGAGATCGGCTTGTTAGCAGCGGCCCGGCAGTCCCACGTTTCCCGCGTATCGGGCAGGCTGCGTGGAGGGCCCCAAACGCCGGGAGCCAGAGACGCTCCACGCTGGGAGGAAGATTGGCTGGTTCCGAACGCCCTGAGAACACAGACAGCTCGGTCCCTCCTGCCTCCCGAGCCGGCGCAGCTCTCCGGCGACTCCCGACAGAGATCGGCTTTTTGGCGGCGGCAACGCCCAGCAGTCCCACATTTCGCGTGCATCGGGCGTGCCGCGCAGAAAGCCCCAAAGGATAGACTGGCACCTTGGAACCTTCCTGCCTGCAGGGACCCCAAAAACTGGTGAGATATCGGCGCTCGTGACCAGATCACCGAGTGGGGGAGGAGATCCATCCCTATACCTGCAGGGAACCCTGGGAGGGCGGGGGAGCGGTCTTACACACCTCACCCAGGTCACTAGGTAGGGAGTATCTAACCAATATCTGTACAGCCTTTTAAGCGGAACTCTCAGCAGAAAGCTTAAGGGACATT
>PVLD010001166.1:0-197975 GCA_004027595.1 Dinomys branickii
CACTCGCTCTGTCGGCTGGTCGTCTTCTTCCCGGAAGTCCTCATTTCTGTCTTCATATTGCTATATTTCATTGTTTGGGTGGTAATCCTCTGGGAGGTTCTCTCTCTGCTGCCTACCCGGTCGCCATCTTCCCGGAAGTCATGTGAAAATGAATTTTTAATGTACTTCATATTTAGCAGTTTATATCTCTCGAAGGTATTTCCAGGGACATAGCTAGCTGTACCTGGAATAACAGCCCTTGTCCTTTTTCTTTGAACTACCATTTATGAGGGGTTTTCTTCACCTGCTTAGATTGTTATTTAGGCAAATCTCAATTTAACTCCTGGACCTCTGAAGAAATGGTGATGTATATACCTCCCAAGAGTGTCTAATATGTTCTTTATGCAGTACAGTTTTACTAAGCTTAACACAGAAATTCTAAAAATATGGGTGAAGTAATTTCATAAAGTGGTCTGGTTTGAGTTATATAATACACATTTTGTTGGTTTGGGACAGGGTCTTGCTATGTAGTTCAGGCAGGCCTTGAGTTTACTATACAGTCAAGGCTGGCATCAAACTCAAAGCTATCCTCCTGCCTCATCCTCCCAAGTGGTGGGATTTCTTATAGGCTACTAGTATGCCTGGTTTTAAACAGAAGTCTTTGTATCTTGGTGTCTCTTACTTTGACAAAGCTTTCAGCTCCATTCATCAGGTGATACGGAGTCTAAGAATTGAAGAGGCAAGGCAAGGGTCATGAACAAATCCACACAGGATTCTTCTGCTCCCATATTTTCCAAATTTGGGCTAAAAAACCTTTCAATGTTGACTTGAGCACTAAATATTATAGAATATCATTAAGATTCCTTGTAAATTACTGAAATGTGTATCCCTTTACTTTGTATCCAGGCTGGACGTAAAGAAAGAAGTGATGCACTCAATTCTGCAATAGATAAAATGACAAAGAAGACCAGGGACTTGCGTAGACAGGTAAGTTGGAAGAAGGTACTGATTGCTTTTCTCTAAGTTCTCAATTTTGTGGTTTTAATTAAAATCCTAATAAATACTAGGCTTATTTTAGTTGGGGGAAAAGAATAGGTTTTCACAGAAAAAATAGCTATTCACATTTTGTTGCTAATAAGCTTCTCAGTTGCTAAAACTTTGATAGGGACATGGGATAGCACATTCCCACTCGGATGCTTTAAGAAGTGTGAAAGGATGTATAGGTAGGAAATTCAATTTAAAATATCTTGGGGGCCGGGCATGGTGGCGCATGCCTGTAATCCTAGTACTCAGGAGGCTGAGGCAGGAAGATCGTTGTGAGTTGGAGACCAGCCTTGGCTACAAAGTGAGCTCAAGGCCAGGCTGAACTGCATAGCAAGACCCTGTCTCTAAATGACTAAAAATAAATAAATAAATAAATGAAATAAAATTATTTGGGAACCTGTAAAAATAACCTTGAAGGATTTTGTTATATTGGCTCACATAGAGTTAGAGATAAAACATTTAAAATACTTATTTGACTTGCCCCATTCTGATTAAATACTTGTAGTTCCTTAGCTCATGGGTGGAGTTGTGCTCCCAGTTTAATATGGTCAATTCGGAGATATTTGTGGTGCTGTATTTTTCCATGTTTGGTAAGATAAAGAATTTGTTCTTGATGTTTTAAAAAAATCCCATTAACATTTTAAAATTAAATTTAATTTTAGTCTTTAAAGAAGTTCGAGTTACATCTGTAAAACAGTGTATTAAAGAGGTAAAAAGTTATAATAATAATTCAGAAAATAGTCAAGAATTACCCAAGAGACATTTTATTGCTCATGTCTTATACAAAGCAAAATTAAAGGTTAAATGTATCTTTAATTTCCTTTTGGTGTAGCAGTGTTTAAAAATGTTTAGAAAGCTGGGGCTGAAGGCACAGCTCAGTGGCAGCATGAAAACCTAGCATACGCGAGGCCCTGAGTTTGATCTCCAGCACCCCCACAAAAAAAATTTATGAAGATAACCTTTTTAAGTTTTAAGGTTCATGGTTTGAACCCCGAATCCTTTTAGATAAACTTGCAAAAAGTTCTCTTTATTCATTGTTTTTTGTTCAGCTTTTTATTATTCCTTTAAGAGAAAGCCTTAGTTTTATAATTTTTACCAGAAAGAAATATTGTCTTAAAAACAGATTCGATTGCTGAAGTGCTGTAACCGTAATACAAAATAGTCTCCACGATCCCATGTTTCCTGTGTTGTAAGTCAGATAATGTACATTGCTTACACCAAGAGGCTTCATGTAAGTGTAGCCAATCTGTTGTAGACTTCCATTAGATTTAGAAGTAGAGGAGAAAAAAGGCTAGCTTCTTGGTAGAAATAAAACCAAATTTATGCAATTTAATTATTAGCTCCGCAAAGCTGTCATGGACCACGTTTCAGATTCTTTCCTGGAAACCAATGTTCCACTCTTAGTATTGATTGAAGCTGCAAAAAATGGAAATGAGAAAGAAGTTAAGGAATATGCCCAAGTTTTTCGTGAACATGCGAACAAATTGATTGAGGTAAGTGTTTTAGCAGTTTCTTTAACTATAACTTGAAGTGTGGTGAGTTTTAATCATAATTCAATCAGTTAAAATTTTTAGGGGTTCACTTGACATGCAGCATGTATAAAGTAAGTTTTTTATCATCACTGAATGGCTACCCACAGCTGCCGTTTTTGTCAGTTCACATTACATAGTGTATTACTTTCCTACCCTAGAAACTTAACATTGCCATTTAATGTTAATACAGATAAAGACAGGTCATGGTACTAGACTTAGAGTACAATATGTAAAGTGGTGGTGACTAAGGGCTGGGGCTCCCAAGAGTCGTCCTGCCTGGGCTTGCATCTTGGTTACTTGTGTCGTGCTTCCCTGTTCTCATTTCTTATCTATAAAAATGATACTAATAATCCCTACTTTGGGCTATTTTGAGAACCAAATGAGATGGTACATGTCAGTAGGTGCTTAGCCTAATGCCTGAGACATAGATGCAAATGAATCTTCTTGTTTTAAAAGTGAAAAAGATACAAGCTCTGCAATGATATTAGATACATTTACATAGTAGAAATCTGTATGGAAAAGGTTGATTTGTAGGGTGACAAGAAGAAAAAAGAATTACCATTTGATTTCCAGATAAATTAGACTTGCCTCTATCTTTTGCTAACTGAATTTATGTTATTTATTTGTTAATGCTACATTGTGGAAACGTGACACACAGTAAACATATACCCAAGTGACTTGATGTTTGTAACTTTAATGCAAAACAAGTAATATTTGGTGAAGACGCTCCACAGAGCACTTGGCAGGTTGGTCATCATGTAACAGGAGGACATAGCCCCACACGTAAGATGTGTGTCTAGTATATTTGGATTTATAGTGACATTAGCCCAAGTTAATACCAGAAAAATATTCCAGGGAAACATCAGTAATCACATTAAATGTATTACTAACTTTATATCTGGTTTTCTTTGAATATTAGTTTAAGTGTTATTCTGACCTTAATTAGTTATAGACAGAATACATAGGTCAGTCTGCTGTTCACATTAATGATTGTGGGCTGGAGGTACAGCTCAGTGGGGTAAGTGCTTGCCACTAAGCACTTAAGGCCCTGAGTTCGATCCCCGGTCCAGGGGGGAAAAAAAAAAAAGGAACGCACATTAATGATTGTGGCATTTGGAGACTTTCATTTGTGTCTCCATTAAACATAATCTTATTTACAGTAGTTTCACGACAGTATAAGATGTAATTTCCAGATGTATAAGATTTTGTGCTCAGGAAGCCAATCTTGTGTTTTAGAAAGTTTGAGTGACAAGAGTCAAGGACACTGTAAGCCCAAGGTCTCGTTGAGTACCAGCACAGTGACAAGCTCAGGGTGGCAGCTGAAGAGGGGGCAGCCCTCACCTGCACTGGGGGGCCCTTTGTTAGGGCTGGTTGGGTCCCTCTAAGCCTCTCCAGCCAGCCCCCTGAGGCTGACACCTGCTGATACCGTAAGGTATACTTTCTGCATTTCTTAAGTGAGGAAATTGAGGCTTAGAGAAGTTAACTTTGCGTAAGCTCTTTGGACTTTCATCCCACCAACAATGAAGGTGTTCAACCTAAGCTTAGTAGCCTAGTGGACATCCTGACACCCACTGAGAGAGGGTGAGCATTGGAGACCTTACTCCAGGTCCAGCAAGTTTTTTTTCAAGGTTATATTTTTAATTTAATTTTAAACATCACTAACCAGGTGCTCTCTTAAGTATTAGTGTGGTCTTCCCACCACAGTTCAAGTCTAACCTGGTTCTCACCTTTATCCCTCTCCATACCTTCCATCCCCAAGCTTATTGATGAATTAAATACTTGGCTTTTCATTGCCTGAGGTATAACCGTAGGCTTTGTGGTGCCATTCTGAAGCAGTTTAATTACATTTATGATAATAGAGTCAGTAAGATACATAATTGCATATGTCCATGAAAAGGAAAGGACACCGCTTCTCCTCCCCATACCACTTTTGTATTACAATGAAACACTCAATTAGTCAGAGACTTGTTTTAGCAAAGGTAAAATACTTAATTATGAGTTTTTATTAATCTCTTGATTTAATTTCTTTTTATTAGTTATCTCCTACTACAGTAAATGTCTATAGGCCAACTTTAGTTTGAGGCCCATTTCCCCTGAGGGTCCAAAGGAAGTTAAGAGTGCTATATAAAAACTGGCCAAGGCTGATGAAAGTAAGCCTCTGGCAGGAAAGGAAAGGCTCAGATTCTCTAGCCACTGAGAGTTCTGACACTAATTACCAGGAATTTGTACAGACTCACAGGTTAAGGCCATTGTCTACAAAGCAGGGCTGCCAGTACTTTAAATGCCAGCCTAAGTTTGGATACCTGTTAGTATAGAACGTGGTCTGCTTTGGAGAAAGTCCTGTGTGCTGCTGAGCAGAATTTGTATTCTGTTGTTGGCTGGAACACTGTTGATACCTACTAAGTCCTTTATTCAAAGGTTTAGTTTGGCTCTGATACTTTGTTGATATTTTTGTCTAGTAGATCTGTTTGCGACAGTGGGGTATTGAGGGTCCCCATTACCACTGTATTGGTCTTTATCTGATTTTTCATATTCACTAGTGCTTGTTTTATGTACTTGGGTGTGCTGGTATTTGCTGTGCATATGTATTTATGATTATTTTTTCCTCAAGATTTTACAAGGATGTAGTGACCTTCTTTGTGTCTTCTGATCTGTCTTGGCTTGAAATCCACTTTGTCTGCAGGTGGAATAGCTTCTCTTGCTTTTTTCCAGGATTCTGTTGCATGAAGTATTGTTTTCCATCCTATGAATTTTAGTCTGTGGGTTTACTTTTGAGTTAAATGTGTTTCTTGTGTACAGCTTGTCTTTGGATCTTATTTTTTGTTCATTCTACCAATCTGTTTCTTTTGATGGGTGAATTGAGACCATTCACATTGATGGTTACAACTTATAGGTATTGACTTGTCCTTGTCAGCATGTTATTTTCTTGTTGATTACCTTTCTTTTCCTTCAATTTAATTGCTTGCCTTGCGGGGTGGATTTATTGTATTGGTATTCTTAGAATTGTCTTTTTCTAGAGTATCCTTCAGAACTTTTTGGAGGGCTAGTTTGGGTGGTCCTCTATTTATTTCTTCAGGTGTTCTTTGTCATAGAAATATCTTTTTTTTTTAAATTTTGAAAGATAATTTTGTGATATACATACATCTGGGTTAGAGGTTGATTTCTTTTAGGGCTTGCAGTTCTTCACTTTTTGCTCTTCTTGACTTAAAGGTTTGGGTTGAGAAGTTGACTGTGATTCTGATGGGTTTTCTTTTATAGATGAGTTCTTTTCTCTAACAGCTTTTAATATTCTGTTCTTGTATTCAATTTCTAAAATCCTAGCCAGGGTATGGTCGCACATACTTGTAATACCAGCACTTGGGAGGCTAAGGCTGGAGGATTGCTCTGAGGTCAAGGTCAGCCTGGGCTACATAGTGGGTTCAAGGCCATCCTGTAATACATAGTGAGACCCTGTTTCAGAAAACAAGCAAAACTGAATTTCTCAAATCTTGACTCTTATGTGCCTTGATGTAGTTTTTTCCTAATCATGGCTAACTTGGATTCTCTATGCCTCACTTACCTGTGTGTCAAATTCTTTTTCCATGCTTAGAAAGTTTTCTACTATTATTTCTGTGAACAAGTAGTTCTTAATGGTTTTTTTTTTGTGCTATCTTCTGATTCTTCATTGATTTCAATTAATCATATGTTATTATTCTTTGCATCATCTAGCAGCTGTTGGATTGATTTTTCATGGCCCCTTACTATTTTTAAGAAGTCTTTCATCTGATGATCACTAATCACAACCTTGTCTTCTAGATCTGATATTTTATCTTCACATTGGTTGTTTCTGCTATATATACTTCCAATAGAATTTTAAAATCTCCTGAATATCTGTTGAATCTGTTTTATGGAATCTAGTTCCTTCCTATGTTGGGCATTCATGGTTTCCATCCCTTTTTTTTCTCCCGTATTTTTTATCTGTATCTACTCTAGATTCATTAACCATGTCCTTTGTGATAGTCATCATCTCATTAATTACTGTGTAGTTATTTCTGTGGTTTTTCTCTCCCTAGAGACTCAATTATTTGCTGTTTGTTACTTCCACTGCTGCAATTTCAGAAAGTTCAGCTGGATGACTTTTGATTTGTTTTTTCCCACCTCAGTGCCCCCTTGATTTGCCTTGGGTGAGCTAGAGGCCTGGGGTTGCATTTTGTTTCCATGTTTTCTCATTTTCTTTGTTGTTGTTGTTTTCTGTATTGATGCTTATAAATTGCTTATGGTAGGTAGCTTTATTACTACATCAAGGCCTCTTTAAGAAATGACTACTTTTCAGAGATGTGTTCTAGACCTAGCTGATGCTTAGCCTGTGAGTCTTTCTCAGGATCCTGCCTTTTCTACTTACTAGAGATGAGAGGTTGTAGTCTGTTTGGCCTAGCACCCAGTTCTTTGTTTGTGGACCATAATATTATGTCTCCAGTACCATCTAGGTGTTGACATACAAGGAAGATCATTTGATCACAGCAACTATATTACCTTGGGTAAAGTACTACAGTCAGCAGTAACAATAGCATCAAACACAGGCTAAAAAACGACAAGCTCTGATAACCAACAATTTGCCACTTAACTGTATGTGTAAGACTTATATAACAAAACCTAAGACAAATGAGAAAATCGCATACAGTATATATCCACTCATTGGATATTCTCATCCTAAGGAGAGAAAATTAAAAAGGAAGAGGAGGAAAAAGTAGACAAAAGAAGAAAAAAATATATTAGAGGCAAAGTTGAAGGACAGAGGAAGATTACCAGGCAAACTGGTAAAGAAGACAGGATGGAAGGAAAAGCATGAAACAACATGAACAGGGCCAAAATGAGACAAAAGAACTACAAATAAAGTTCACCTTCACAGAGAAGCAAAATGATCAGAGAGAAAAACCTAAACAAATAAAAAGTGAAAAAAGAAAAATCAAACGATGTTTCTCTGTGATTTCAAGCCTGTGGTTATTTTCTGTAGTTTTGTGGCACTCTCCAGTTCAAGGTGTGGCTGTGCTCTTGCTAGTAGATGAAGGAGGCAGTTGGGGCCTAGATTTGTTCCAGGTGATCCCAGCAAGCTAGGCATGGATTAGGGCATGGTGTTGGTTTTGGGACTTTCAGATCCACAGAAGTTCAGGCCTAAGGTCTGCTGTAGGGGGCTCAGGGCCTGAGTCATTTAGCTTGTAACACTCTAGGTGTCTCCTGCAGCCTGTCCGGGGCTCCCTGACCGTGGACCTCTCCTGCAGTTGTTCCTCACTTAGTCTCTGTGGTAGTAACACTGTGAGCACTGAGAGAAAGCCAGCCCTGGCTGCGAAGTCCTGAACCACTTGGCCTCTCTCCAGAATGGTGTCTGCTAAACCCACTTTTGAGGACATACGGAAGTTGCTTGGACTGGAGTCACTCACCAGCTGTTGTAGTACACTTCATCTAGGGTGCGTTTCTCCCTGGAGGCCTCCGAAGGTGCCGCTCTCACGGTGTCTCTGTAGGTTAGATTTTCTTTTCTCACACCGCATGCTAGGAGCTGGCGAGAAGGAGCTGTTCGCTCCTCCTTTGTCCTGTGGCTGTGGTCTCTCCAGTTTTTCTGTAAGCTCCAATTTTACCTTTAGATCTTCCTTGGGTCCCAGGGATCCACCTTGCTCATTATTTCCTTCTCCAAGTTGTTATTTTCTTCAGTAGCCTTTTAATACATGACCAAAATAAATTTAGAGTAGATGTGGTGGGTCTCGCTAGCTTAGTTTTGGGGAGTGTTATATAATGATTTAATAGAAATAATTTCCTCCCATATCAGAGAAAATATAATAAAAAGTTCGTGTTTTATTTTTTTAGGAGTATCATGTAAAATTGCTTCAAATGAAATAGATCCTAAGTAATAGTAGGGATAATACCCTCTGCAAAATTGAAACCTCTTATGGTGCCTGCTGTGTCTGCGACACTATGGACATAGAATATTGGTTTCAGAAACAAAACCCACATACTGTTGAGGTTTTAACCAGCAGCAGCAGATTCCTCTAGTCCCACTGTACACACAGTATCAGTGACTATGTGGTCTTGGCTGTCTGTTGGATCCTTATTAAAGGACTTTTGTGATTTTACTTGAAAGCAAATAGCAGAATATTTGGCATGAGGTCTGTCTTAATTGTTATTTTCTGAGAGTCTAACTTCACAACCCAGTTGTCAGTGGAATAACTCCTTGCGCAGTATCAGAGCCCCTTTCTCACATGAAGGTTGCACAGTGTGTGTCCTTAAAGCCATTGTGTGAGGGGAGCAGGAGTTAGGGTGGGACAGGATTGGTGAACTGAATGATCGATCCACTGTTTGCCATTTTTTTCTGCTGTGGAGGGCTTCTTTCTCATTTGCTTTTAAAATGACATGGCTGTGCTTCTAGGTAATAATGACGCCTTTTATTCTGGACTCTTTCTCCCAATCAAGTTAATACTTTCTTTATGTTGCTCTTCAATTTAAAGTAAGTTGGGGTGAAGAGTTTATTTACTGTCAGAAATATTAGCCTGTGTGTCCTTTTTAATTGTTTCATGCCTCGCCCATTCCCTTTAGCTTAATAGCCAAAAAAACCATCAGTTTTCCCTTTAATTTTACTCTCTTCTGAGTCTTTTTTTCAGTTTTATGAATTGAAAGAATGAAAGGGGGGAAATGTCATTCGTGAAATCCTGCCTATAAAAACTATATATAATTTAGTATCCCTTTCCCCTCAGCCTCCAATATCGTGTTAAAATATGCCTCTTACAATGAATTTGCAGCAATAAGATTGTATCTCACACATTGCTGCGTGGGTTAAGTACCAAAAAGTAGATGTAACTGGTGTGCTGAGCTGTACTATCACTTGCTCCCCTCCTTCTGGTGTTTTTGTTACCTGGGACTTTATAAGGTAGGGCTTTATCGGTTTGCAATGTGTTAACTGCAGACTGAATGATCTGCGTTATAACTTTTATTCTGCGATGTGCCGATAATAGTGTGCTCTTTACTTCAAGGCTTTGTAAAGAGCATTTGAATTCAATGTTAACCTTTTATCATTCCTTGTGACATGTTGGGTGTTTTCTCTTTATGTACTTTAGGTTGAAATTCTGGCAAATAGCAAAGTAAATGAAGCTTCAGTTTAGACCCATAGAATATTTGATGAAAAAATCAGCTGTGCTTTGAGGGGATTCTGACTGTGGATTCTGTGTGAGTTCTAGGCATATCCAGCCTGGTTTTCTCACATTTCCAAGGGTCTGTAAGTCCCAGTGTCCTGTAGGTACCTTACCCACAGACAGACTTTTTAAGGCTGAATTTAACCACTGTCAAATTTTTGAATGATAAAACACAGTTTAGATGAATCCTGTTCTCGAGGGTTTTGAATTCTTTTCTCCCAGAGGACAGCAGAAATGAATGATTAAGGAAGCATTCTGCCCAATTTGTGTCTGGTCCAGGAAAGAGTGCAAACCCTTCCATCTTCTCACCAGGAAATAGGACTGATGGATGAGCTCCTGTCCAGTCAGCATTCTTTCTAGATTTATTGATGGATTAGGAAGGTAAAGTAGAAGTAAGAACGTTAAAAGTGGTTTGTACAATATTGTAGAAATGAAAATAATTACAGGATTACTTGGGTTGTGATGTACAAATAAAAAACTTTTAAAAAAACCAAATACCCAAGTTGTTTAAAATAGTGTATTCTATTTCAGTCAATTCACTACCTCTAGTCATAGTTTTTATTTGTTCTTATGTAGTGATATTTCCATTTACATCCTGCATCTTCCTGAAGCTCAACGGACACGACTTACTTTGAACAAAAACATATAAAATAAGGTAGATATGGAAAATTAGGACCAAGAAAACAATAGTAGACAATTATGAACTTAATCGTCATGTTGAGTTTTGACACCCAGCTGCTGATAGGGGAGCAGGAAGGAAAACTGAAATACATACAACTGCATAGTTCTTGTCTGCAGGATAAACAATATGACCCCCTCCCGAAATAGCTTAATTCAAGAATAGAGTGTAAAAAGAATCCTTACATGAAGCTTTTGTGGATGGGTACTGGGAATCGAACTTAGTATCTTGCACTTGCCAGGTAGGCACTGTGCCACTGAGCTATATGCCCAGCACATGAAGCTTTTATATAAGGAATATCAAATAATCATTCAATAGTGATATAATCAATCCTAGATATATAGGGTCCTCAGTATTTTGATAATAAACACAGGGCCATGAGTTTCCTTCTTGTAAGTACTCTGTAGGGCAGGGCCCTAACATCTAACTGCTGTTGAGCCAGCTATAAGTTGGTAAGGGACTTATCCAGCATTGGTGCTCAGTCTTCCTGGAACAGCATTCGGAGGACTAAGGATCCGGGATTCTGTCACCGTCCCTCACAGGCGACTTCACTTTGGCCATTGTGCTCACTCTGTCTTCGTGCTCTGCCTCCATCCCACATTCTCCATTTTTAACTTTCTCTTCCCTCTATTTCTAACCCTCTTCCCCTTCTATTTTTACCCCTCTTGCTTGGAAGTGATACACTCTGTTATATTAATGGAAACTCAGTATTGTAACATGTGTGTTTAACTCATGGGTTGCATTTAATCAGTATCTTTTCCTTCTTCTGAAACAATACAGTACTGTGCAAGAATCTTAGAGTGCTTTTAACTTCAGTCATTCTCGAACTTAAATATTATTGTCGTCCACTACTTTGGGCCCCTTAGTTGTTGCCCCATAGGTTAGACACTGTTGACTGCTTCGTTCATTGTATTTGGCCTTTGCTAACATCTGCCCATCTGACCCCTTTTCACTGTCTCATGTTGCTGCATAGTAAGCGCTCTTCTGTGATCTCCTTCCTCCCTAAACTATGTTCTTCAGGGACTTGTCGGGGAAGGACATCTTGGGAGTTAGTGCCCTTGTGTAGTTCGTTTCTTTATTGTTTAATATCTTTACTTGGTCGTATTATGGGGGGGCCGCTTGGATGTAAACATCCCCTTTATGACTGCTTCAAATTGTTTGCATTTTTGTTGTCGTAAAGCTCACTTTAGTGTAATCTAACTGTTAGGTTGCTTTTTATTTACCATGTGTAAAATTTAACTTCCCAAATCTGAAAATTATATTTCATCCTCTCTGAAAAAAAGTAGCTATTTTCTTTTTAGTACTGTCTCCTACCATTCTTTCCTTTTGAAATTCCTAGTAGTAAAATAGTACATTGGCTCAATCTATCTTTCATATCTCTTTTGTGGATTTTACATTTTCCATACCATGAAACATTCTTTACTTTTTCCAAATAATTTATTTAGTTTGACCTTCCAGGTAAATAAATCTTTTTAGCTGTGTTTAATTAATATTTTGTATTTCTGGAAGTAGTAGATGTTACTACTTTCTTTCAGTTTGATCCTTTTCAGATCTACCTAGTCATTTTTGGTTTGGTTGGTTTGGTTTGGTTTGGTTTGGTTTGGTTTGGTTTGGATTGGTGGCTGGGTCTCACTGTATAGTACAGGCTGGCCTTGAATTCACTGTGTAGCCCAGGGTGGCCTCCAGACAATCCTCCTGCCTCAGCCTCCTAAGTGCTGGTATTACAGGCATTTGCCACCACACCTGGCTACCTAGTCATTTTTGAGTGTCTGAATTCTCTTTATTTCTGTTAACATAAGAAATAGATTCCTTCCTTCCTTCCTTCCTTCCTTCCTTCCTTCCTTCCTTCCTTCCTTCCTTCCTTCTTTCCTTCCCTCCCACCCCCCTCTTTCTTTTCTTTCTTGGTGGTGTACTGAGAAGCTAGAAAGGCACTCTTATCACTGAGCTATATCCCCAGCCTTTTTTATTTTGAGACGGGGTCTTGCCCGAACTGGCTTTGAACTTGAACTCCTGCTTCTTCAGCCAACATACCCAGTCCACATTCCATTTTTCATTATATGATTATTATGGGTCTGATTACATAAGTAGTTTTTTGTTTTCTCTTGCACAAGGTGGCATATTTCCTTTTGTACTCTGTTTTATTGTGAGTTCACATTCTTGGCAATTTGTACATGGAAGTAGTTCAGGGACACTAAGAATTAAACCCAGAGCCTTCACATGGTACTACAACTCCACCCCTTTGTTTGCTTTTGATTTTGAGACAGGGTCTAAGTCACTAAATTTCGCAGGTTGGGCTTGAATTTGTTATCTCCTGCCTTAGCCTCCCAGTGTGCTAGGAGTACAAGTATGTGTCACTATGCTCAGCTAAATTTACCTCCATCAGAGGAAATTTCCTTATTTGCTTCTACCAGTTGCTTAAACTTAAGAGTTTTTTAGGCCATAAAGATAAAGATCATGTAATTTCTATGTCTGAAACCCCTGGGGGGGAAGAGGGTTCTGGTTTGCATTTAGGGTAGTGTGGAGGCCTTTCCTTCTCTTCCTGGGGAGAATGCCGTTACATTTCTATTTTCCTCTTCCAGGGTACTTGTTTCCTTAATTTCCTCTTTATCAAGGTTATTATCTTTTGGCTGTCACAGTTCTGTGCAGTGTCCCTTCTCCGAGGAACCTACTTTGTAAGGGCCCTGGCGATTGCCCATTAAAAACCCAAGTTCCGATCACAAGTCCCTCACCCACCTACCCACCCCACCCCTGCACTCCCCAAGATTAACACTTTTCAGTGCTGAATTTCTGCTTCCTGAATTTCTCTGAATTTCTGCTTTCAGAGATAATTTGTCTTAATTTTTCAGCTACTTAACTCTGTATATACATTTTTAAAAACATTATGGAAATTAATTTATATGCTTTACATTCAACCATTTTAAGTGTGTGACAGTGATGTTTAGTAAGTTTGTGGAACTGTGCAGCCATCATCACAACCTACATTGAGAACTGTTCTATTGCTCACACATGTGTGGTTTTTTATATCTGATTGCCTAGTAACTGGAAAGATGGAGGCTTATCGTCTATATATTCTTTCACCTTTTCCTTTGTTTTGGGGCTGTTACAAACTTTCTGAAGGGCTCTGAAATTTCTATCACCTGCAGTTGGGACTTTTGCTTTATTTAGGACAAGTTTAAGAAAGCTGAGTTACAGATTTCACTGTAATTTTTTTAAAGAAAACTTAGCTGATAGCGTGACTCAAGGCCTGTGGAGTGTGGTGCGGGCTTGAGCTCCCGCAGCCTGCTGCTTGGTCAGGGCGGCCTGCTGGCCTTGCAGCTCCCTGCCTGCCTTCTCACATGCTCGCTCCGTAGCAGGCGGGAGCTGCATGGAGCAGAGAAAGCTCTTCCATGGGGGCTCAGGGGCTGGGGCAGTGAGTGACTCAGCCGAGTGTAACGAGTGTAACGCTAGACTTCACTTAAATTCTGTCTAAAGATAATCCATTGTGGAATAAAGATAGAGCTTTCTTAAATGGCTGAAAAGCTGTCTTTTCTGTTTTGTTATAGATGTCATATTTGTTGATCTGTCATACAGTAAACAGCTCAGATTGTCACTGGATTACTTATAAAATCAGCAAAACTCAAGGGTGATTTTGTTTTATCAGGAGTTTGCAAATTTTCTGAAGACACTTCTACAATGTTCATATTTAGAGAATTTAGATAAGAACTTAGCAAAGGAGAACTTAGACAAGAAAGGGTCTGTGACCTCAAACCTAGAGGTCATAGAGTCAGTTATAGTCCGCCTGTTAGATCAGCAGGAACCAGAGATATTTATGTTGCTGATACACCATAATGTAACTATAGTAGCAAAAATATTTATTTTCAGAACAAATCTGAAGATACCACTTACTGATCTACAAAGCCTCCACTCTGCTAGGTCCTCTGTGGAAGTTAAGTGCTCCAAGTGTTTGTAATTCCGACATTGAATTCTTCTTTAGTCTTGGTATTAACTGTTATCCCTGATTTCTGAAAGCCCAGAGTTTCCAGTGAAAGAGGCGTTTAGGAACCAACCCCCCCTTTCATGGTAGCCAGGCCTGGCACTGGTGTCTGAGGTTAGCCTCTCAGCGCTGTGGCAGAGATTGCATTTGCACATTTGTCATTGTTAGAAGTGAGCAGCCCTATCCCTGGAGGGTGAATTAAAGCTCATTCATCCAGAGAAGACTGTCAGTGACAGGCGCCGCTTCCTCCACCCAGGCCTTCTGAAACAGGCAGTGTACTCTTGTAGAACATCCCCGCTTCAGCAGTACATCAGAGCATTGCAAAGTAATGTTGTAAACTAAGAACAGCTTTTCCATACCTATTGTTTTATTATGATTTATATCAGGAAATACAAAAGATGGTTTAAGAATTCAGTCATTTCAGCCTTAGCCACGCCCTCATGTGTCTCAGACCTGTGTGTCTGATCTGCATAGAGAATACTTACATAATCTTTTGCTTCTTAAATACTTTTGATGAGTTTTAAGGATTCATGAAATGGAGAGAATACAAACTAACATAAAATCGTATTAGTAGTGACTGGAAAGTAGAAGGAAGAATCAGAATGAGGCTGTTGGCTGGCCGGCCTGGGAGTGGACGGGCTGCCTGCCCTCTCTGCCCTCACCTCACAAGGGAGCTTGGTCAGTCTAAAACTGTTAATTCAGTGATAGGCATCAAATTTTTTTTTAAAATGCCTTAAGGCAGTAGAGCAAGAAAAGATGTAGAGTGTTCTTCATGGACATATCTAATTAAGCTTTTGCCTTCTGTTTCACATCACAAAATACACATTTTGAGGGTAATTATTTTGCCCAGTACTTGGGATTGAACCCAGGGCTAGGTACATGCTAGGTATTCCACCGCTGAACTGCTTTCCCAGGCCCCCCAAGTAGCTGGTATTACAGGCATACATAACTGTGCCCGGCTAAGCGTAATTTTTAAGTCTTAAGTTTTATAAAATTTAGCTTAGCTCATATTTTGTAGTAATTGTCAAACTACACAAAGAAATAGAAATCTCCAATTATTTCTGCAAATTGTCATCCTGAAAAGAAATGGCTCTTTGCTCGGGCTGACAGTAGAAGACAGAGTAGGCTATAGGTGTTGCCTCTTTGTGTTGTTTTGAAGGCTCCATAAACATTAGTGATCTGACTTTCTGTTTCCTTAGTTTTCATGTTTAAAGTGCACATTACTTGTTTTTCTTCATTATTAGGCATTGCAGGATTTTCATAGTTACCAGTCTTACAGGAAGCTGATAATCTTTAACTGTGGCACTGCATACAGCAATAACAGTGTATAATTTTTCTTGTGCATGTTTGTGCTTAAGTTTGGTGGAGGAGTAAAAACCCGAGGGTATTGGCACTGCCCGTGTTTACTCCCCTGTGCTAGACCCTGGAAAGCGCCTCTGCTACTCCACCGCCTGCGCCTGGGTAGAGATGTGTCTCAGCACTGTGCAGTCAGCTGGGCCTTAGCACTGCTAACACAGTTGACAAGTCTGTCCATTTAGAAACGTGGGTAAGTGAAAACTACCTTCACAGTTGCTACGGAGCATCATTCCAACACAGCCAGAGCTTTAGCCAAACAAGTATGACGACTTGGAAAGATGGTGTCTGGCTCTGTTAGCTACATCACTGAGATGTTAGGCTGGGAAGATAAGGATTTTATTTCAAATTAAGCACTGTTAGGAAAGGGTCAAGCTGTTGATTTTTTTTTTTTTTTGAGAACCCATCTAAAGGACAGCTTTGCTCTCACCTGTGGAATATCATTCCTGTTTCCTCTTTCCATTTTTTGCAGATCGCCTTGGGTCTGTCTTGATGCTGTCCTCATGCTTTTTTATTTGCAGAACATACCTGTGTTCAAATGAGACTTACCTTGGCTTAAATCAAGCGTTCATATACCTGTGAAATAAGAACAGCAACTTAGAATTTTTATTTCCTTCAAAAATAGCTGCAAAATTCATGTCCCTTTGTGGATACAAATGGTGCTTTCCTTTTCTTTTGAGACAGGGTCTTGCTATGTAGTCCGTGCTGGTCTGGAGCTTACTATGTAACTCAAGGCTGGCCTTGAACTGGCCGAGATCTTTCTGCCCCAGCCTCTCGCATGCTAGAATTACAGGTGTGCGCCACCACACTGGGCCAGTGATGCTTTCCTAATGCCTTTGGGTCTTCACCTTTTCTCACAGTACTGCCAATACCAGAGAGCCTCTTTCTGAAGTTAATGTACAAGCAGGTTAGAGTCCCTGCACAGCCTCTGAGGTCCAGGTTCTGGGGTCTTTCCTGGTCTTGCCACCACCCTACAGTGTGATTTGTGTATTTTGAGTCTGTATAGTTTGCTTAATACAGAGTGTGTCCCCATCAGCAGGTTATGAGAAATGAAACCCCATCGGTGTAGCCTTCATCTGTTCTGAGAAGTTTTTGGGTTGAGGTTTATTAATTCCTGTAAATAGGTATATGACTGTTTTCCTTAGTCAAAAAGAGAAAAATCCTCAACAGATCTTTTTGTGTTGTTCCCTCATAGGTTGCCAACTTGGCCTGTTCCATCTCAAACAATGAAGAAGGTGTAAAGCTTGTTCGAATGTCTGCAAGCCAGTTAGAAGCCCTTTGTCCTCAGGTAAAGTACATCAGCAGTGTTTGTAGCACCACCAAACTGGGTTTGACTAGAGTGGAAATGGAGCTTACTTTTAAGTTTTCGCCTTTATTTTTTAAGGTTTTAAAATGGGCATCTTAGAGACAAACCACTGATGGAAAATCCATACAGCTTGGGGAAAGTCTCTGGGTTTTTATTTGTTGTTTTTGTTTTCTTTTGATTTTGTGATACTAGGGATTGAGCCAGGTGCACTCTCCTTATAGAGCCACTGCTCCAGCCCTTTTGATTTTTTATGTTGAGACAGAGTCTTGCTAATAAAAAGACTGCCTGCTGCCCTCAGACATAGAGTTCTCCTGCCACACCCTCCCAAGTGGCTGGTGTTATAGGCACGGTGCCACCTCCTTTTGCCATCACACATCACTAACTTCCTGCACTTTGGTAAAAGTACAGTGTCCTCCTCCATTGCAAGAAAGTGAGTGTCAGTGACCGTGCATCCGCCCGTGCCCCATCATAAGACCCGGTGTTGGAGGCTGTCTTGGAGGAAGCCTTAGTGCAGGGCTAGTACTTCTCTAAGGAGCTCAAGAGGCTGATGATGAAGCTGTAACTTAATTCAGCCAGTAAAATCCAGAGAACTTTCCTCCAGTGTTAGATAGAAGATTAGGCTACAGTGAGCCTGTGGCACCCTGACAGACTTGGAAGTACATAGGACAGTAAAATTCTTTTGCATGCCCAGTGTTTTGCCTGAACACTCCTGAGGGAGCTCACTGTGTGCATGGCCTGGCACTCCCTGGCATCCAGAGATTACTAAGCAGTATGGGTGACGTTTTGGTAGAAGAGATTTCCTTCCCATTTTCCCAAGTAGCTAATGTCCAGGACACACTCTGATGACTTAATTAAACTCTTTCTGTGTGTCCTGCCAGATGGCAGTGGCCACAGACAGGCAGATAAGCTACAGAGGTGGAGTGCGGTTGGGTGTCAGAGGAATGAAGTTGCTGGGCTATGTCTACAGCCATTCTGAAAATACACTGAGACGTTACTTTGACTCTTTCATATAAATATTCCCCCGCAGTCAAGATAGCTTAGTTGTCTGGGATTGCTTTAGTGGTAGGTAGTTTGATGAGCACCTTGTGAATCCACATCATCTGATGGATATTTCCATGGGTTTAACCCAGCCATGAAGTCTGCCAGTGATTGTTAGATATACAGGTAATAAGTGCAGTGGATTTAGTCACACCTCCAGAAAGGTTACGGGTAACTAAATTATATGAAATAGAGTTAGAGTGGATTTTTAAAAATTGGGCATGCTTTTCTCAAGTTTGCCATTTTACCCTATCAACACTTTGTTTTTAATATCTTTGGTTCTCTGTTTAGTTTTGAAATGCTTGAAAAGCAACAGTGCTTCCACATATCTGCAGAGACAGATGGTAACATGCTGATCACACCTACCAAGAGTATTTATATAAGTGATCTGGGGGGAAATCACATGAAGTATCTAGGAGATCCTAATGAAAATGCTGGTGCACATAAATCATGTTTGACTCGGCCATGTGCAGAGTTTAGAGTTTGCCATCAGAAAGTCGTTTCTCCCTCTGGCTGCAGTTGCATGTGTCTTGCTAGGTGGATCTCAGGTGGGATGGGCATTCGATGACCACTGCCCCCACCACTCTTGGCACTAAATATACATCCGGCATAAAAGCTGCTTTCCAGGTGTGGTTATTCTCCACATTCTGGCTGGGCTCCTTGCCCTTGCTTATAAACTGCTCTGTAGGTAGGGATGGGCAGGGTCAGTGGTGGCAAATATAGTAGATGTTGGTAGTTCTCACAATGGCAACTGGGCAGCACCGGCTGTTTGGTTTTCAGTAAGAAAGCTATGACTGCACTGTGGCCCATTATGGCCAGACCCCTTCATTATTTTGAAAGATAGTCCTCAGTTTGAATTTTTCGGTCAAGTCACGTGGTAGCACGTGTCCTGCTGAAATGGGTGTGAAAGAAAGCCATCGCCACGCTATGACCAACTTGTCCTGAAAAGGAGTAAACAGTTAACTTACTGTCTTTTGCAGGTTATTAATGCTGCATTGGCTTTAGCGGCGAAACCTCAGAGTAAATTGGCTCAAGAGAATATGGATCTTTTTAAAGAACAGTGGGAGAAACAAGTCCGTGTTCTCACAGACGCTGTCGATGATATTACTTCCATTGATGACTTCTTGGCTGTCTCAGGTAATGAGCTGGTTCCCCAGAGAAGCATGTAGAGATGTACAGAATTACTTTCATCTAAGTTACAGTAATGAACAATCAGACACCCCCAAGTATGGGCAGATACATTTTTTTGGCAGTAATGTGCTGGTTTCAAAAAGTGTTCCCACTGCCTCCTGAGAAGTAGGAGCGGAGCCTGGAGCCGGGTCCCTTGTGGTGAGGTTGCTCTTGAGCCTAGAGGCATAAGTTTTGTTTCCTTTTTGGAAATCTTCTCCTCTGTCTCTCAGAAGTGATCGTAGTTTAACTGCCTACTTTTCTGAAGACTCTGTCTGCGTGATGCACAGATAGAAAACAGAGAGGAAATATTTAAGTGCCGTTTAATTATGAACTTGCAAAAAATAAATCTGGGTAATTCACCTCACAAAAACAGTTGATTTCATTATATAAACATAAACTGGTAATGACATAGTAAATTGCATTCGTATAGAAAATGCCTGTCAAATGCAATTCAGTGTTTATCACACAGAGATAAATTTCAATTCTGTCTCCTTAGAGTTCAGTGACATTAAATGCATTCTCCATTTAACCAGGCCTCTGTTGCCCTTGGCTTCCTGGCTGCTCTCTGGAAGTGCCAGGCCTCCTGAGGCCAGTGGCTGCAGGCAGTCAGTGGCTGGGTTCTTTAGAGGACTAAAACCACCTGTCACCCCGGGAGCTGCAGACCAGGATGTGGGAGATGTGAGTGGCAGTGCAACCTGAGTACACAGGCAGCACAGTCCTCCTGCAGTGACCTATATAAGGCACCGGTGTGTTCCGAATACCAATGTTTCCTGCCTCTGCGTGCTCTCCTTGGGATTGGTAGCTTTGGCTTTCCTTCAGATAGTGGGGAACAGGCAATTTATAAACTGTAAAAGCTAGGATAAACCATGTTGCTGCAGGACCACCAAACTGCAGGTACTGGTACTTTAAAACAAAAATCTCATTTGCGAGCACATCTTCGCAGGTGCCAAAAACGCAGCAATGGCTTTTTTGGGAAATCTCAGCCTTCTGTTGTTTTTCCCAGTGAAGTACTGAATTATTCTTTTTCATAGATTTAGAGAAAAACATTCCACCTTCATAACACACTTTTAAGCAAACAACAAATTCTGAAATCTAAATGGAAACCTCCCCCCTGGATGGATATTGCATTCTTGCAGTTCCTTTTTTTGAGATGAGCTGGATATGGCTCAGGCTCGGTCTCAAGGGATTTTTCAGTCCTTCTTACAGAAAAATAAAATGTAATAGAATCAAATGTCCCTCATGCAACATTCTTCAAAGAACAAAAGGAATTCTGCAGTAGCATTTAGTGGGATCCAGCAGGAGGGTACGGGACATAAAACGTAGTAAAGACAAATCAAATTCTTTAGCAGATAAATTTTGTCTGGTGAATGTGTTTCATTTTTTATGTAAATATATGAGAATTTAAGACAGGGTTGACTTGATGGTAAAGAGTTTAGACAGTTTCTATTTAGCAAATGAAAACCTGGAACTGTTCTCTTAGGAAGTGGTGTTTTCAGAGGCTCTGAACTTCTGAGGTCTGCCTATGCGTTTTTCTGATGTTCGTCATGAGCTTCCTGAGAAACGTCAGTTCAGTAATTTGTTGGGCAGGGCTTTATTCACAGTGAGGCATGCCATAAAGTGAGGAAGGAAGCAGAAGTCTGTGCAGAGCTCTGGTTGATTTGCAGCACTCAGACCCTTCAAAACCCTCAGACGTTTACCTCCCATGGCAGCTCTAGGACTTACTACATGGGGGCGTAGAGATCTTTTCATCTCACCTGCCACAGAGCCTGAGTAGGTGTCAGCTGCAGCAGGCAAGAGGCCATGTCTGGGTCTCACCTAGATTTGCCTCATGTGCTGGTCTCCCCGTACACTGGTACTACAGCATCCTTGGGAGATGGGTTTTTTTTCTAAGCAGGCCTGCCAGACAGCCTGGCTTAAGGTCAGTGGACATCACAGAATTTGTCTAAAAGTAAGTATACTGATTCACTTATTGGACTGGTGGTTTTCTGCTGTACGTTGGGCCTTGAGTGCTTGTGGCATTGTTAGAAGTTTATAGAATAGTTCTACTAATGATTTTTCCACCATCAAGTTCCCTCTTAGAATCCAAGGAACCTAGATATTTGCCATCATCCTGCTGACTTACTGAGAACCCATCTAAGGAGAAAATGTGTGTAGGATAAGGCTGAGCACCCTGATGTTTCTAGCTTTTTTGTTCATTGATTCCAGAAGTTCCCTCATCCTTATCACAAGTTACATACTGAGTTTTGGCTCCAAAAACAATGATCGTCTTGTGTTTAAGTTGGTAAAACCACCAAAAACCAACAGTGGCTTTTGCTTTGTTTTGTTTTAAGGTGAGGAAGTTGGAGTCAGGGCCTTCATACATGTTAGGCAAGTGCTGTACCCCTGAGCCCACCCATAGCCCGCAGCACCGGCTTTTCACTTGTTTGTTTGGCCAGTCAGTATGTACTGGGATCAAACCAAGGGCCTCTTGCATGCTAGCGAAGTACTCCTCCTCAGTCCACTGGCATTTTGTATGAGATTGCAGGGCAGGATGGGACTTGGGTTCCTTTGTGTTCAGTATAATAAAGAGAATAACACTCATCTTTGTTTGGGGTGGGGGTTCCAGGAATCAAACTCAGGACCTCGTATTTATAGCACTTACCTTTAAAGAAGGGGATGAGCAGGGAAGAGGAAATAGAGTGTCTTCTTCCCAGATTGCTGTACTCAGAGTCCTGCCTTGTACATGCTAAGGTGGGTCAGCGTGCCAGAGAGCATTCTGCAGACCAAGAATGTGTTTATACTGACTGATCCCTCAAACAGAGTGGTTTGAAATTCACCCAAGTGGTAAAGACTATGACGGTTTCCTTTGAATTGTATTTGATAAATGTTGTCCATAGAAAGGCAATTTATTTTCTCATTCGTTGTTGAAATTTTGGCTTCTTGATTTAAAAGATGCAAGTGGTTATGTAGAGTGGTTCCAGTTGGGTTTATTCTATTTCTTAACAAATGCCCTTAGAAACAAATAATATACTACATTAAGTACTTTGGGCCAAACATACAGAATGGTAATTTGTGAGTTTCTTCGTTAGTGTCAGTGCATCCCAATAAATTGGACTGATTTGGGTACAAAGAAGTTATCACACTTCATTTTTGGTGTTTTGGTTTTGTGTTTCATAGCAAAAAGCAAAACTATAGATCAGTTTTCCTTTGGAGGGAGTGATACAGATAACGGTAAAGTTAGGAGGTTTGATTCCTGACGCTGCGTGACCTTGATCAAGTCACTCAGATCTTCTGTACATTGGTTTCTTTACTAATTAATAATGATTTTTTTTTAAAAGCCTACAAGTAGAGAGATTTAAATGTCAAGCTCAGAATAGTGCCTGGCTTAGAGTAACCCTACATAAAGTGTGAGACAACAGTACCATTTCCTGTGGTGCCTTGGCAGCATTGATAAAGTTACCCAGGCTAAAGAACGCGAAGATAGGCCGTTGTCACACATCGAGGAGTGGAGTTCTTGTATGCTTTCTAGAAAATGCTAGTTGGTGTGATTTCTGGAAGGAAATTAGGTATGGTTAAGTCAGAAATCTCATTGCTAGAAATTTTCCCCAGGGAGAAGTCACAAATATTTGCCAAAATACTTGTGTAAGAATGTTTTCTTCAAGCCAGGTATGGTGGGATGTGCCTATAATCCCACCATTCAAGAGGCTGAGGCAGGATAATCTCTGTGAGTTGAAGGCCAGCCTGAACTACCGAGTGAGACCCAGCCTCATAAATAAATAAGTGAATGAATGGATGTATGCTTTCGTCAACCCAAACATCTTGGCAAGAGTGGATAAGTGAATTATGTATGGCCTTTCCATCTATTCTACAGAGTCCTGTGTAACCATTAGAATGGGTGAGGTAGATGAGCAGTCACAGGCCTACAAAGGCTTGCAGGTGACAAAGATACAGTGTCCATGATAGGATCTTGTTGGTTCCCACTGACAGCTGTGGACACCTGTGCAGATAGACTGTCTTCTGTGTGTATTTGTCTTTCCCGTCAGAAGCATAAGCAAGACTACATTAGGTAGTTTTCAGGGTGTACTGATTTGCTGGGGCAGCCTTTGCAGAGTCTCGTTGGAAGTTGTTAAAGCTGAAGTGAATGTGGGTTCAGTTGGTGAGAGAGCTCCCTGACTCCCCGCATTTGCACACAGGCGGGAGACTGGCTTCAAGTGGTTCAAGTGGAGAGAGAAGGCCTGGTGCTGTGTCCCGGAAATGCAGCTCAGCTAGGCCAGGGCTTTCATAGAGACAGCCATGCAGTAAGGGGAGAGAATATTACTTTAGTTAGCCTCGCATAAACTAGCAGACTTCCATCATTCAGTCAGTCAATCAAGCAGACTTCCTTTGCTGCTAAATGACATACCATTCCCTAGTTTGAGGTCACTGGGAGAAAGTTAGTATGAATTCAAGAAGCTGTAAATTGATTTTTGAAAACATAGGGCTTCTAGAATAAAGGTTTGCAGTATTGTATTTAATGAAGAAAAAGAATGCCATGTTCCATTGATTCAAAGATGGACCTTCCCCTCTAAGTGTTAACGATCCTGAGACAAGGTAAGTCTCAGAATCGGTGATGGAGAAAACAGTTTCATAGTTTTGTTAGCAACATATTTTCTTCCCTTTGCAGGACGAGGTATGTGTACCTTACGGATGAGTATCGTTTCAGGTTTAGTAAAAGCAGCTGCTTTAACCCAGGGCATTGGGCAGCGGGCAGCCTCGGTACCTGCTTACTTAGCCTAGATGAGCATGTAGAGGGGTTTGGCTTTCTTTGGGAAGGGGTGTTACTGGGGATTGGACACGGGGCCTTCAGTCTGCACTATATTCCTAACCCCCACCCACCCCTTTTTTAAGACTGGGTCTCATTAAGTTGCCCAGGCAGGACTCTTAACTTAGAATCCTGCTGCCTCAGCCTCCTAAGGATGCTGAGATTATAGGCAGGTATCATCATATCTGACTGAGAGTTTGTGATGAACTTCAAGCCATTTATTCATGCAGTTGGCTCAAATACCCCCCTAAAATCTCTGTAAGTTTAATAAATTTTCTTTTTTAAGGGTACAGTGTTTGTTTTTTTTGGCGGTACTGGGGATTGAACTCAGGACCCTGCGCTTGCTAGGCAGGCGCTTATTCCACTGAGCTATATCCCCAGCTCCAGGGTACAGTGTTATAAACTCTAGCAAATCTCATAATTTCTACATTAGGGCTAAAATATGACATGTATTAATGATAATCATGGTTCCCCGTCTGTAGTAGAAATTCTTACTACTTCCTGACTTTTTGTGGAAGGGTGTTTGCTTTTTGGTTTTTAACCAAGTCTCTTCCATCTTTCTCATCATACTCATAGCGTCAGAGACCTTTCTAGAGTTTCTGCTGACACCCTCTCGGACAGAGGAGGTGCACACGGGTGCTGCCTGGAGGCCTGGTGCCACCGTGGCTGCAGTCAGGCCTTCAGGCCTCTTCAGAAGTCTGGTTGTGATCTCTTCCAGACACTGCCCTGGGCGCCTTAACTGAAGATGTCAGCAGAGACTATAGAGAAGGGACAGTGGCCTCCAACACTGGTGTCCTGGATAACGAAACGTTCAAAGCACTAGGTAGCCAGAGCTGGGTACAAATAAGCAAGTGCTGCCGGGCGTGTTTCTTAAACAGACTGCATTTGCCATCGTTACTCCAGTTCTTCCAGAGGAGCTGGTACCATTGGTTTTTGCCAGTTAGGCAGACACTGCTTTGGTTTCAGTGGCAGACACTGCTTCTAAGTGTTCTGAGATGCCTGGGAGGAAGCTCTCTTTTGATCAGGAAGGCCAGGTGATGGCCTTTGGATATTCCTTCACACCGTCACCTGGACTGTTGTTTTCTGGTGATCTGTGGCTCTCAGTCAGTGACCACCCCTTTCCCTTCTGAGTCTGCCCACACAGATCTGCCTCAGCTACATTCATGGCTGCCCAGGACCCATAATTCATCCCTCCACCCTTCCCCTGGACATGAGGATTGTTTCCACTGGACTGTACAGATGAGGCTGACAGCAGACTCTTTGCTCTGAGGAGAAAAAGGCTGATGGCTCCTCCGATTTAGCTCTGTGACTAGCAAGTGCCACTTAGCTAAATGGGATCCACTGGTTTCTGCCTCGAAGCACTCTGCAGATCTCAGACAGGCCCATCTACATACCATGAGACGGCCCTAAATATCTCACTGGGTGTGTGCCCTGAGCACCTCTCACTCAGGTGTGTGGGCTTTTGAGTGTCAGGAGCACATCCTGGAGGGAGAAGGGAGACTGGATGGGTCCTATTTATACTCTGGTTGAGACATAAGGTAATACAATTATGTAAAAGGAAGAATCATTAAGGTTTCTGTGATGAGAATTTTCTGCCTATCTTATAGAAAAATGGTGGCTCAAATATGAGTCTCTCTCGCTCTCATTATATTCAGGGTGATTACAGTCGTCTCTGTGGAATAGGCAGTGAAATGGTACGTGACATTTTTGGCGTCAGGTCTAGCCTCAAACACACACTAAGTAAACGATAGATGTCAAGTTATGGGGTCAGCCTCATGGAGACCTCCTCTCACTCAACCTTTGCTTGTTCCTTAGAAAACCATATTTTGGAAGATGTGAACAAATGTGTTATTGCTCTCCAAGAGAAAGATGTGGATGGGCTAGACCGCACAGCTGGTGCAATTCGAGGCCGGGCAGCCCGGGTCATTCACGTAGTAACCTCAGAGATGGACAACTACGAGCCAGGAGTCTACACAGAGAAAGTTCTGGAAGCCACCAAGCTGCTTTCCAACACAGGTATGGGACTGTCTCCCTAGTGTTCCCCCAGCACACAGCTGGGGAAGGCAGGCCATCCCATTAGTTCAGGCCCTGAGTCGGGCCCTAGCAGGGACAAGAAAACTTGGCTCTTACCAGAGGAGTTCTGGGTGGTACATCATACATATGTGAAGTTGGCCAGGCAGAGTCACACCTCACAAACACATTTCTGTCATGTGCATCTCTGGGGTAATCATGGGACTAATTCTGAACACGGTATACTCGAGAGCAATGGAGTTAAGTCTCTCATTGGTGCGTAAGTGCTGTTAAGGTGGGTCCCACTCTTAGGCAAGGCCTGAGTTAGTCTCACTTAAGATTCTCGAGTATCTGAACCCTATACTGCAGCCTAGTGAGGGACAAATAAGGTGATTTGAGATTTTGTACAATATTGCCCTTACTGTGCTTCACGGATAAGTACCGTTGGCACGGCGACGGCAGCAGCCTTTCACCCCAAGTCTTGCTCCTCTGTGGGGCGAGGACGCAGGGAGGCTGGCAGAGTGCTGTCTGCTCACTGGTGCACCTGCCCTGCCTCCTATCTCTAGTCATGCCCCGTTTTACTGAACAAGTGGAAGCTGCCGTGGAAGCCCTCAGCTCGGATCCTGCGCAGCCCATGGATGAGAACGAGTTTATTGATGCCTCCCGCCTCGTGTACGATGGCATCCGGGACATCAGGAAAGCGGTGCTGATGATAAGGGTGAGGAACTACATTCCAGACGTTTTAACAGCTTCTTATCATTTGCTAAACTTGAGCGATGCGTCATTCTGGAACTCGGCAGATGCAGTGGCAGTATATTAAAACCATTAATCTAAGAGTTGTTAGAAGGAGATATATTTAATTATGTTGTCTAAACTGTTATTTGCACATTAGAGCCCCGAGCTGGGCTGAGAAAGGGAGTTAGGGTGTGAGCTGGTCCTAAGGACTTCCTTTAGGGCAAACAGTCCTCTTAGTGTCGGGCTTCAGTTTAATTACAGGGGAAACTACAAAAAGTACAGATTCTAAGTTAATTCCAGAGGAGCATTTCCTAATGCCAGTTGAAGTCACCCCTCATTTGGAGCACCCTTCTCCTTGTGGGGAGAGGCAGATGAGAGAGTCCCTAGGGTTGGGGTGGGTCAGGAACCATGGCGGTTTTGGTGGTGCTCCATAGCTCATGGCTTAGTGTTGGACTCCGCGAGCTGAGTGAAGTGTGGCCTCCTGTGGACCTTATTTGACCCTTCTTTGCTAAGAAAGCAGCAGTTATCACTGCTTGCAGAAAAGTCCTTGGCCCCTTCTGGGTTGGTATAAACAAAGGGGCTTCTGAAACACCCAGTCCTTCCATGATACATACTCAGGGTGCTGGGCCTGTGTCTCCCAGCTGCCTTGCAGAGCAGTTGATCCCTTGCGTGCTGATCTGAGTGTAAGCATGTTGCCTGGAGTCCGAAGGCATAGCTTGTGCCTTCTCGCCCCAGGGCCGCCTCGATGCCTTAGGTCTGTGGCCAGGCCCTACAGAGCAGGCCTGTGGAGCACAGGGTTTCCCTGCTATGCTGATGGTGCTGTGCTGTTGTGCAGTCCATGCAGGGGACCTTCCTTCACCTCTTCATACTTTCCTAGGTGAGCTCCCAAAGGAAGAGCAACACTTTCTTGCGCCTGCAACATGGCCTGCAGACCTCGCCAGGAGGTCAGCTGAAATAGGTCATTGCTAAGGGGGTTACACCAGGCTGGTTCTGTGTGCAGTATAAAAACACTCAGGCAAGACTGCTCTTCTCGCTGGAGGGAGGGGGAAAGAACTGGTCAAGGCTGGTGTGCAGGCTGTTCCCAGGTGCCCCGGACATGTTGGGGTTGGGGATGGCAGAGGCTTTTGCTTTTGTGTCCCTGCTTTTGGCCTGGGAAGAATCCATGTTCAGGAAAGGGCTGGGCTGGATAAATAGAAAGCAGTGACTGTAACTGGGTGGTCTGAAAGGGGCCTTGGGTCACATATGCCAGTGGTGATGCACACAGCTGCTTTTGAAAGTTCTTTCCATGTTGCAAACGCATAGAAAACAAAAGCAGCCCCACCCGTGCAGAGGTGTGGCTGGGTGTGTGAGGTTAGGGCAGTGAGGGTCCAAGTGGCCAGCAATGTAATCCAGATGCTTCAGGCCTGCCACAGAGTCCTGGCCTGGGGACAGCAGCTGGGGTTCCTCTTCTAATGAGCGATGCAGTTGGTTTTCTCTACATGAGATCATTGAGGCTTTGGTGGTTTTATTGAGATGAAATATAGGTAATATGTCTGGCACAGGACCTAGCACATAATGATGGTTTCATACAATGTTTCTGCTGTGCTGGAACTGAAGAATGGCAGAAGTCTCAGCATAACCTCCTTCTGGACGACCAGACGCGAGTAAGAGTGGACAGAACCTCAGGGCCAGTGGAGGCCAGGCCAGCCAGGAGTGCTGCACAGGAGAGAGGGGTTTGGAGGCGCTAGCTTAGCTCCCTGCACACTTCCCACTCTTGGCCTGTTCCTGTCTGTCTTGGAGAATCGCCCCTGCCGCACCCGGGCCCCGTGGGGCTTTCCTCATGTCCCGCGCCCCCCCCCCCCCAGCTCACCTGCAGCTGCCTGTCTCGGTGTCTGCAGCCTGCCCTGCCCCTGGGGTGCGGCTGCTGCTCTGGCACTGTCGCTTCTGCCCGTCTTTCAAGCCCACTGAGTGCCCTCAGCAGTTGCTCCTCTGAGCACGTCCCAGCATCATGGCCCCTCAGGGCCTCCGTCCACTGCCTTCTGCCTTTGAGTCCGGCTCGCGTCCTTTAGCCCCTCCCTTGTCCCTGGCTTGTAGAATGCAGCCCTAGTGAGGAAGTCCCACTCTGCTGCGGAGGCTGTGACGGTGTGAGCCCCCGACTCTGTAACAGTCCCCCCGTCCCGGTGTCTGGGACCGTTTCCTCCCTCCCCCTCCAGCTCCCCTCTGTCTGGCTTTCCTGCCAGTTCCACCAAGGGTGCCACGGCAGTCAGCAAGTCTGTTTCTTTTGCCTGTGCCCGTGCCCTCTGCTGTCCTGTTCATGCCAAAGGCGTCCCCGTCAGTCCTCCTGCCTAAAGCCATGCCCTGTGTTGGCCACGAGATCCCCCGCACCTTTGTTTATGCACCTTGCCCCCATCTTCAAGCATGGAAGAATCTCTCCCATCCTGTTCCGTCCCACTTGCCGATGCACCTCTCTCGAGGTGGCCCTAGTGAGCTCTGCGCGCGTAGCGGACTTAACCTGTGAGCCACTCCTGGCCCCTTCCCTTAGCCTTTGTGCATTGGTTTGTAGCACCAACTCCTTCGCTTGCTCAGGCTCAGATGTTGGATCTTTCTAGGCTTCCCTTTCTCATCCTTCAGATCTATCTCCGGCAGGTCTTACTGGAGGTCCTTCCCATGGACAGCCTTGGCATGGCCCAGCCCGCCCCCAGCCCCGGTCTCGGCCGGCCTCCTTGCTCCTGCATCTTGGCTCCTGCAGTTTGATCTGCCCCGAAGAGCAGCACAGTCTCCAGCCTCTGCCAGATTGTGCTGTCCCCAAGGTCCCCGTTTCTCTTGGTCCTTCCTGCGGCTGTTGAGAGCCTCTATAGAGCAGCACACCCGGTGCCTCTCTGTCATCAGTCTGCTGCTTTCCCCCTGCTCTCCCAGATGGGCCTGTGACACCTGGCGGGGCACTCCCTGGTCCTCATCCAGCAAAACACTCTTCTTCACCAGCTGCCTTTGAGGCCTCGTCTGCCCACCCAGCTCCCCCTCACTACGCTGCCACTGCTTCCATCAGAGTGCATGTGAGAGCAGGAATCTAGTCCGTGTCAGCCGTTTGGTGTCTCGGGGCCAGGACAGCGCTCAGCACACGGTGCTCAGCAGCAGAGCTCTGGATAATGCACCAGCAGAGCAGTGACTGGAAAGGCTCTCGGGCCTGCCGTGGCTGGTGGGAGGCCAGGGGCAGAGATGCTGTTGGGGGCGCTCCTTTGGGAAGCTCCGTAAAGACAGTGCACGCTGACACTAACACATGTGCACCACCAGCGGTGGCGCTGTTACTGCCATCAAATCAGCGGGATTCCAGTACGTGGCTCTCCAGTGCCTCACGTGACCCCCCGCAGCCCCACTGTTCTCACTGTGCCTCAGGAGCCGGGAGGCCAAGCGGCTCTGCAGCATCTGTCCCGCATCCACCCATCTGAGCCTCAGGGCAGGCCCCTGGGCCAGCTTGGACGGGCCCTGGTGCAGACGAGGGCCTTGCCTCACCGCCCTCCTGCCACGGCCGGCCCTCCGGGCTGTGAGCCAACCCCAGCTGTTCCGCCTGCTGCCCCCTTACTGATAACTGCCAGAAGACGACGTTGTGTTTCAAGTTGGTAGCTAATGGAGAGAGGCTGGGAGTTTGTGCAAAATAAGAATTTCATTTCATAATTAGAGCAAAGATCTAGAACCAGCAGTCGGTCCTTTGGTACTTACTGAGCCTTTCCCTGCTGACGCGGTGTATCTCTTCTTCCCTTGATAGAAATGTTAAAAAAAATAAAGCGAGACATGGGGGTACACGCTGATGATCCCAGCACTCTGGGAGGCAGAGGCAAGAGAACTAAATTCAAGCCTGGGCAACTTAACAAGACCCTATCTTAAAATAAAAAGGGCTGGGGATCCAGCTCTGTGCTAAAGGTCCTGGGTTTAGTCCCTAGTACCACACCCAACCACCAGATTTTTAGACTATATTGCTGCTTTTTATATTGCAAAGCAGCCTTAAGAAAAAGCCTAGTACTATATAATTAACTTTCTTTTTGTCCTAAAAATAGAAACATTTAAAAAGTAAAAACCAGGCAGGCTTGGTGGCATATACCTCTTACTCAAGAGGCTGAGGCAGGAGGATCACTTAAGACCAACCTAGCAATGCTGAGACCCAGTCTCGGAAAGTGTAAGTGTGGAGTCCATGCATCACTGATGAGAGATTTTACCTGCAAGTGTTTGGAACCCTGCGCCCTCAATCCCAGGATTTTGGGCCTCCATGCTTTTGGCCCGGAGGCTCAGCACGGCCACAGGCTCAGGGCCGTGTCTGACTCACGGCCTCTGTGTTGTGGCAGACCCCTGAGGAACTGGATGACTCCGACTTCGAGACAGAAGACTTTGATGTCAGAAGTAGGACAAGCGTCCAGACGGAAGATGACCAGCTCATAGCTGGCCAGAGTGCCCGGGTAAGAAGCGCCCCTTAAGTTACACTGTAATGTCTCTCGGGCCTGCCTTTTTCTCTTCTAGAGAACACTGTGCATTCAGAGCACTGGTTTCTTCTCTCTTCCTCTGACAGCAGCACGGAAGTTAACCTGCACGGTGGCACCTGCTGGTCAGTTGTGGGTTTCTCCCAAATGGTCCTCAGCCCCATCCTCGGCCCAGGCGGGGCAGGAACAAGGGCCAGCTCAGCTGTGCCCCAAGGCTCTGGTTTGCACTGAAGCCCTGGGTTAGGAGAAGCCTAGGATCTTGTCAATGCAGCATTTGTTAAAAAGGATTGTGAAATTTGAAAAAGATTGCTGCCTTTGCCCATTTCACTGATACCATGGGTATGAGCTATTTAATTATTCATGGGTTTAAAAAAATAACAGTGGTACATTCAAGAAAACCAGTCAGAGCCATTGCATTCATCTGAGTCATTAAATCTTCAATCAATAGCATTTATGTTTTTGGAAGAACGCCAAGAAATATTTCTAAGGAGTCTATTTTTTCACTCCTTGGAAATCCATCGAGAACAGTGCGCAGTCCCTCTGTTCCTCCACGCGGGCCGAGCGCTCGGGAGGCGAGCAGAGCCGGCGGGGCCTGTGGGCTGGTTGGGCAGTGGGTATGAGGAGTCCATCCTCCACCGTCCTCTCTGCCACTGCCTGCAGAGTCTCCATCCCACAGCCATTTCCAGCTCGCCTTGAGAATGTGGCGCGCGTGCACGTTCATCCCCTCCTCTCCTTCCCGTCTCCACTCGGAGGCAGAGGGTGACCCTGAAAACAGGAAGTTGCCGGGTCCCATCCCTGCCCGGCGTGACTGTCAGGCTTCCCGTTAGCCTGCTACCTTTCATGTGCTCCTTCCCCTCCACAGTAGGAGTTGTTCTTCCAAGTGGGTCAGTTTAGGCTTTTAAACTTTTAAGAGAAGAAATAGCCCCTCAGGTAAAATGAAGCCTGTTAAAGCATCGTCCTGCCCGTGTCAGAGATCGCCTGTTGGCAACGCCCTCGCTGCTGCACCTGAGAACTTCATATTGTCTCTGTGTGAGAACTCTCTGTGCTTCTGACGCAGGCGATCATGGCCCAGCTGCCCCAGGAGCAAAAAGCGAAGATCGCGGAGCAGGTGGCCAGCTTCCAGGAGGAGAAGAGCAAGCTGGACGCCGAGGTGTCCAAGTGGGATGACAGCGGCAATGACATCATCGTGCTGGCCAAGCAGATGTGCATGATCATGATGGAGATGACGGACTTCACCCGGTGCGCGGCCCGCGCTGGGCCGGGGGGTGTCTCCTGCTGTCGGCTCTGACGACTGGCGGAGATGTCACTGATGGGGATCTCCGCTCTCTTTTTTCAGAGGTAAAGGGCCACTCAAAAACACGTCAGATGTGATCAGCGCTGCCAAGAAAATTGCTGAGGCAGGATCAAGGATGGATAAGCTTGGCCGAACCATTGCAGACCACGTAAGTGACGGACTTTGCCGGGGCCAGCCTGGAGCGTGTGTGAGGGGCCACAGCACCCACTCGTCCCTACAAGTTTCTAAATGCCTCTCTGTTTTGGCAAGTTTTAGGAGCTAGGCCCAGTTTGCATCAGAGCAAACCACACAAGAGCTAAAACCAACCTCTGCTGCTGTTACTTCACTTCTGTTCTCAAGAACTAACACTCTAGCCAGGGCTGCTCTGCCGGGCCTCACACACTGGACCCAGGGGGGCCAGAGCCCGCAGGAGAGTCAGGAGTCCCCATGGCGGCCAGTGTTTTGGAAGGCTGATGCGCCTGCCCATGAGAGAGGGGCTTGTGTCCTCAGCCAGCCCCCAAGCTGTGCCCCTTCATTCTGCATGGGACAGGTTCCCGCTTCCTGGGATCTTCAGAGCACATTTCTTTAGCACTTACCGTAGTTTTTCTTACTGCCTGTAAGTCCTCCCCCTCTTTTCCCTGAGAATCATCCAAACTCAGCCTCATCTAGGCTTTGGCTGAATGACACGTGTCCCTCATGACTTAAGGCAAAAATTCTGAAGTCATCCTTCAACTCCCCGCCCCCTACGCAGCCCAGTGAGAGATGGGGTCATTTCTCGTAAAATCTGGTCTTCCCTCAGTCAGCCACTTAATCCAGATATGTAGACCACCTGCCTGCACCACTGCGGCCCATCCTGTTAGCTCCTTGTCTTGGTTACTTTTCTGTTGCTGTTGAGGCAAAATACCCAACGCCCAAAATTAAAGAGGGAAGGGTGTTTTTAGCTCACGGTGTGTGGAAGCTTTAGTCCGCATACTCGGCTGACTCCCAGGCAGAGGGCAACAGTTCATGGCAGAAGCAACAGGAGCAAAAGGGGGCGAGGAGTGAGCCCCTTCCTCGCCTCACACTGCCTGCGGTCTGCCCGCCTGGGGCGGGTGTAGCTCTCACTCCTGTCCCTCCAGCGCGGGACAGGAATGGGCCACGAGCTCCAGAGGCCGCCCGTGACGGCATGAGGCCTCGGGAGACATCTGGACACAAACCTGACACTCCTCTGCCCCCACTCCACTCTGCATGCAGCCACCATGGCTGTCGTCATCACGTCAGACCCCTCCGTCATTCCCTAGGCCCCAGCCCGCGGCCACAGAGCAGTGCAGAAACACTGCCAAGAGGAGTCCTTCTGAGCCAGCAGGGCCCCCCTGGGGCTGGGCCCAGTTTGCTGTCCCAGTCACTTCTCTTTCTTGCTTAGGCTTGTTTACTGATCCTCCACCTTTGCCTGAAGGGACTGTCTCCTGTCCTCAGATGCTTCTTGTACAACTGGGCAGGGACAGTGCCTGGGGCAGAAGAGGCAGGGTGTGGATGGTCACTGTGCATAGTGTAGCACAGGCTGTTTCTTGCCTGTGGGGCCCTGGCCTCCTCCCTGCTAGAAGGTTGGAGGGCCTTTCCCCACGGGATGGAGACGGCTCCTGGAGCATCCACCGCATGCCCTTGGGTGTGAGGCCTGTGCAAGCAAGTTAGTGCCTCTCAGCAATAGCCTGGGCCTCAGGGTGTGGCTTGGTGCTCAGCATATTCTCTCAACAGTGCCCAGACTCCGCCTGCAAGCAGGACCTGCTGGCGTATCTCCAGCGCATAGCCCTCTACTGCCACCAACTCAACATCTGCAGCAAGGTCAAGGCTGAGGTGCAGAACCTCGGCGGAGAGCTCGTAGTCTCTGGGGTGAGTGTCTGTCAGTGGGGAGAAAGTGGGGTGGGAAGCAGCCTCATGCACACCCTCCACGCCCACGCCAGTCCCAGCTCAGTGTCTGGGGCCTGCGCAAGGAGGGTGCCTTCCTGCCGGGCCCTCCTCACCTGTGCCTGTGTCTTGCAGGTGGACAGCGCCATGTCCCTGATTCAGGCAGCCAAGAACTTGATGAACGCCGTGGTGCAGACAGTGAAGGCATCCTACGTAGCCTCTACCAAATACCAAAAGTCTCAGGGCATGGCTTCCCTCAACCTTCCCGCTGTGTCATGGAAGATGAAGGCGCCTGAGAAGAAGCCATTGGTGAAGAGAGAGAAGCAAGATGAGACGCAGACGAAGATTAAGCGGGCATCGCAGAAGAAGCACGTGAGCCCTGTGCAGGCGCTCAGCGAGTTCAAAGCCATGGAGAGCATTTGAGTCTGGGCTCCCCAGCTGCCCGCCCGGGCTCTTCAAGATCTATCACGATTCTGCATCCTGTGCATTTGCTAAGTAGAGAACATAACACTAATGCTAGACCCCAGGGAGGCGGCAGATCTGAAGCCAGCGTGGTGGTAAAATTCTGCAAGGACATTACATATTTCTAAGTTGGTCACAAAATGCCTTTAGAATTTAGAAACATATTTCTAGCTATATTTTTTATAAACTTAAATAAAAGTTCCACAGCCAAAGAAAATCCCACATTCACTTGTCAGTAGCACTGTGGACCCTGCTGGCTGCGTGGTTACCAGGTAGCTCAGCAGTGCGGGTCCCAGCAGCCCAAGGGTGGTGGGCAGTGAGTGACCAAAGGTGACCGGGCGTCTTAGGAGACAGTGTTTGGGAAAGGGATGTTGTAGAGAGCTAGGCCTTCCATGAGATAAACTGTGTAAAACAGCAGCATAATGTATCTTGAAGAAAACTGATTACTCTTTATGAAACGCAGTGAGTGGTATAATACATGGCTACAGTTACTAATGTACTCTGCTGCAGGACATCAATAAAGTTGCTCCTCTCGGTCGGGCTGTCATGATGCTGTGGTCAAAGCTTGCTTTCTCTTCCAGCTCCCAGTGAGATTTCTTGACCCAGCTCACTAATGACTGCAGTGTTTCCTGCCGTGGGCTTGCAGCTGCAGCCTGACAGAGTAGTTTTTGCTTAGGTAATAATTTAGATTTTACCTTATTTGTGATTACTATAGCGATTACTATAGCTACAAGGAATAATTTTTGCTGTCTTATTTAAATTTTATTAATTTGAATGTTTTTTACACTAACTTTTCTCAATAAAGTCCACTATGAAGCTAAGTCTCAGAGTCTAAAGAGTCGTCTTTGCCCTTAAGAAGAGTTGCAGACTCGCCAATGTCTGCAGGGCCTCGTGGGCCCTTGTCCCTCTGAGCGTCCAGCCTGTGCCAGGGGCTCGGAGGGCACCCGGCCCCCTTCGCTCCTGCGCGACTCCCGCAGCACTTGCCCTTGCTGTGGAGGCCGCTGCCTCAGAGATCGACCCCGCCTCAGCGACATCCCCCATCTCAGAAGGCTCCTGTCCCATCCTGGCTGCCGTCCTTCGCTCCCATCTCCGTCTCTGTCAAGGGGGTCGCCTCTCACTGTCACACGGACTGGCTCTTTCCGCCCTCTGCAGACCAGGAGTGCGGGAAGCCGCATGGGGTGACCCAGACCTCCACAGGCTGTGGTGGGAAGGTCGCCCCCAGCTCAGGCCTGTGCCACGCAGCGAGACCCACCTCAAAGCCCGACTCGCTGGGCACAGCTTGGGCTGCACCTTCCTCACTGGCGCCTCCAGCCCGGCCTGAAGAACGCGTCGCAGCTAGCTCTGGTCCGTCTGTCTGTGCTTTCTCTTTCTCTTGCGACCCGGCCAGCTTGTGCTGGCAGCAGCTTGTACACAGGGACCACCTTGCCTCTGCCTCTGGATGCCACTTGCTTCTGGGCCGAGCGTAGTGGAGCTCTCAGCTCTGCTCTGAGCCTCCCTGGATGAGGCCGGGGTTGGGGGCAAAGAACAGAATCTAGCTATCCCAGGTCCCTCTGCCCTGTGGCACTTAGCTTGTGCTGCTCTCCCGACCACCCGCACACTCGTCCCTGCCCCCAGGCTAGCCCCTGTCCACCCCTCTCCACCCTGGCCAGCGCCACCTTCCCCCGGGAAATGGAGTCTTGCATCTCCCCGTTTCATCTGCACGGCCAGAAAGGTGGTGTCACTAGACCCCCTGGAGCCTCCCAGCTGAAAAGTGGACTCAGAGGTGGGTGATGCCTGCACCCAGCAGGCTTTGGACCCAGCCCCTTTAACCCCTTAGGTTCCAGCCTAAGTAGCCAGGATGTTGGCACCCACCTCTTCCTGCTGCATCACTCTAGATGTCCACGGTTCCACCCCACCCTCCGGCCTGCACCTCCTGCCCCAAGATTCTCCTTGGGACCCGGGCGCTGCCGCCACTGGGGACCTGGGCTTGGGCGTGAGTCCTCCTGTGCAGGCAGCCTTGGCACACCTAGCTGATGACTGATTCTTGAAGGTGTTCGCCGGTTTTGCTGCACTCATACCCACAGCCAGCCCATGGCTGCCCCTGACAAATGAGGGACTGTGACGTGAATGCTCCTGAAGGAGTTAGACGAGAGGGAAACAAAACCCAAGTTGAGATCACACTTGTTAGCAGCAGCTGACTGCTTTGCTGAATTCAGCAGACAGCAACTGTCAAATACCGTGTCCTCCATGTTCAATGCTGTTGACGATGTGAACTGGCATAAACAACACACTTAGAGAAAGTTTAATGGGCATTATCAACATTTTCTTCATCATATAAATCCAGATTATCAGCAAAACAAGTTAAGCCTGGATTTGTAGTTTATCCCAATTTCTCTGGTATAAATCCAGTTACCATGTCAGATTCCAAGCCAAGGTGGGCAGCCCCTGGCATGGAGCTGGGTACAGCAGGCATGTGGCACCTCTGAGCACAGATCCTAGTGGGCTGTGCTGACCAGGAAAGGAATCTTCAGAGTTAGTACCTTTGTAACATTTAGGTTGGAACTTACATGAATCCATACTCAGTTACAGTTTGACCACTGCAGCCCCAGGACCCTACTGTAAGCAAGATTTAGGACGCACCCCTCCCCCCCCCCGACGCCATGCAGACCCCTGTGCTCTCCTAGTGTCGTCAGGACGCCCTCCCTTACTTTATTTTCTTTTCCTCCCTTTAGATGGTGCGGGAATCAAATCCCTCCCTTACCCCTATGTGTTTTTGTTTTTTTGCTTTTTGAAACAGGGTCTCATTATGCAGTTCAGGCTGACCCCTATGTTTTGTAAAAATGTCTTCCCTACAGTTTTGAAACTGCATGTCATTCTGAGTAGCATAAAATCTCACAGCATCCACCTCCATCCTGCTCATGATAGGAGGCATCCCACGTCCGGAGTGTGCGCGCTGAGGGCACCACCTGCCTGTCATGTGGTGCCACCTTGGCTATCAGGTCACCGTTATGGCATCATAGGGTCCATCTGCAAAGAACATTTAATAATGACCCCAAGATGTAAGGTAGTGACAACTAGCAATTCTGACATGCCACAGAGCAGCCATGAAGTCATCCCCTTAAGTGAAAAGGCATAAAGTTCTCCAGTTGAACGAAAAAAATCAGGATGATGTTTGCAAAGCTCTACAATAAGAATAAATCTGAGAAATTGTAAATAAAGATATATGTGCTAAATTTGCTCTTATGTCTCAGAATAGCAAATTACAGCCACAGTGCATGAAAAGTACTTTGTTGATAGAAAAGGCAGGCTGAGCATGTTAGCACGCGTCTGTGATTCCAGTAACTTGGGAAGCTGAGACAGGAGAGTCAACAAGTTCATGGCCCAGCCTGGTCAACTCACTGCAAACCTCCTGCCTCAGCCTCTCCAGTGCTGGGCTTAGAGGCATGCATTGGTATGTTCAGCTTCCAGATGATTTTCTACACTGACAATACTATGTCAGAGTTTCGCTTTATTTCTTATTCAATCTGTATGCTTTTCATTTCATTTTCTTGCCTTAGGTACTGCCCAGATTTCCAGTACAATGTTTTTTGTTTTTTGTGTTTTTTTTTTCTTTTTGGGACAGTCTCGCTATGCACTTCAGGTTGGCCTTGAGCTCACTGTGTAACTCAGGCTGGTCTCGAACTCACGATCCTCCTGCCTCAGCCTCCTGAGTACTGGGATTACAGGCCTGTGCCGCCATGCCCAGCTCCCAGTACAATGTTCAAGAGGTTTGATGAGAGAGGACGTTCCTGCCTTGTTCTCAGTCTCGGGGAAGGACTCAGTCTTCCACAGTGAGGTCTGGTGTCGCGTGCAGGTTTTATGCAGTTTCCCTTCATAAGGTTAAGGAAGGCCCTTCTATTCCGAGTCTGCGGACAGCTTTCCTTGTGAATGGATATTGGATTCTGCTGCCAAGTTTTTCTGCATCTGTTGAGATGGCTGCATGGCCTTTTCTTCTCCAGTCTGTGCAGAAAGTAACTTGAGTGAAACCAGTTTCCCTTCCCCGCATAAACCCCACCTGGCCATGCTGCATTATCATTCCACACACTGCCGTTTGACTTCTAACGTTTCACTGGAGATTTCTGCACCGGTACTGGTACCTTCCCGCGGCCTCCGAGACCTCCCCCGGCCTTCCTGGGTCGGCAGGGTGTTTTCCTCACTGTGTCTTTGGTATTTGTGTCTGTGATGCTGACCTTGTGTCGTGTGTTTTGTTTAGTTTTGCTTTGGAAGAGCTCATGTAGAACCTGTGTAATTTGAGAGAATTTGCCTGTGAAAATATCTGGGGCTGGGGTTTTCTTTGTGGGAAGATTTTAAACTATGAATCCAGTTCTTTTAATAGAGATAGGAGCCCAGAAATCATCTATTTTTCTTGAGTGTTAGTAATTTGTGTTTGTGGCAGGCAGAACAATGGCCCCTGGAAGACGCCCGATTCCCAGCTCCTGGGACCAGTGGTGCGTTACACTCCCTGGCGGGGAGATTCAAGCTTGCAGGTGAACTGGTGTTGCCAACAGACTGGTGTAAAATGGGGAAAGGACCCCAATTACCCATTGGAATCACAAAGACCCGCGAGAGTGGCAGACAAGGGCTGGTATGAGCTCCGCAGTGGCAGCCTGCCGAGCAGGCTCAAGGTCCCGGGTTCAGTTCGCAGCTCTTAGAGCCGAACAAGGAAAGCAGAGCATCAGAGTTCAGAGTGCTGTGATGTGAAAGGAATTGGAGTTGCTTTTTCTGGCTAGAAGGTGAAAAGGTCTCTGAGGCAAAGAATTTGCTCTGGACGCTGGGAAAGGCAGGAAACAGACTCTGCCCAGAGCCTACAAAGAACCACAGCTCTGTCTGATGCCAAGAACTGTGTCAGACTTTGGAGCGGTAAGAAAATAAATTTGGATATTGTAAGGCACTGAGTTATGGTGATTTGTTACAGCAGCGACAGAAAACTGATACTCCTTTTCCACTATCACACTGGTTTTACCACTTACCCAGAGCTGCCTGTGGCACATCCACTGCCCTTGGAGAGTCTGCAGTGCGGCCCCCCTTCCCTCTTGACGGTGATGTGCGTCTCCCCTGGTGTCCAAAGAGCCACCTTTTAATTTCATTGATTTTCTCCAGTTTATCCACCTGTAACTTTGTTAGTTTCTACTCTTATTTCCTTTTCTTCTGCTTTCATTGGGTTTGTGTTTCTCTTACTACCTTTTATTAAATTACCTTTGCTTTTTAAACCTGTGGCTTAATCATCAGCTTTTATGATTTAATTTTTAACAATGGCTGCATTCAGCACCCAGCTCACAATTGCGTCCCGGCCCCTTGGCTGGGGGGGGGTGACTGCACCCGCCAGCCCGGCCCACTCAGCCCAGCAATAGGCCGTGGCCCAGGGTCCTATGCACACTTCCGCATAAACACATCTACACAGGGCAGCTGCAGGTCCCCATCTTTCCCCACCTTCTACCTCCCCCATTTGTGACCTGCCCCTCCACACGGCCCTTTGCTCAAGCCCAAAGTGGGGCCTCACCTTCCACGCCTTCCCCGGCCGGCCGGGCAGTAAGCGATGCCCCGACCTTCCCGTGCACAGCTGGTGGTACCGGGTCCTTCCTGCCACCTGCTCTGCCACCAGCCTCTTCTCACCCACTGGTGGCCTTGCACCTGGACTCCGCTCCCTGCTCCCAGCTGTCCTGGCCCCTTCTCTGCACACAGCAGGGATCCTGTGACAGCAGGTCTCTGCCGGAAAAACCCTCCCTGTGATCTCGCTCTCCCTCGAGGTGCCCAGAAGCTTCTGCGCCTTCCTGCCCTAGTCCTCTGCCCCAGGTCCATGAAGCATGTGCTCAGGCTCCACTCCCGCTTCCGGTCAACCCCGCACCTCAGAGGCCTCTGACACCCGCTGTCCCATACAGTACACTGTTGTCCTGAGATTCTCCAGCTCTCAGCTGGTGTCACACTGTCCGCCCACCTGGCACTGTGCTGCTCAGACCCCGCCAGGCAGGGGCTGGGAAGGAGCTTCCCTTGCTCCTCACTCTTACCAGGGTGAGGGGACAGTCCCTGGCAGGATTCACAGGGCGCCAGAGGGCAGGGTCCCCACTCAACCATGTGGCTCTGCTCTGGCCCACCTGGGCCCCAGCCCACCCCTTCCTCCATGACCACAAGCCCTCCCCGCTCAGGCCCTCCTGAGTCTTCCCAGGGCCAAACCCTCCCCCAACCTTCCCCAACGGATCTCCGGGCCTCTTTCAGGTCTTGGCTCTGGAAGCCCTTCCCTGGCCTCCTCAGCCAGGTCAGGCCTGCTCCCACCACACCAAGCTCCTAAGGGCCTGGCCTGAGACTTCAGACTGTGAGGCCTGATAAATACCAATGTTCAATCAATAACATGGAGGAAGAATGAATAACTGAATGAATTTTTATAAAAAGCCCAAGGGATAGGATGGGGACATTCACTCACCCCCCCATCCCTGTCATCTTCCCACCGAGGGACAGGATTAGCCTGGCCCAGAAGCAAGGCACTGGCCAGCAGGGTGGGTGCCAGCCACGGCCCTCAAGTTGTCCCAAGATTGGCCAAGAGCCTGGTGGCCACCAGGGGGGTGGGTGGAAGCAGGTAGATGCCTCAGGCCCCAGCAGAAAGAAGCTGCACCCCCCAGGTCCTGGTGGCAGCCACAGGAGCACTCCCCACCCAGCAATGACTCTGGCCACCACCCCTAGGACATGACCAAAGGAAGGCAGAAGAGAGGGCCCCTCAGACCTGCAGCCCACGATCAACAGCCAGCTGGGCGGTGACTTGAAACCCACCCAGCTGTGCATGCGGAGCCTGAGTGCCAGGTCTCCTGCGGCCTTCAAGGGCCCTGACTGGGCCAACAGGTTCCTTCGTCCTCTGCAGTGTGCTCTGGGAAGGAGGCCCCAGTTCTCCTGCCCTCTCCCTGCAGCCCCAGGTGCTCTTTCCCCTATGCAGGCATCTCTCAGGAGCTCACAGCCTCGAACCTCTCATGGCTGCGCGCTGTCCTGTGCTTACCTGACACCAGGGAGGGCACTGGGAACCTCGGTCAGGTCTCTGCTGGCAGCATCCTCTGCACAGCCCTCACCCTACCCTAGATCAGGGCCTGTGTTACAGAGGCCGCGAGGGCCCCAGCCGCTCCCCACTGTCACCCCAAGACCCTCCTGTGGCTGTCCACAGCACCGCACATCTTTGCCAGCCCTGTTCCACGCTCCACACTCATCTCTGCAAGGGCAGCCTCAGCCCCAAAGTCTACCTCTCCCTTCCCCAGATCCACCTGGAGCCACGGCCGGCCCCAGCACGGCCTTTCTGAGCCCTGCTCTGTGCCGACACAACAGCTCTGCCAAGGCTCTTTCCTCTCCCACTGCCTGACAAAGGGGCCACCATCCCCTGGCCTCACACTAGCCTGCTGTCCCAGCTGGCGCTCAAGCTGTGGGACACAGGCCGGTCACTGAGCCTCCCCCCCTCAGGCACCACTCCCTGCGCTGCACACTGTGCTCCTAGGGCTGTGCGAGGTGGAGGCGGACAGGCCGGGCGCCTGATCAGTGGACAGACGCTATCTGGTCCCCGGTGCCAGAGCCCGAGGTGTCGGACCCTGGGAAAGGGCTCCCCGCCAGGACCTGGGCCCCGCTGCCCACAGGCCCTCCTCGCTGGCCACATGCTTCCTGGGTGTCGAGCTACAAGGCGAGCAGAAGAGGGTTGGGAAGAGCCAGGAAGGGACCTGCGAGGAAGGTGCCCACCCACTCACTCCCATGTGTCTCTGGGCCCAATGTCCCCTTGGCTTTCTGACGCTGACAAGTCCACAGGCTAAACCTGGAGCCAGCACGAGGAGCGGCTGCCGCAGACCGGCCTTCCCAGCTCCCTGGGCGCGGGAGGGGCTGCCCGAGCCAGCAGGAGCAGCCTCTGGTGCACTGGGAAGGGCTGAAAAACAAGCGCACCAGAATCCAAATCAGGAAAGCCCAGAGCTGGGGTTGCCATGGTAACTTGCGGCAGGCTCCTGGCCTGGCACTCAGCCTCCCTGGGCAGGGGGCTGGGACGGCTGGGGGGGCCGGGACTGCCAGGCCCGCTGCCCTGCCTGGAGGCTGCCTCTCTGGCCTCCTAGACATGGGCAGGAAGGGCAGGCCCAGCTCACCGGGCTCCTGAGCGAGGCCCACACCCAGCGTCCTCCGAGTCCATCCAGCCCCCGCAGCACCCAGCCACGCACCAGTGGGGAGCTGCTCTTGGCTTGATCAGAGCCTCTGGCTGTGAAGGGGCTTCTTGCGCATGGGCAGAGGGGTCAGTGCGGCCAGCCTCTGACCTTCCCTCACAGCTGGGGTGGGAAGGGCAGGCAAGGGGGGACACTGCTAGAGTGCGCTCTGCAGTTCTCTCTCATTTAAGCGTTCTCTTCTAGCAGAGGAAGAACAGGCCCAGAGGTTAGGTGACTGCCCAAGGTCACAGGCTACCATATGGTAAAGAGCCAGAGGCTTCCGCCTCCTGAGCCCAGGCGCTTCCAAAGGACCACTCAGGACGTCACGGGGACCTATCACAGCCCCTGGGTGTAGGGCTGCGCCCAGGGGACACAGACATGGAGACAGACCATGGCCTTCACATCTTGTTTAATAGCCAAGCTGGCCCTGCTCAGATGAAACTCACACCCCACAAGGCAAACCTTTCCCGCTGCCTGACGGCCTCTGAGGAGCCGCCCCGCAGGGGCCCGCCTCACTCGCGCATCCCAGCCCAGTCCGGTGTCAGGGCGGCAGCCTCAGCGCAGCCCCCGGAGTATGCTGTTGACGGAGCCCAGCAGCTCCCGGAAGTAGCCCTCGTCTTCGCCTTCTTGGAGCTCCAGGGTGGCCAGGGCCTGGTACTCGGCCTGCAGGCTGGCCAGCGTCCCGCTGAGCTGCGGGTCCTGACGGTAGTGGTCCCTGCAGGTGGCCAGGAGGGCAGCCAGTGTTTGCAGCACCTTCTCCCGGGCATCGTGTTCGGGAAGTGCCAGGAGGCGGGCCGTGATCTCACACCAGCCTTGCTCCCGCAGGCCTGGCAGAAGGTGCACCTGGCGGTACTGCTGCAGCTTCTCTGGGGACACATCCTGGGTCAGCTCGGCCTCCTCCTCTGCAAACATCTGCTATCCACACAGCCAGGCACACGGCGGGCAGGGTGGGATGGCAAGGAGAGAACACAGAGCAGTCAGTTCACACCAGGCGGGCTTTGCCCCTTGGGTACCAGCACATGAGGCCGAGCCAGGAGGGCAACCCGCTTTCTCCATGACCCAGCCATCCACACGTCCACTCCTCGGTCCATCTACCCCACGCTGCCCGGCACAGCATCTGTGCCCCGCAGCAGGTGTGGGAGAAACCAGGACGGTTATGTGGTCCCTGCTCCCAGGCTCTCACAGGAAATAAAACTCCTGACTAGCTGGAGGAGCTAGGTCTACTGGTGCAGTGTGAGGGCGGTGGTGGGGCTTGGCTTCCTGGGCATCGCTGACTTGCTCAGTGAGCGTGGGCTGGTCCGGAACCTCCCTGAGACCAGGGCTGTTGTCTCTCAGGGGAGACACTGGGGCCCCGCTGGGACTCGGGGAGCACTCGGAGGACAGTGCGTGCACAGCCAATACCCAGATACAGTCACAACTCAAGAGATGTGAGCTTTCCCGTCAAGTACATGGCAGCAAACACCAGCTTCACCAGCATCACCGCCGTAGGCACCCGCACCCCACGACTGTACCAGCGAGTCCTGGGGGAACAGGAGTGGCCCCGAGGGATACCGTGGCAGGCCAGTCCACATGGGGGTCACAGCCAGCCCTGGCTCACGGCGCTGGAGCATGGCAAGTGGCCCAAGGCCAGGCTGGGCCCGGGCACAGCTCTGGCTACGCCGAGGACAGAGCAGGTAAGGGAAGTCTGGCAGCGAGCCGAGCCGTGCACTCAGCCTCAGCTCCACCTGCAGAGCCTGTGGGAACCAGCTGGGCAGGCTGCCGGCGAGAACCCAGCTTCTTTCAAATGCCAAGGGACACTATGGAGGTTTCCCATAGAGCCGCACTCAACATTCCGAGAAGGGAGCAGGAAGCCCCGCCCAGCCCTCCCGGGAGAGCTAGGGTGCAGGCAAAGGCACGGGGCTGTGAAGAGCACCTGATGGGCTAATGGCAGGGAAAGGCTGCCCTCCCTTCACACCAATTTCTAAATCCCACCAGTGCCCCTCCTGGTTCTCCCCTCTGCCTCTGCTCTGTGCACCCTGCTTCTTGTGGGATGTCTGCAGCCCCTTCTCCAGGCCCTGCCCGCCTCCTCCAGTCCCGATGGCTGCCAACAAGCCCCTCCTCATCGCTGGGGTCTGTCTTTTTTTGGCATGGTACAAGGAATTGAACTCAGGTTCTTCATACTGAGCTATATCCCCAGCCATTGTTCTTATTTTTTATTTTGAGAGACAATCTCCTTAAACTGCTAAGTTGTCTAGGCTGGGCTTGAACTTGGGATCCTCCTGCCTCAGCTTTCCAGAGTGCTGGGATTACAAGCGTGCGCTACTACACCTGGCTACAAATTGGCAGTTCTGCTGATAAAAACCAAACCCCTTCCTTGGGACTTTGAGCCCTCCCTGGGCATGGCCTAGCTGTCCCACAGCCTCCTCACTCTGACCCCTGCTGGTCCACCTTCCCCCTGAGGCCTTCGGAGTTGTGTCCCCTCCAGGTACTCCCCACAGGGTGGTCCTCTGCCCCTGTTCCTTCCAGAGGCCAATGCCCATATCCTGCCCAGCCCACAGCTCCTAGGCTTCCAGCGCTGGGACAGCTGGGTAAACAGCATCTGAAAGTGCCAGGAGGGCAGGGGCTATGGATGGAGAGCTTTCCCAGCATCTTGCCACCCATGGGAGCCTGTGGGCAGCACACAGTCTCTTAGTAGAGGCCCATGGTAGGCCATGACACAGAGGAGGGCACGCCTGGGCCCCAGCCAACACCAGAGGCTACGGTGCACCCTCCGTGGGAATCCCTCACTGCAGATGCTGCCTCCCAACCTCCTGCCTTGGGGCACAGAGCACCCCACGGCAGGCTGATGCTGTCACTTCGGGCACCTTGGGTTTTGTCCCGCCTTAGGAACTGTAAGAACAGAGAGGGCCTGGCTGCCTTGGCGCTCAGTGTGTGGGCAGCCCCAGCCCTGAAACTCTCTGGCTGAAACTACACACTGTCCTCTCTGGAAGAAGATGGCCAGCTCCTCCCTCCTTGACCAGGCCCCAACTCTAGGGCTGGTGGCAGCAGAGACACAGCCCTGAGACACCAGAGGAAAGAAACCATTCTCTCAGGAGCGCCAGTGTGCATCCTCCTCCAGGCCCACGGCCATGCTCAGGAGAGCGGCTGCGCCCAGCCCTGCTGACCGGCCCTGGGCGCCGCAGGGCTGCCTGCTGTTCGCAATGTTTCCTGCAGCTGGGGCGGGAGCAGCTCGATTGCAGTGGGAGAGACAGGACTGACGGGAACAAGCAGCCACGGGCGGCCGAGCCTCCGCCTCGGCGGAGCAGGCGCGGGTCTGCGTAGGGTGAGAGTGGGTGCGGAGAGGGCGGTCTGCGGCCCCAGCCAGCGGCCAGCTGTCCCGGGCAGCGAGGGGCCCGAGGGAGATAGCCGTGAAAGCCCTGCCAACAGGCGCTGCAGTGACTCCATTACAAATCCAGGCCTGGCTGCTTCTCTCGCTTAATTAAGATGCTTCTCAGGCTTTCAAGGCCACGGTGGGCTGAGCCCAAGTCTCCCCCCAGCTAGCTAAGCCTCCGAGTCCCCAAGGCTCTGAGGGCTGTGTGCTGAGCCGTGATCCGAGCTCTGGGAGGGGTATTTCCAGGTGTCTAGAACCGCAAGTCAGCACCATTCTGGGCTTCGCTCCGACTGCTGTGAAGTCTCCATCCCCGCTGGTTCTCAGGCCCCGCCCTGTGCCTTCCACTCCCTAAGGGCCAAACCTGGCTGCCGGGCCCTGGAGCACGTTGACCCCCCCCACATGCTTGGCCCTGGCCAATGCTTCCTCCTACCTCCCCTCTTCAGGGCTCATCAGAGGTGTCGTGTCCCACAAGACACCTTCCCTTGATGTTCCAAGTCTCTTCAGGCCATCAGCCACCCATCCGTCTCTCCACCCATCCACTGGGACAGACAGATGGACAGACGGATTCTGAGGGGGCCTGGGTGGAACAGCCAAAGCAAACACGAAGGAGGAGGGGGTGGGGAGGGAAGGCAATCTGGGCACTAACCTTCTCAGTGACCAGGTCGTAGAGCAGCGTGATCACGCGCACGGCCAGCACCTCCGTGCTCTTCTCTTGCACCAGGCCCTTGAGGACCTGCAGGCCCCCCAGCTTCAGGAACTGCTGCTGGGCGTAGGGGAAGTGGCGCAGCAGGGTGCACAGGGCAAACAAGACCTAGGAAGCACAGGCCCGAGACGCAGGAGGAGTGACACAGTGAGCCTGCCCCACGGCCCACAAAAGGTGGCCAGCGCTGTCCCAGTGACCCAGCCAGCACCATTCTTCCTGTTCTCAATACCCTGGAATCCAGCTGCACCCCAGAAGCCAGGACGGTGGTGAGAGTCTAGAGGGGCGTCTGCTACCTTCCAGTGGGGACCGCTGGGGGCAGAGCGGGAAGTCCAGGCCTGGAAGCTGCGGGCCAGGTCCATGGCTGCCCTGCTAGAGCTGTACCCAGGCCCCTGGGCCCCCTGACACCGTCTGCTACCGTCTTGTGCAGGTGTGTGTGACCTTCTCCCTCACCCCTCACTGGATGACTTGTGAGGCCCCTGAGGGGGAATGCACAGGAAAGGGCCCGCCGACGCACTAAGCACTGGGCCCCACAAATGGGCAGAAACTTACCTTTTTCTTAGCAGTGGGGGGCTGTTCTGTGGCCAGAGTGACCAGCAGCTTCTGAAGGGCTCCTCCTTCTATGGCCTCCACCTGGACCTTCGGGTTGCTGGGGGAGGAAGCACAGGAAAGCGTGACTATTCTGCCTACCGAGGAGCCCAGGGGCACAGGGAGCTGAGACCACAGCAGCCAGGAGCACAAGGAGCAGCCCCCACCCAGGACAAGCTGGAACTGGGAGACAGAGACCGACGGGTACGGGCGACGTACAGCCTGGACGACAGCTGAGGCCCCGTGCCAGCCTCCCACGCCCCAGAAGCCGGGAACCAGCAGGTGCCGTGAGGCTATCCCAGCGCTGGGGCGGCCTTCAGAGGTGCCACTGCAGGGTCCCTGCCATAGGAAGACTTCCTCGCTGCTTGTAAGCTGGTGCTGGGAGGCCCTTCTTCCATGATCCCAGGAACTTCACATACTGGGGGACGGGCAGTAACAGGTCTGCTCTTTTCGGGTATGGGGCTCCTTGAGGCCGGGCCCAGGGTCCCCTTCTTTCCTCCATCAGCATCAGACAACTGTAGAACACATGTGTGGGAAGCAGGCAGGTGGGAAGCATGAGACCCAGGGAGCTTCTCAACACCAAGGTGGGGCCTCACACAGGACCAAGCACCACCTGCCCTCCCGGCTGCCGCCCAGAGAAGGAGGGGCTCGAGGCCTGGCAGCACATCAGCCTTGGGGAGCACCTCTTCGGGCCCTGTCCCCGGTCCCGAGGTCCTACGGAGCAGTGGAGACAAGGCCCCTTCAAGACCGCACATGAAGCCCCTCATGGCACTATCTCTGGGATTGTTGGGCAGCCAGAGCGTGTCCATTTTATACGCCGTCACCAGTACAGTGAGAAATTCTCCTCTTTAAATGGTGGCTGGCCAGAAGCAGGAGCTGCCTGCAGCCCACCCTCCCTGCGAGGGTGCAGGCACTGAGCTCCCTCAGGCTGATGCCCGCCCCCTCCCCAGGGAGGGCCACCATCCAGACTAGGAGAGAATGGATTTTAAACACAGGGGATGTAAACCACAGAGAAAGAGGAAGCTCAGGAACCCCTTAAAAGATGCCAAAATCACTTTCATAGGTAATAAACCCACATTTTTACCAGCAGCAGAGCCCTGCAGACCCAGTAGGTACAGCGGGACTGTGTGTTGAGCGTGCGCCTTGTCAGCCTGGGCCTGTACCCTGCCTGGCTTTTCACCAAAGCAGCTTAAACAAGGTGCTGTACTAACAGTGGGCGCTACCCTGTTGCTCTCATGGCCTCAGGGATCCCATTGAACACCCTTCTAAAAGCCTTTCATTGCCGCTGTCCAGAGGAACAGGCCGAGGGAGGGTGAGAAGGCCCAGGCCTGAGTCTCCAGATGGCTGTCAGCCATCCTGAAGGGCGGCAGAGCTGGGAGTGTCCTGTGCAGGAGCCCCGGAAGCAGACAGCACCCTGCTCCCCCCACACAGCCTCTCTCCTGAGGCTTCTCAGCCTCTGGTTCTCAGGGTCCTGCTGCGGACATTAGGGGTGAGGCCAAAACAGCTGGGAGAGGTCTCAGGGTGAGCAGGGCCGGCACCCAGGCCCTCTGTGGACACCCTGCAAAGGGGTGATGACCTCCTGCAAGGCCCTTGATTTGATTTCCCCACCTGGGAGGCAGAGCTAAGACCGGTGTTAAAAATACATTAACTCACAAACGCCAAAACGCTAGCCAGTGTGCTGTGGTCAGAAGACTGTGATTACACAGGCCACGCCAGGAGGCCCATCCGCAACCCTGAACACAGCTCCTCCTGCCTGGAGTTCTCGGGCTGCTCCCAGGGGGTGGAGGGTGGGTGTCCTGACAGTTGGGGATTTCAGTGAGTTGAAAAGCCTAAGGCCTGGCTTGCTTCTCAGCGACACCAGAGGTGCTGGTATACCCATAGTCAACAGAAGGATATTAAGGACGTAGCTCATCTCCGAGCAATCAATGAGAGTAAACCTTGTTCAGGGCTAAACTGGCTGGACTGAGTAAATACCATTAGCATTTGGATTACCGGGATGTTCACAATCAGCAGGCAAGTCAGCTGTCTGTGTGCACAGGGACGGCGGCAGCTGCTGTTCTGTAACTCTTGAGGGGGTGATCACAGAAATGGAAATGAGCGCATCTGCAGAAGCCACAGTTTGGGTCAGGGCGATAGCAATATGGCTAGTTGCCAAGGGTCAGAGGTCATGTTCTAGCAAACTACTGCAGAGCAAGTGTGTGGCCAAGAGCAAGGGTGCAGGCGCTGAGCTCAGGAGAGCAGCTAACTGCAGCAGGGGCCACAGGGCTGCTGCCTAGTACAGACCCAGGGGCTGCCCTCCTCCATGCCTGGCATTCAGGACTGGCGGCATAATTTGCAGGCCTCCACATGACATGAAAAGCAAGGTCCATGACTTAAAGATCACTACAAACTTCAAGGACGGCAAGCATAAGGCACTGTTCCGGTTTGTAGTGGATTGCTAACTGGGTCAACTTATACCCCCAGCCGAACTGAGTAAGCGTGGGGCTGCGTGTGGGAGGCCCACCTGGGGACTGCTGCCAGCAGCCATAAGAGGCAGAATTGGAGAAAGAAAAGTTAAGGCTGTTGGGAACGGATAAAGGCTGTTGGGAGCTGGGAGAGGCTGCGGGGAGCTGGCAGTAGCTGTAAGGAGCTGTTGGTTGTTTGGAGGAGCTCCTCATGCTGGCTTTCCTGATGAACTTGGCTGTTCTCACCCTCCGAGGAGCTCAGGACCTCGTTGGCACTGAGAACGGCTTTGGTTCACTTTGGGGAAGCTCTGGTCCTCACTTTGACCATTGCTTCCTGGCTCTGGAGGGGAAGAGATGGTGTCGGTCTCCTGGAGAAGCTTGCTGTGTTGGCTTCCCTGATGGAAGTCCACCATCTTGGTCATCAGAGGAACCTGGGACCTCACTGCTGCTGAGGATGGCTGTGGTACCCTTCGGGGGAGCTGTGGTTCTTCTGAGCATCGCCTCCTGGCTCCAGTACAGATCCCTCAGCCTGCTAGCACAGATCCTTCATCCTGCTGGCACAGACTTCCTAGATTCCACCACTGACCTTTGGGCCTTTGCCGCAGATCTGTGAAATAGGCCTGCATGAGATGTTGTCATGGGCTCTGGGCCTCCAGTTGGATTCACGTGAGGCACTGTTATGAGCTCTAGGTATTCAGCTGGACTCATGAAGGATATTTCCATGGGATCCAGGCTCTCAGCTGGACTCCTTGGTCTCAGTGTGTGGACAGACTTCCTGCACTCTTTTGTATATCATTCTTCCGGTGACTCTTATAAATAATCATATAAAGTATGTGTCCTGTATTATATTGTTCTCCTTGCAAAAATATCCCGAAAACCAGCACATGGTTTATATCTAGAGACCCACCCCCAAAGCCACATGCACTCAGAGACAGGGCTGTGGGGGGCTATGGATCCCAGGGCCGTGACACCATGGGGAGGGCGGGTTAGTCTGCTGGTGAGTTCACAGCTCACGCGATGTTGGGAGGAGAAGCCCTTAGGTCCGGGCAGTTGGGTCGCTCTATCTCCCCTCGCCCTCCCGCCCTCCCTCCATCTCCCTGCTTCCTGCGCAGCCATCTCTGCCAGGCCACCAGGCCCTGCAGCTGGCCAACTATGGACTAAAACCTCTTCAAACTATGAGGCAGAATAAGCCTCTTCTGCCTAACTTGTGGGTGCTAAGTATTTTGTCCCAGCAATGATAGTGACTAAGACAAGGATTAAGTAAGACTGGGTCCTTTTAACTGCGAGATCCCGCATCGCTGCTTACAAAGCAGGGCCACCGGGGTGTGCGCCCCGCCCTTGGTACACACGGAAGCCCTGGGGCGAAGTGGACGGGGAAGAAAGGTGTGGGGCAGCCGGTAAGGGGGAAAACAGGAAAAGGCAGAGCCCAAGGGCCGGACACGGGGCTGTGGCCGACAGGTTAGGTACATGGTGGAACAGCCTTCGCGGGCTGGGCTGAGGGACGAGCTGTCTCCCGAGGCCTCGCCATATCATTCCCTTAACAGGAAAACCCAGCACAGTTCTCAAACGCCTGGAGGGCTGGCCATGCAGCGAGCAGGGGTGCACCTCTGGGGCGCCGTGCCTGGCGAACTCCCCACGACCCTGTCTGGGAAATGTGCAGCTCCCTTCTTGTCCAGAAAGAGCCATTCTCTGGTGGCCCCACCTTGTCTGTATCCAACACACGGCCTTGATCCTCCATGGTCCGCAGATCTATAGCATGTATAATATAAATATTGTGCAGGGAGGCGCTCTGAGAACAGGGGTTCAGGAAGGACCCAGGGATGAATGGGTGAAGTAACAGACAATTACCAACTTGAGTAAAATGGAATAGCCCCCCCTTAAAAAAAGGGGCGTCTAACTCTTCTACGTGTGAGAGTGAAGTCCCGAGTGAAACAGAACACCAGGCTTACATGGAGCCCACATTACCGCAACCGCAGTGCGGCAGGAAGCACACCCAGACCTCGGGATTTCAGGCGGACCTGGGGAGGGGCGGAGCTTGCAGTTGGCCCCTTGGGCAGCTCCTAAGCAGAAGCCATTCCTGAAGTAAATGTGGGCGCCCACAGCGAGTCACAGTGACAGCGCTCGTGAGGAAAGGGCCAGGCTCTCACCTACAGAGAGGGACGGCAAATGATCTTCCCAAGGACAGCTGGCCCTGCCTCACAATCACCCAGGGCACTGGTTCTTCTTAAATCATTTGGATGGGAAACTTAAAAAATTACAGAAAATTATAAAAAAAAAAACCCAGAATATTTGCAAGAATAATGCATGGTGAGGAGGATACCTTCCACCAAGAGTCATCAATTGTTAACACTTACCCTATTTTCTTTTTCACTGTTTTCTCTATTTACCTCCCCACCCCGTGCTTGGGATTAAACCCTGAAGCACCCATGCCAGGCGCACGCTCTGCTGGAGGGCCGCACCTGAACTACAAAAGGTTTTCAGAAGTGTGAGAACAGGTTACAGATGTGAGGCTTTTTTACTCCTAAATATATCCGTGTGTGTTTCCTAAGAACACAAACACTACACAGTACCCACAATGATTTTTAGACATTCAGATTCTAGCAAATGTCCCAATGATACCTTTCTTAGAAAAATAATTTTGGCCCCAAGGCCTGTCCAGGCCCTCGTGCTGCAGGCCTTTTAGTCTCGTTTAGTCTGGAACTCTTCCTTCCTTATGGTGTCCCATGTGACACTGGCATCTTTGAAAAGTTCAGGCCACTTGTAGAATTCCCCTCAGTTTGGATCTGTCTTTTTCACGATTAGATTGAGGGTACGGATTTTGGCGGGAATAACTCAGAAACAATGTTGTGTCTTTCATGGTACATCACACCAGGAAGCACATAAGGTCAGTAAGTCTCACAACAGGTCATGTTCACTTTGATTACATGGGTATCTGCCAGATTTCTCCACTACAAAGACACTATTTATCCCTTGAGATGAATACCTATTTCGTAGAGAGGCACTCTGAGATAGGAAGACAGCCTGCTCCTCATCAAACTTTCACCCACTAGCTTGGCACTCATTGACAATTCTTGCTTAGCTATTACTACGCTGTTTATCAAATGATGATATTTAAGCTCCACGATTGCTTCTATCACTATTTGCTGGCACTCTACTTCAAATAACAGATCTTCCTTCTTCCTCATTCATTTATTTGTAACAGTATGGAAACAACACTTTTTTTTTTTTTTTTTTTGCGGTACTAGGGATCGAACTCAGGACCCTGCGCTTGCTAGGCAAGCGCTTATTCCACTGAGCTATATCCCCCGCCCTATTTGTAACAGTATGGACTCATGGATTCTTATTCAATCTAGGGCAGTGGTGGCAGACCTATGGCACACATGCTGCAGCAGGCTATTCTATCACTGAAAACTCTAAAAGGTTCACCATCACTAATCTAGGTGATACAATCCACCTTTGCCTTTTTTTTTGGGTTGTTGTGTTTTTGAGATGGGGTCTTGCTATGCAATTCAGGTTGGCCTTGGGCTCACTGTAGCCCAGGCTGGTCTCAAACTCACAATGATCCTCTTGCTTCAGCCTCCTGAGAGCTGGGATTACAGGCGTGCGCCACCATGCCTGGCTCACCTTTGCCATTTTTAGATGCTTAAATTATCCTTAACTTAATCATCAGTGACTTTTCATGCTGGCTGCTATGCTCTTCTGATACGAGTATTTCCTCACTTTCTGGCACAAAGTATGTTACTACACTTGGCCTGTGCCAGCCGTGGAATCAGACATTTCTCCAAGGTACACTCATTTATTTTCTTTTTTGCAATACTGGAGATTAAACTAAGGGCCCTGCACATGCGAGGCAAGTATTCTACCACCGAGCCACCCCAGCGAGGCCTTTTACTCTAAGGCAGAATCTCACTAAATTATACAATCTGTCCTTGAATTTATGATACTCCTAAATCTCCCAAGTAGCTGGGATAACTGGCACACACCATTGCTCTTAGCTTAAGGAGCACTTCTTTTGGGGCAGTTTTTGGAAGTCCGACCCTTTATACACTTAATCACAATCTCAGAAGATACAGCTCCAAAACTTGGTTTTTCACAAGTCCCCCACATGACTGTGTTCTAAGAAGCATTATTTGGAATAACTAGACCCACAGCATAAACTCTGGTCTAGAACAGCATCTCTGAAAACTTTTGCCCAGTGCCTGAAGACTTAGAGCAGTAGAGAGATCACCAGCAAACCAGACAAGCTTGTGCCAGCTTTCGAGTCTGCCCTATCAAAGTGGGGGGTTGCCAGCACAGCTCAGGCTTCTGAAGCTGAGGAATGCCAAGGAAAGCTTCTTTTACCCAACCTGGCACCATGGGAATCCTGTACTCAATCTCAGTGAGCAAACCTACCTTCTGCATCCTAGTGAACTCCTGTAGATATGGTGGCCACATCCATGCAGGGCCCAGGCTAGCAACCTCTCTAGAGTCCAGTGGGCCCAGCAGCCCCTATGCCAGGGGCAACACTCTCCCTAATGCCTGAGGCCATCTCTGGGTATTTGGCAGGCACACCACAGAATAAACTTTGGCCCTGCCTAGGTCAAATCCCTGGAGCCTGTTCCTGTGACCCTCTGATGAGCCTGGGCTTACCCACCATGGCCCCAAATCTAAATGGCTTCATATTTATACTTATTATAGAATAAAGATTGTCAGCAAGCAAAAATGAAGTTATAAAAACTGTGGGTGGTATGACACCATAAATTTATTTCTATGTGGTAGTATTTTCTTTAAAAACAATAAATATGGATCAATAAATTATTTGTTGTAATTTTAATTATAAAATTAAAAATTTGATATTTTTGAAGGGAGACAGCGTCTTGCTATGTAGTTCAGGCTGGCCTTGAACTTGCTATAGAGCCCAGGCTGGCCTCCAACTCATGGCAACCCTCCTGCCTCAGCCTCCCCTATGCTAGGATTACAGGTGTGCAGCACACACGGCTTAATAACAAAATCTGAACACCACGTTACTACTCGGGCCCTTCACCCTAGCCTGTCACCATCCCTTGGGACCTCTGCTCTGTCACATCTCCAACACGCTGTAACCTTTCCCATCATCTCATCTATTCTCTGCCGTGTCTTCAGGTAAGAACCAAAATGCAGGGTGGACAGGACAGAGTCTGACACGAGCCCCTGGCACATCGCTGCTGTGAAGGTGCTGAGGATACTGTGCCAGTGATAAGCCAGCACTCAGCAGGCCTGCCTGCTGCCCGTGCTCCAACCCTGCCTGTCTTTGCCATTCTTTCTCTGCCTGTTCTGTCAGACTGTCATGAGATTCTGTCAAATGTTTTCCTGAAATGCAGACCTCTCTGTGCCTCTATCACAGGCCTAATCGCCTAGCCTGGTAAATGTTCCTAAAAAAGGAAATCAGAAGAGAGGAAGCACGAGGGAGTCTCCTGGTGGGGTGGGTAATGTTTCCTGACCTGGGTGGTAGTTAAGTGGGTGTGTTCATGTTTAGTAATTTGTTAGGTGGTATGTGTCAAGGCAGATGCGGGTTTCTGTATAAGGAAGAGAGGGAGGGAGGGAAGAGGGGGGAAAGGATGGATTTAAGCATTAAACTAGTCTGCAAGACCTGTTTTTACAGAGCCGCATTAGCTCCAAGTAATCACTTCTTCTCTTTAGTAATATTCATAAATCACAACTAAAACAGCTTGCTCTGTTATTTCAAAAATAAGAACAGCCAGCCTGTCTTCTTGCCCTATTTCGACCCCCATAATGTCATAAAGATTCACACACACACACACACACACACACACACACACACACACACAGGTCTCAAAGTGATGCTCGTAAGTTTTCATTTGGCATCTGAATTTCTGACTCCAGGTTGGAGAAGCCATTGGCTTGTTCGCTCCTTTCTCACACCCTTGGTCTCAAGTTCCTCTTAAGTGTGTTTGCTTCACTCTTTCCATCAGGATGTCCATTCTGCTTGGAAGAGAAAGCACAGGCAAAGCAGAACAAGAAAGGCCAGAGATGCCCTCTCTGCTGCCCGCTACCCTGCAGAAGCAGGTGGCCCAGGGCTCCGCACCACCCATCGGAACCCTGAGGCTCAGGCCCTCCTGCTGTGCTTAGCATCTCCCAGGGCTCACCTATCAGATTCCTGACAGCTGCAGAGGTCTGGGCCTTCCCTCCCTACTTCTTAGTCACAGGCCCCTTCTCTCTCAAACAACAGGCCTAACTGCCCCGCATGGAGCCTGTGGGTCTCTTCAGGTGTTGCCTTTTGTGCTCCTCGGGAATCAGGGAATCACTCGTGACTCTGCTCAGCACATCTCATTTTTCAGACTATGAGTCACCCTTCCTTTCAAAGCTTGGTTCAGACAGTGTCTCCACTTTCCAGGACCTTCTAACATCTGCTTTCCCCACAGCTCAGCACCAGAGACTTTTGCATTCCCCTTGGCTTCTTCCAAAATGGTTACTTTCTACTAAAGTTCCCCAAACAAATCCTTCTTGTCACTCAGAATGTGATGGGGGGGGCATCTTCTTATTTCTTCCTTAATTTTCTTAGAGATAAAACTATTACAAAAGTGAAAAGTGAGCTAAAAATTCAAATAAGAACTTACTAGAACCTTGTTTTTATTTTGTTTTATGGTGCTGGGCATTAACTAAATGATGTTAGGCAAATGTTCTACCACTGAGCTACATCCCATCCTTATTTTATTTTGTGAGACAGGGTCTGGCTGAGCTGCCCAGACAGGCCTGGAACTTACACCCCTCCTGTCGCAGGCCCCCGCGTAGCTGGGATCAGGGGTGCGCGCCACGCCACGCTGGAGCCTTGTACTTAGCAGAAGCGCTCCCCGTGCTTACAGTCCTACCCCCCGTGCCTGTAGCACCCGCGCTGTCATCTCCTGCAGAAGCTGACACTGACCCCAGCTGAGGACCAGTCGGTTGGTGGGGCTTGTGATGAGCTCAAAACTAACAATCTGGGGACTTTTTCTTTCTTGTTTTCGTCAAAAAAGTCCAAACTTGGTAAGTAAATTAATGAACTGGTGCTACTGTGGAATCAGGAACACATGGGTTCAAGTCCTAATTCCAGCGGTTTCAAGCTGAGTGATTGAGACAAGTCATTAAACCTCTTTGTATTTCACTTTACGCGTATCTTATTTTACTTTATCTTAGTACTGGGAATTGGACCCAAGGTTTTCATGCTGAGCTGCACCCCCAGCCCTTTCAACTCTGAGGCAAGATCTAAGTCACTAAGGTGCCCAGGCTGGGCTCAAACTTGCTATTTTCCTGTCTCAGCCTCCTAGAGTGCTGAAATTATAGGCCTGACTCAGCTTATGTATTTATAAGATGAGGATTAAAAATAACATTTATTTCATGGCGTTGTAGGGGATGAAAGAGATAATAAAGTTATATAAAGTTCTTCAACACGGGATAACATACTGTGCTACTTAACAAAATTATTAGTTTCACTTCTAGGCCAAGGGACAGAACGCATGGGTTTTCAGGCTTCTCACAAGCGGGAGCGGCTACCTGCGGTGTGGCCGACATTCGCGTTCTCTGCCCCTCTGGCTGGATAGACAAAGGCGGCACGGAAGGGGCTCACGGGGAGTGGTGTAATTAACAAGCTAACTGGAGGCACTGGCGGAAGGATCCAAGGAGCTAATTAGAATGGGCTGAAGGGAGACTGTGGCCCGGAACACGGAAGAGAGAGGGCTAAGAGAATGCTAAGAGAATTATCTGTGGCCTATGATTATTCAAAGAATGTCTCTGCATAACTGTCTCAAGCAGTCTGAGGGAGCGAAGGTAGGAGTACCAAGGTTAAGCGAAAAAAATTTAGGCTAAAGCATATGGGAGATTTTTTGCACACTGAGATTTACTGAGCTTCTTAGCCAGCACAGAGTGAGTGACTAGATCATCTACACCGGTTGGGATAAATCTGTCCTACAGGTGCTGGGAGGGTGTGGTGAGAGCCGAGCAAATCAGACTCTGCAGGGTGAGAGGGGCTCCAGGGAAACCAACCGGCCAATTCTGGCTCCAAGCTCAGGCAACACAGCCTGTTGCAGACCCTGTGCGGCTCAGCACGGAGATTCCCTAGTCACCTAGACCCTGCTCTCCACAAGCCTGGGACATGTGCTGGGAAACCAAACGCCCTCCCCCACTTCCTCATACCCCCCATGTGCTAATAAATTTGAGAAATGTGATACATCTCACTGTGTGAAAAACCATCTCCTCAATCAGAATGAATGGAATCAAGCAGGGCCTATTTGCTACACAACTGTAGAAATGTTTATGAATGAGCCATCTCTTAACAGCAAAAGAAAAAGCAACGATCGTGGGATGGTCTACAGCTGAAAATGACAACACTGAAATGCTTCATTTACAGGATTTGGAAGTCATATAGACTACAAATTTTTCTTCTGTGCAACATACATAACAAATCCCCAAAATATCCTTTGTTTGCTGAGGTTTTTACTCAGATATTTAAGGTTTGTGGCAGTTTAAATATAGTGAACAATATGGTGAACCATCCAAATATTTTGCATCATTGGTATTTGGGAAAATCTTTATGAACAATTAGCTCTAGTTTTAAGAGGCAAGTGCAGCAGCACCAGGCTCCTGGTTTTCTGTGGCACTGAGCAATGTGGCCTGGTCGGCTGGCTCCACAGTTCCCACTGGGTTTCCTGGCGCCAACCACTTCTCCAATGTTGTAATAAAGGAGGAAACTGTGGCATGGATCTGTACACTCCCCAGCCTGGCTCAGAGGTCACTAGGTTTCACTTCAATTTAAGAAGGATACAGAGCTAAGATTGCTTGCACATTTGTAATCCCAGCACTGTAGGACACTGATGCAGGAGGATTTCAAATTTGAGCTTAGCCCAAGCAACTTAGTGAGACTTTATCAAAATAAAAATGGCTGAGGGTGTAGCTCAGTGCAAAGACCCTGAGGCAATCCTCAGTTACAGTCCCCCACAAAGAAGAAGGATATAGAGCTCCCCCCACCACCCCGTGGGTATTGAACGCAGAGCCTCAAGCATGCTAAGCAAGTACTCTACCATTCAGCTACATTCTGAGCCTGAAAGTTTCCTTCAAAGTAGGACTAAAGTAGGAGGCCTGACCTCTGGCTTGAGGCTCTTTGGCTAGATGTTACAATAGGGGTCAGAAGAAAATTAAAGATTTTCCATTAAAAAAAATTTTTTTAACTGGAGAAAAGTTTCAGTTACTTACAGCTTGTGAAGACAGAATGATTGGTGGTTTCATTTATGAACACGTTGTGTCTGAGTCTCTTTGTCCAGGCAGCTAGTGGACAAAGACTGATCCAGCCCAATATGCACAGGGTCCTCAGTTAAGCATTTGAGTCCAGAGCGAAGAATGAACACAGTTCCTGCCTCTATTAGACAAAATGAGCAGAGACATGCAGAGAAAGAGGAGTCACTCTGCAAGAGGGTCACCCAAACAATGGGAGACTTGGTCAGGGAAGCTGCACAGAATGACCTTGGCAAGATCCAAAGACATTAAGACAGGACGTAAAAGCTAAAATTTTGTATATATTACCCAACTCATGTTAGATAAAAAATCCTGGGTTTTCTTTTTCAAAGAAAATGTTAAGAATCACCTTCCACAGATTCTTTTAACTCTGTTTCTGATAAATAATTAAAAGGCCGTCTGCCAGCATCATTCTAATGTCAAAAAAAAAGTTACACTCATAAAATAGCTAATGTCAAAATGTAAATGGTTTGTTTAAGATTCAGCAATTGTTGCTGAATCAAACACAAAATCTCTGTGGCTTGAATAGCAAGGGAAACAAAAGGCTTGCCGATTTAGTGCTTGTTACAGACTGGCTGGATTTTAGATTGCAATTTAAAGGAAAAAACCATTAAACTAGTTCAAGTGTGAACTGACATATGCACAGCAGTTTCCAGCTTCTACAAATGGGGTAAGGACACAGCCTGGGTGTGACTTGTACATGGCACGGCTAACACGTGACTGGGAAGGGTTCCTAGCGTGGCCCACCTCCGGGGCATGGGGCAGGGCGTGAGGCCAAGCAGAACCCTGGCAAGCAGGCCCTGGGGCGTTGACAATGCCACCAGGGATTGAAGGTAGCACTATGGACATGCAGAAAATAATTCAGCTAGTTTATTAGGAAGTCACCTCACTAGTGGAAGGACCTGAGATAGAGCTGGGTGATCAGCCATATTGATAAAAATTAAAGTAAGAATAGAGTGAACTAGGACAATGAACTTCCTCAGGAAACATGGGAGGCAGCCCACACCCTACTAAGGGGAACTGCAGCCATCCTTACTAAGGTCTTGAGTTTTAAGGAACTGAAAATGCATCGAACTTTCTCAGGCAGCATAGAATGCAGCCCACCCCATACTAAAGGGGGGTATAGCTGCACCCTACTAAGATCCTGAGTTCTAAAGAACTTAAAGTGCAAAATACCCAGCTTTTTCTCTAAAATCCCAGTTTCCTTTAACCTTTACGTGTTTTAGAACTGGATTAGAGAGGCTGAGTTCCAACTGGTCGTTTTACACCCACAGAGCCACCAGTGACCGTCGGCCACTAACAGCTGAACAATGTCTGCTCTCTGCCTACCTGTAAGTCTCCCTCTACTGAGAGGCCACTGGCCACTCACTCCGGACCCTGGCACTATTCTTATTTCCAATAAAACTCTATACTCCTCCTTTGCTTCAGGACTTCCTCGATGTTGCGGGATCACAAACTTGTACATCTGACATCTAACTGGCTGGGAGTTATTTTTCCATACCACACAGGGCCAACCCCAGTGGGCTCCTTCCTGCAGAAAAGCTGGAGGAGGGGAAGCAGCTCCTAGCCTTGCTGGCAGACACTTGCACAAGCCACACTGGGACGCCTGCCCTGCAGAGTCTAGCCGTAGGCCTAGTGACCCTTACTGCCCTCAAGCCTGTTCCTCTGTGGTAGGCTCGTGGGGTGCTGAGTCAGACCTTCAGTCTAAATTCTCTTGCTCATTGGGCTATAAAAGTGGTTAAAATTTTAACATCTGGGGTTTCTTTGAGTCTTACAGACAATTCTATCTTTCAGGGTACGCTATTAACATGCCACTGCTCCTGGGTTGGGAGGACAAGTCATGCGTAAGCAGGATGACCGCATAATTTACTGCCCACACCGGAACAATAAAAGAGGGCATGATTAATTACCACACAGGGACAAAAGGCATAAAACAACATATGGTCACTCTCTGTATAGAGCTTTGTGTTAGGTACTGAAGATACAGAAGTGAATGAAGCACTTTTGTGGTCCTGGAACCTGGGCCTTCAGCTACGGGGCAAAGGATCCTGGGAACGGGCCAAGGCTAGACACCCACACAGGATGAATTTGGTCCCCCAAAAGGAAACTTCACAGCAGCTCGGGAGAGTAAAGGCCATGGCCATCAGCTCCAGAGCCAGTTAGAGCTGAATTTGAATCCTGGACTTTCTTTCTGTGTTTGTATTTTTTTTAAAACAGGTTCTCAATATGTAATTCAGGCTGGCCTTGATCAGATGGTGCACTTCCTGCCTCAGCCTCTCGAGCACAAGGACTATAGGTGTGTACCACCACAGCCGGCTTGGACTGCCTTTCTGTACATCTGTATGACCATGGGACAGGATAACTAATCCATCTTTGCCAAGCTTCCTCCACTACCACCCTTACTTGGGCTTTCACTCTGAGCTATAACCTTGGCTCTGTTTGTTTGTTTGTTTGTTTGTTTTGAGACAGGGTCCTGCCAAATCACTAAGTTGCGTAGGCCAGGCTCTAACTTGTAATCCTTCTTCCCTAGTCTCCCAGAATGCTGGGTTAGATGTGTACCACCACTCACATGCCCAAACTTCCTTTTCTGTAAAATAAGGGCTATTTTATAACATCATTGTGAGAATTAAATGAGATACCAAAGGAAACACTCCTGGTACATAGTTTTCAACATGCTCAATATTATTAGCAGCAGCAGTAAGACTGGTTGTCTCCCTAAAAACCCCAGATGCTTCTGCCACTGCCCCAAGTTAGAGGGCGGAAGAAAGGCAGGAAGAGAAAAACACCAGATGGAAAACGTAACCCCTCCACACCTCCTCTCCAGGGCTAGTGTAGGATCAAGTGAACCGGCCTTAATCGCAGCAGCTCTTCAAGAGTGGACCAGATGACCACTCTCCAGGCAAGCGCTGTCTTCCTAAGCCTGCCCTCCTGATCGCGCATGTCATACATTGACCCCGCCTATCCACTTCTGTGCCACTCGCAGCTCCTGGCGGCACATGCTGTCCACATGGCTTACTCTGCACATTCTCTCAGACAGACGTGACTTTCCCATGCGCAAGCCTGTCCTCATGGCCCCATGAGGCTGGGTCTGGTAACAGTGGTGCATCCTGTGCATCTCCCTCGGCCTCCAGAGTCAGAAACACAAATGTGCAGGCAGCCTGTCACAGTTGTGTGAGGACGGCTTCGGGACCGCCTCCTTTTAATAGCTTTCAAGTGCATCTTAAATGTTATCTGTGTGACACTGTAACAGCTCAGTGAAGCAATACTACCACTCTCATGGTTGGGTTTGTTATGGTTGTGTCTAGACATCACCCCAAAGCCTCATCCAGTCACAGATGGGGCTTTTTCAAAGGGGGTTGGATCTAGAGTGTGTGATGCTGGAATTGATTCATGGCACAATGCTAGCACTAAGGGTATGAGTGTCACCCATCCTAAGTAGCCCGGGTAAGATAGAAGGGGCTGAAAGAACCGGGACTGTCCCTTTTTGTTTTGCTACCTTCTGCCTACCATAAACCGCTTCTATTCTGCGACGCCCCTCTGCCACGCCACCCCGCCTTGGATTCAGCTGATTATGGACTGAAACCTCCACAAACTGCGAGCTAAGTAAACCTTTCCTCCTTTAACTTTGGGTGTCAGGTATTTTGTATCAGGAATGAGAAAAGTAACGAACACAGAGTTAGAGCTGAAACATTCCCCCAAAGGCTCACATACTCATAGGTGGCCTTCTGGAGGTGAGCTGGACCCTGGGTACTGTGCTCATCAGGAGATCATCCATCAGAAGGCTCACGGCTGAAGGGCTGGGCCAGTGGGAAGAAGCAGGTCACGGGGGCATGAGGATGTCTTCCCATCCCCGGTCCTCCTTCCTCTATCTGCTTCCTGGCTGCTATGGCTGAACAGCTGTCCTCTGCCACGCTGCTCTCCAATGCTGTTCTACGATGGAGCCAGCCCACCAGGGACTGAACCCTCTGAAGACCATGAGCCAAAAATAACCCTCCCCTTCGTTAAGGTGTGAGTGGTGGGTATCGTGTCCCACAGATGGGAAAATAATAGTGCAATAAGCCATAAACTGAGTCACAGAAAGCTAAGTAATTTTTTTCACATAGTAAGTGGAAGAATCACAAAAGCTCTCGCATACAAGCTAAGAGACCAAGATTCTCCTGGTAGTACGTGACAAGCTACTAACTGAAAGGCTAGGCGTCTGACTTCACTTCTATTATTCGTCAAGAAGCCAGGCTACTTCACCAAAGGAGCTGCTGAGACGGGGCATGTGGAACCATTCCAAGTGTTTAACATTGTGATGCTACTGCCAACATCCTCCATCACTGAGCTTTGGAGCTGGATCCAGAACAGGAAAGGAGAAACCAGTCCCTCGGGGAAGGAAGAGCAGCTCTAATGGCAGTGGTTGTTTTCTGCCTTTTAAAACAGAGCATCACTATGTAGTTCAGGCTGGGCTTCAATTCACTGTATAGCCCAGGCTAACCTCAAATTCGTAGTGATCCTTCTGCCTCAGCCTTCTGAGTGCTGGGATTACAGACATGTACCACCACGCCCAGCAGCAGTGGTTTTCAAAATCAGCTCCCTGGCCAGCAGTACCAGCAATGTTCTGGGAACTAGGCAGAAACGCAAATTCTTAGGCTCATCCTTGCCTGACTGGATCAGAAGTTGTCGGGGAGGGGCCCGGGCATCTAGACTTTAACAAGCTTTCCTGGTGCTTCGGGTTCCCGCTTGGCTCTGAGGACCACTAAGTGGCACCAGGCTGTCTCCCCACCCTGGGCAGAAGAGGCCTGCTGTCGGGGCCAGAGGCAGAGCCTAGGGTTTATAAGAAGACCAGGCCTTAAGGGCCAATGCCAAGAAGAGGGAAAGCTCCCAATAAAACTCAGACCTCCACGGCCACACTGATCAAAATACAATAAAGAAGAAAGTAAGAAACATGACAAAAGAAAAAGCAGTTTCGGTGGGGGACAAAATACAACAATCTTCTGTGGGAGATGAGAGGCATAAAAGGGATGTTAGATGTTCAAAGGACCAAATGTTGAAATGACAAAAAAATACAAGAATAAAGACAAAGTGTGGACATCAATGCCACACAGGCCCCAGCCTAATGATGGCAGCAGCAAGGAACAGCACCCCCACACACTCAACTACAGCCCATCCTCTCCCAGCCCAACACGACAGCCTGTATAAATAAACTCTGGGAAAAAATACCAGCAATTAGTCACTGAATTTTCCTTGCTGGAAGGAGGAGAAACTTGTGAACAGTCACCAGAGGCTCTGGTGGGAAAAGCTCAGCAAAGGGGCCACGTGGACAGGGCTGGAGTGTGCTCAGAGATGAAGTCCTGTGCGCTGCTCCCGCAGCCTTTGATGTCTGCCAAATCCTAGTGTGGAAGGGAAGATGCAAGCCCTGATCCCTGGACTATAATGAGCTCTCCCCCCACTGGGCCCACACCCAAACTGAAAGCCTCTCATGCGGGCTCCGGTGGGCCAGGTGGCGGGATGGGGATGGGTAGGGGTGCAGCCACGGAAGATGAGGCTCAGAACACACAGCCTTTAACCAAAGCACCTCTGCCGCAGAAAGCCCACGCCATAGTCAGATCTTCCCTGGCCGCTGAGGCACGCACTTTGTAACCTTAGTGGCCTCAGTGTTTCTACTCAGGAGGTCTTCTGAAAATGACCCATCGGTAACACTGACCGCACAGCTGAGGCTGTGGGACTGCTCCCCTTCACTCGCTGCAGGGCTACTCACCCCATCCCTGACCCCATCCCAGGGTGAAGGTAACAAAGAGCCCCCCCGCCAGGGAAATTCCAACAACTCCAAATGAAGGCACAGCCGCGCACTAGCCCTCCCTGGACCACCCTATATGACCCAGAGCAGTGATGGTGAACCTGCTGAAAGAGACCAAGTGCCCAACCCGCAACCCCAAACCCACGTACTCATCACAAGGTGCCACACTGCAATTACACCTGAATGCTTGGCTGCTGGGGTGACTTGGTTTGCGTTCCAACAGAGAGGGCTGTGTGTGCCTGCTGTGGCACCCGTGCCACAGGTTCACCACCACTGACCTAGAGTAACCTTTCTTTTCTGGGAGTTCATTGAAAGTTCACACATCTACACTGCATCTTATAGATAAAATGGTTAACAGTAAGTTACAGGAAAGGACATGCACAATATGCAGCAGACGTGACTCAGCACCCTGTCAATCATGCTGTCAGTCACGCTCTGGAGGACACCCCACTCCCATGGGAGGCACCTTAAAGCAGGACATTTAAACCCATGGCCCACACCGTTGGCACTTGCGCCGGTTTCCTTTCACTGGTGCTGGCCTGCTCACTCCGAGCACACTATCACTTTAATAATTTTGCCACTGTTTCTTTTCCTTTGTGTGCTACGTCCAGTTCTTTGTTCACTGCACACAAGAACCTGGGAGCCCATGCCGGACCCCATAACCCATGGTAATCTCTGGACCAAGAGTGCTGTGAGGAGGGCATCCCTCCCCCAGTGACTCTCCCAACTCCTCTGAGCTGAGCTCTCCAGCTTCTGTCTGCAAGGCTCTCCCCAGTGCTCCAGCCCCATCTTGAGCTGGCCCATCCTAATCCAAGACTCACCCCGAATACCAATTCCGTCTCCTCAGGGACCCTTCACACATCACCTCACTTCCCAGAGCTCCTGCTCCACCTCATTCTCTTGTGCTCTTATCAGACAGATCAAAGTCTGGTTCCCCTGCTAAGCCAAGAACGCTGGCTCGTCCCCTGCTCACCAGCAACCTCACTAGAGACAGTCTAGCCCAAGGCCTGGCAAACACTTCATATGAGCTGCCTAGAAAAGTGGGTCAGCACCTCGTTCCTGCTGGGCACTGAGGCTGGGTTCACCGAGTCCTGCAACCACGTATGGAGGCAGACTGAGCACGTGACCGCCCTCCCCGCTCCCTTCCGCACGCATGCTAAGAGCACAGAGGGCAAACCCAGCCCGAGTGCTGAGTTTTACCTTTTCTTCTCCTTCCCCTCTTTCTCTGCTTCTGTTTGACCAGCTCCCAGTGTATCCTCCCTGCCACATATCCCCTGGCTGCTTGAGGAAAGGGACACAGTGCAGGTGTTAGTGCCACACACACCCCAACTTCCCCTCCTGGGTGTAGCTATACTTGCCCACAAAGAAAAGTAATTTATAAAACCGAGAGATTAATCCCTTAGGATATTAACAGAATTTTAGGTGGCAGCAAGAAGAAAAAAGACTTGGGGAGCAGTAACCTACACACGGCTCCTGAAATCACCTCCAGGAAGTAACATCTACCTTGTGATACATAAATAACCAGCCCCAACTCAACTCACGAGAGCAGGGATGGTGAGAGCCACCAGGAGCCTACAGATATGGCCATGTCGCCTCTCTTTAGCCTGACCTCACCCGGCTTCCACCCCTGACAACCTCTCTCTGGGTAAAGACTGGAGCTGTATGATGGAACCTCTGCTTTCTGTCTCACTCCACTTCCAATCCAACCTTCCAGACATTTGTTAGGACAACGCGACCTGGGAGATGGCTCGCTGGCCACTCTCCTCTTCCTCCAATACTCTGAGCTCAACTAACACTGATTCATAAAGATCAGTCAGCTCTGCCCGGGGGCCTGACGCTGGGGATCTGCTGAGGAGGTGGCACCGAGCCACACCGCAGAGCAAGAACACTGGAAGAGGGCAAGGTCAAGTTGACAAATATCGTACAATGAGAAAGAATTGCATGAACCGCAGTGGCATAATGTAGCATAACAGATGGATAATTAGATTTATTCTAAGAGCTGTAAAAGAAAGTAATTAAATAAAAATATGGAACTATGAATCTGCCACAGAAAGACACCTAACAGGCTCATGAGAGCCCTCAGCTGGCACAAACAGTCTGAGAGAGAAGCAGTGGGCAAGAACCTCTAACACTGCCCTGATGTTGTAGGCACAATAAATCCAGCACCAGCTCAAGCTGGGCACAGAAGACAGTCTGGTCTCAGGGAGATAATCAGACCTGCAGCTGCAAACAGTATTATAGCATGGGAATATGGTCTCCTGTCTCCATCTGAAGATGGCAGCCTGAGGTAGGCCAAAAACTTCACACACCACTGCGGCTAGCAAGGCCCCTCCAAAATCAGACTGACAGATTGTATTCATCTCTGCAGATAAAGCAGAGGCAGAGAGGAAAGGAGGCAAAAATGTATGTGCAAGTAACAGGATTCACAGCCACCAACAGAAGCAGGCGAAGGGAGAGACTCAGAATCAGGCTCCATTGCCAGACACTGGTGGTAAATGACACGGGTGCAGTTACCACAAAAAAACATGAAGACGCACCTAATGTGTGCAGCACGTGTTCAGGACAGAATGGCACTGAGGACGTACCCTCCCTGGACAGGATATTAGCTATGGGGAAACAAACAGATCATCTGGAAATTGTGTTGCACTTAGTCAGGACTCTTTTAAGAGACCAAACAATTGGAACATGGAGTTTGTTGGGCCGCACTGTGAAGGATGACAGAGGTAAAGGCACAGGCTGTACGTCTAGGCCTGGCTTCCCTCTCTGGATGAGGCTGCTTTCTCCAGGCAGGGGCGAATCCATTGACAACTGGCAACTGCCAAACACAACAATCTCACCAGAAAGAGCTTCCTCCTCCCAAAGATAGGCATGAAATTCCAAGCAAGGACTTTGGCCTTTTTTGTGTCACATGCCCACCCCTGGATTAATCAGTGTACAGATACAAGTTCACAAACAGCTAGCCTAGGTCATATGACTGACCCTAACTTGCAAGCAAACAGGTAAGGCACAAAGATCCATTGGCAAAATGTGACCTCAGAGTTCTGGGAAAGACACTAGCAAAGGAAAGCACTGCTTTCCAAAGGAGGAGCATAAATAATGTTTTGAGTCCCCAGACAACATAATGAACATGAAGAACCTAAATAGAGCCCACCCAATTGTTTTGTATGACCTCAAGCCAGTATACTGCATAGCTAGCTGTTTGAGACTGGACTGAGAATTAGGCCAGTGCTGCAAACAGTCTAACTGGGACTATGGTTGCAGAAATCCAGTTTGGCCAGGTGTGGGAGCACACGCCTGTAATCTCAGGAGTGGGAACGCTGAGGCAGGTAGATTCCTGTGAGTTTGAGGCCAGCCTGGGCTACACAGTGAGTTTAAGGCCAACCTGAACTACATAGTGAGACTCTGTCCAGAAAAAAAATCCAGTTTGATCCTACCTTGTAGATCTGTTGCCAAAGCCTAACCCAAGGCTTGTGCCAACAGCTTCACTAAGGAAACTTACATAATACTAAAGCATACAGAGGGACCCCCAGATAGCCAGGTTCGTGAGGGGCTCCGTACTCACTAACTGGAATCTCCTTCCCAGACTACACACCATAGGAATAAATTCCCTCCATCCTGAAAACTTCGGCACCTTTGACAGAGAACCAGAGATGGTGATGCTTTGCTCCTGTTCACACCAGTGAGTCCACAGGATAGCTCTGCCTCCTCAGAAGGGTAGCCGCATACTTTGCTGCAGAAGTAGAAAACCCCACCGCCACTTTACCCAGAACTTAGCACAAAAAGCTCATACAGAGGGACTCCTTGCAATCTGGCTTGAAGGAAGAGTCCAGGCCTTCCTTCCTCAGACCCAGGACCTACTGCACACTCCTCTTAAGTCTTCCATCAAGCTCCAGCCAAAGTTAGTTATTTCTCTGGCTATTTATCAAAGCAGCTTTCTTTTTTGGAAGCCTCCAGGAAATCAGGGAGGATAGCATGCATGCGATACCCTCCTTCAAGAGCCCAGGATTAGCTCTGTCAAGGTCCCGGGAGAGAGACAAGACATGTTCAGGAGGCCTCTTTGTTCTAAGATTAGCTGGAGCCAGAGGATAATGGGGGCTCCTTGAGAGTCAGACCTAGCAGAATGGACCAGCATCAGGCTTCAGCCCCCAAGCTCCGCACATTTCTAAATGATTCCCTCAACCTCACTACGGACCTGGGGCTTGCCCTGTGTAGAGGTGCTACCCAACACCTGGCTACCAAATTCTTTCTGTCATCATTATCTTCCCATTGAGGTTTTCCCTAGAAATGCAAGGAAATGAGGCTCGCTCCTTTTGTTTGGGTTTTTAACATGTGACAGTTAAATGCTCTGGCTATGCTTGGTACTTTGAGCCATATTGGAAGATCTGGTTCAATGCAGCCATGCTGGGCCCAGATGGAAGAAGTCTGAGCCAGGGTAAAGAGCAGCTTGCCCATGCGTGGCCCTCTGGCCTGGACATCTCTGCGCCGGCTCCGCTCCTGCTCCACAGATACAGCTTCACTGGGTTGCTGAGCCCCAGAGAGAAGAAAGCTCCTGCATCCTCCTCTGCCCATCTTTCCCGGGCACAGGCTGGAACCGATCACTAGCCTATACCTGGAGTGAACCTCAGTGACTATAAGCCCCAGACTGAGCTCAAATGACTTTTCTTGAGCCACACTAAATGAGAACAATTTTTAATCCCAGAGAAACAGTTCAATTAGCAACTAACCCTCTTATCCCTTCAAAACTATTTAACTTGGACAAACCATACACCTCAAAACAGCATCTGAATCAAAGGCAAAGAGGGAACTATATGGTAACTTCAGGGTAACCTGGGGTCCTGCAGACAAATGATTCTTGGGTCCTCAGGCAAGTGGAAAAAGAGGTAAATAGCAGGAAAAAGGATGGCAACCTTGGGGATGGGGCACTGGTGACAAAGGAGAGAGGTGCTTGTTTAGGTCCAATAAAGAGGGCATGAACCTTAGAGGAGGCTGGACACGTGATTCCAGAGAATACCTACCTGGCCACCTGACTCCTGGGATCCAGGGAACTACTGAGTTTTACCCTGAAACGTAAGCCCATTACAGGCTGTAAGGCTCAGTGGCCCCGAGAACAACCATGAGGGCGGAAATGCGGAGTTCCATGGACTCATGCCAGAAAATTCAATTCTGTGCTAATTTTATTAGTTTATAGCTTTCAACTAGAAAGTAAGGTAAGTTCACTGCAAAAACCCAAACAAAAACTCAAGCAAGTGAAGGGAGTAAAATTGAAAGGAAAAGTCTTTTTCATACCTTCATTCCCTCATTTAAAAATACATGTGATATAAATTGGTATATAAATCTTTTTTCTTTTTTTACTTTAAAAAGAAAAAAATAAACATCACAATAAAGTAGAATTTCAAAACAGGTTATTTGGACAGTTACAACAATTAATACACTGTGAATTATTGTCTTCATAGTAGTTACTCAGAATACAAGATATAGGTAGGATATCTTGTCCAAACAATATTAGCACAAATCTTTCTTTTTTTTAATTTTAAAGATAAAAGAATATAAACTCAAAATTTAAACACAAAAACAATAAGGAAATACACAATTATGGGGAAGACAGTAGGGGATTGACAATGAATGCTGTTTTACATAATATCATCTTCATATTTGTTATCAGTTATCTCAAAAACAATGAAGGAAATACACAATTATACAGAAGATAGTAGGGGATGCACAATGGCTGTTGTATTACATAATGTTATCTTCATATTTCTTAGTTATAAATCAGTATAATGCATGAACGATAAAAGAAACAGAATTATACGGCAGATATTGGGGAATTAAAAATGGATGCTGTATTACAAAATGATGTCTTCACTATTGTTATTCAGTCATACAAATGATGGCATGTTCGATTAATCAAACAATTTTCTCCACCCTCATCTCCATTGTTCTCCCACCCAATCAATCGTCTTCCCTCTGACAATAACTGTACTTTTTGGTTTATTTACTCTCTCCAGCTCTCACACTGGGGAGGCACATGGCTGCTTCAAATTATGCTGTAACAAACATGGGTGCACTCAAATTACTGTGGCACTAGGTGGAAAAGCACCCATCCTCAAAGATGGTACACAGGCAGGAAACAAAATACACTATGGTCATACCCGATTGATAAGCCCCCTAGGCCTAGTGACTAACGATGTTGAACATTTTCTCATGTATTTATTTTCCATTTGTATTTCTTCACCTGTGAAGTGTGTATTCACCTCAGATGCCCATTTTTTGATTGGGTATTTGAATTTGGGGGGGTCTAATTTTTTTCAATTCTTTATATGTTCTAGATAGAAGTTCTCTGTTTGAAGGACAACTGGCTATAATTTTTCCCAACTCTGTGGGTTGTCTTTTTACTCTGTTGGTGATTTCCTTTGTTGTGCAAAAGTTTTTTAATAAGGTGCAATCCCATTTGTTGATTCTTTATATTTCCCTTATAGCTTGGATTTTGTTCATGAAGTCTCTGCCTACACCTATATCTTCAAGATTTCTACCTATTTTCTCTTCCAGTAATTTTAGTGTTTCTATTTTTTAATATTTAGATCTTTGATCCATTTTGACTTTAGTTTAGTGCATGGTGAAGGACATGGGTCTAGTTTCAGTCTTCAGCACGTGGAGAGCCAGTTTTTCCCGCACCATTTATTGAAGAGACCGTCTTTCCTCCAGTGAACATGTTTGGCCCCTTTGTCAAAGATGAGGTGGCTGAGTGTGTTTGGGGTTGTGTCTGCATCTTCTATTCTGTTCACTGGTCCTTAGGCCTATTTTCTAGGTCTCTTCTGATTCCAAATGAATTTTAGGAATGTTTTTTCTAGATCTGTGAGGTATGCTAACGTATTTTGATTGGAATTGCATTAAATATGTATAGTAGTTTTGGGAGTATGGCCATTTTCACTGTGTTGGTTCTTCCTATCCAAGAGCAAGGGATAGCTTTCTATTTTCCGATATCTTCTTCAATCTCCCTTTTTAGGATACTGTAATTTTCACTGTACAGATCTTTTACATCCTTTGTCAGACTGATTCGTAAGTATTTCATTTTTTTAGATGCTATTGTAAAGGGTGTACTCTCCCTAGTTTTCTCTCTGTGAGTTTGTTGCTGTGTACAGAAATGCTACTGATTTTTGAGTGTTGACTTTGTATCCCACTACTAACTAAAACTGGATTTTTCTTTTTTCTTTTTTTTTTGTTGGTACCAGGAATCTAACTCAAGACCTTGCACTTGCCAGGCAGGTGCTATGCTGCTGAGCTATCTCCCTAGCTGAATTTGAATATTAAATCTCAAAGTTTTTGGTGATGTTTTTGGGGTCTTCTATGTAGAGTATCATGTCATCTAGGCAAATAATGATAATTTAACTTCTTCCTTTCCTACCTGTATTTGTTTTATTTTATTTTTCTCTTGTCTAATTGCTCTGGCTAATGTTACCACTATATTGAATAGGAGTGGTAAAAATGGACATCCTTGTCTTGTTCCTTATTTTAGAGTGATCTTTAGATTCTAAGGCTTTCAGTTTTTGACCATTTAATATGATGTTGGCTGTTGGTTTGTCATAGATGGCTTTTTTAAGGTGACAGAAAGACCACCTATTCCAACTTTCTGCAAGGTTTTTATCATGAATGGGTGCTAGACTGTGTCAAAAGCTTTTTCTTCATCTATTTAGATGATCATGTGATTTTTGTCTTTGGCTCTGTTGATATGGTGTATTACATTTACTGATTTGCATATGCTCAACCATCCCTACATCCTTGGGATGAATCCTACTTGATCATGATGTACAGTCTTGATGATTTGCTGCATTGTTTGCTGTATCTTATTAAGAGTTTTTGCATCTATGTTCTTTAGGGAGATTGGCCTGTAGGTAAATTATTACCCAATTACCTTTGCTATCAATTCACTACTACTAGCTATGCTTTTCCCAATACAGAGAACCTTCTTAACAGGGAGTCTCCTCAAAACCAGCCAGAGCAGCCACCTAATGCCCCACTGAGTAGCTAAAGAAGAGAAGGGGGTGGCCGGTCACATCATAAAAGACTGGAAGAAGATCTAACATTCCAGAGGCAAAACTGAAAGTTCTAGCCACGTGTGATGATGCATGCCTGTAATCCCAGCACTCTGGGAGATTGAGGCAGAAGGGTCACAGGTTTGAGGCTGTAACACAGACCCCCTCTCAAAAGAGGGGAATGGGAGAATTCTGTGACATCCCTGGCTTCAGTCCCCAGTAGTGAAAAAAAATGTTTCTAAGGAAGTATTAACTTGGTTCCAATGGGGTGTCTCCCTCTGGCCCAGAGGAGAGAAAAGGCAAACTTTGTAAATGGCTCCTCTCCAGCTCTCTGCCCTGCAGTTGGCAGCCTCCCCTCTCCCCGCTTGTCATTTGAGAGCTCTCATCCTTTACTACTGTGACTGTCACCACCTTGTTCTCTCCCTGTGGGCTCTGCTCCACAGACCTCCAAGTTCCTCTGAAACATCACCACTGGCGGGACTGAGCAACCGAGAACAGAGATGACCCTTTGCCGTTACGTCCTCATGCCAGCTCCCAGTTGATTGTGCTGCTAAATAACTGGAAGAGGAGAACAAACCACTCAGCTGACTTGGGAAGCCAGCCTGGCACACAGATTACCTCAGCATGAACTATTCACACAAGGTATAGTTGGGAGTTGCCCAAACTTCTACTTGTAGCTCAGGCATCACATGGAAAGACATTTAAGGTAGAAAGTATGAATGCTACATGGGGAAAAGAGACCTTGGTTCCAGGCAATAAATAATACTGCAATAATAATAAACTGTACAAGAAGGGAAGGAGAGATGTTTCATAATACTCTTTCCAACAAATGATGCATCAATGGGAGAACCAGACCTGCTGTCAGGGCCACAGGCCACCAAAAGCCCTCAGGAAGCCCCTAACATGCAAAACACTATAGAAAAGAAGAGTCTGACTTTCATGGTCTAGACATCCCAACTCTCCAGTCAAGAAAAAGCTTGTAGGGGGCTGGGGATATAGCTCCGTGGTACAGCACCTGCCTGGTAAGCACAAGGTCCTGAGCTTGATTCCTGGCGGCAAAACAAACAAAAAAGCAACAGCTTGTAGATACAACGCCATCCCTCCCTCTCCAGTAAGAACGGTGACAGTAACAAGGGCTACCGTTACCTAAAGCTTACTGGATGCCCAGCATGTGACTGGCACTCCTGTACTATCTCCTTTACTCTTAGCAGGGGAAGCACATAGTAGGTGCTCCGTAAGGATTTGTTGCATGTGTGAAGAAATAAATATACAGCCTCTCCAGAACCTGGAATTGAGACACCTGGAAAACAACAACTCAGCAAGAGATAAAAGGTAGAGTTCTGGGAATCAAAAAGAGCCTATACAAAAACTAGAATTCATAGAGAAACTGTAGATGACTCAGAGAAAAAGAAAGCAGCATCCTGGAATATTAACCCTGGCTCCCAGCTAAGCACAGAGACATGTGACAGCCCCACATGGAATCAGTTCCCAGATAAGCCCCAAAAGGTTTGGCAGCCCCATGAAGCACTAGCCCCAAGAAAAGTCCACAAATAGGCTGCAAATCTAGCATGAGGGGGGACTTTCAGGAATATGGCGACCAGGTAAGCAGCAGAGAAGGACCCTCCTAGAGGATCACCATCCAGATACTGGATTATAGCAACATAAGAAAGATAAGAAGAAGAGAAGTGGGTCCCATAGTACTAAGAAGGATTTGAAATGAGAAGTGAAGCTATCAGAAGGAGTAAACAAGGTCCCGCCCTGAGGAAGAGCTCAGGCAGCAGCCATCTCACAGCTAGAGGAGGAGGAGGCGAAAGAGGGAGTCACCACACCATACACACCCTCACCCACTACACCCATTACTACACTCGCAGCTTCAGCTTCAGAAGTCCGTGCTCATGGGAGCCTCCCAACTGGGCCTGAGGAGAGTGAAATTCTGAGAGCTGGGCCAAAACCAGAGTGGAGAAAGCAGAACCCAGAAAGGAAGCAGCAGCAGTTGGGAGGTGCTGTGGAACCCTGCTTAATGATGCAAAGGCACAACAGCCACTAAAGCAGCATGCCCACTCTGCAGCAACCCACTCTAATTAGCACTTTGAGGCAAGGTGGAGACAACTCAACCAGTACACAGCCCACCACATCCAGGTCCATGCCTGCCCCAAGGCTGTGGCCTGCTACCTCTCCCCTGTGAGAGCAACTACCAGCAGAGAGCAGTAGAAAGCAGCAGAAATGACCGTCGGGCTACGGCAATTCCTGGGGACCCAGCCAATGAACGAACAGGAACTGGAGCACACCAGCAAGAGTGAGGGCAGGTGGAGGGGGACAGATGGCCCTGCACCCTTCTCCAACACCAAGCAGGAAGCACAAGCTAAGTTACTGGGCTCCAGGTCCCACCCTGAGCGCCCCCTGTGAACACCTTAAGACTTAACACCCCTCGTGCCCAACATGTTTCAGACAGCAATGGGCTGAGACCACAGGCTTCAGGATCCACTCTAAACTACTACTATGAGCACCAAGAAAGACTTCATACCACTTGCAAATATGAACCTTCTATGAACCTATAGAGACAAGATATACGTAAAACAGCAGTCCTGGAAATCGAGAGGTGACAATATACACAGAAGACCCAAGAAACTCCTCCAATTGTCTCCTAAAACTAACAACTAAACTTAGTACACACCCTGGACTACCTCAGGGAGTATACGTGGGGGAGACTTCACGACACTTGTGCCCAGCATCGTAAGTGTGACCAATGACCAGCTGTGGAAGGGGCAGGATGCGGCAGCATTGGAGATCGAGAGGTGGGAGGAGGCGAAGACCTGGAACTAGGGTGCAGACCTGGACCTCTAGCTGGTTGGGGACAGCCTCCGAAGAGTCATAGGCGGCCTTCAGGGAGACACTGGTGCCCCATGAGGGGACCCCAGGGGCCCTGAGAGCTCTGCAGCCTGTGAAGGGGGGGGCTCCCTGGTACATGAAAACCCTGGGGACCTGGACTGGGCCCCTTGGCATGAGGCAACAGGGTGGATCCTGGCAGCCTGCGGGGGCAACCCCAAGGTCTTGACTGGGCCCCCAGGCCAGCAGTGACAGAGTGGAGCCTGATGGCACACGGGGGCAACCCTGCAGACTCGACTGGGCCCCCAGGCATGTGGCAACAGGGCAGACCCTGGCAGTGCACAGGAGCAACCCCATGGACTCAACTGGGCCCCTGGGCATGTCACATCAGGTTGGAGCCTGGTGGTTCAGGGGGCAACCCTGCAGACTCAACTGGGCCCCTGAACATGTAGGGACGGGGCAGAGCCTGGTGGTTTGCAGGAGCGACCCCGTGGACTAGGTTGGGCCCCTGGGCATGCCGCATCAGGGTGGACCCTGGCAGTTTGCACGGGGGTGACCACGTGGACTTGACCAGGCCCCCGGGCACACAGTGATGGGGTGGAGCCTGGTGGTGCACATGGGCAATACTGCAGATTTGAAGGGCCCCCAGACGTGCCACATTGGGGCGGAGCCTGGCAGCTTGTGGGGGTGACCCTGCGGACTCAACTAGACCCCCAAGAGCCTTAAGGGCTTATCTGTGGAGTACTAATCATCGTGTGCCTGGATCTCTGCCTATGACCGTCTTTGAGGTTTGGTGCTTTTCTACCTAGTGCCATAGTAATTTGTGTACACCCATGTATGTTGCAGCGTAATTTTAAGCAGCCATGTGTCTTTGCACTGTGAGAGCCGGAGGGGGTGAATAAAACCAAAAAGTACAGCTATTCTCAAAGGGAAGACAAGTGCTAGGGTGGGGGAACAACAGAGATGAGGGTGGTGAAAATTGTTTGCCCAATTGTACGTGCCTTTATTTGTATAACTGAGCAACCAATTTCAAGATAACATTATGTAATACAGCAACCATTGTTAATTCCCTATTATCTTCTCTGTAATTTGGTATTTCCCTTATTGTTTTTGTGTTATTCTGGTTTATGTCTGTTTAGTTGTTGATGTGTTTCCATTCTTTTGTCTTTAAAATAAAATTTTAAAAAACATATATATAGCATGAGGTTTTGCTCTGAAAATCACTCTTTGCACATAGCAGGATAGAGTTGGAAAACAAATTCACTGCAGCATCTACCATACTTGGGAGTGATATATTCAGAAGCCATTTGGGGAAGGGACTCCTTGTTTAAGACTGAGCTCTACGTTTTAAGAGTTTCTGGGATCACCCTCTCATAGTGACTGGGCAGGACTGGCCCCAAGAGACTGTCACAGAGGAGGGTGGGCTAGTTACAGATCCTCGGAGAAGTTTAAGCAGTAGTGAGCTCAGGCTGTGATGAACACAGCAGTCTTATACCCTCTGTGGTGAGAAGCCAAGCAACTGTGTGATTTTCTAAAGGGCTCTAGGTTTGAAAGTGTGGACATTAAGTTCAGCAGACCTGCCTACTTCCAGCAATAGAGCTCAGAGGTCCCTGTGCTTTTCCATCCACCAGTGTGATAAGTAATATGCCTTGACTTGGACAGTTGCCACATCCTGAGGTGTACGGACAGACAGGCCTCTGGAGCAAGTGAGGCACCTCATGAGCCCACGGGCCATGACACTACCATGGTTGGATAGAGCTGTGAATTGGAGGCACACAGAAGGGCACAAAGGAAAGGCTAAGGGGTCCAGCTGGAGTGAAAACAGCCCTAAGGCAGATATACTATTGACTGACCATGTCCAGAAGGAAAGGCAGGATTCAGCATTCACTCAACAAAAAAATGGGCAAGTAAACAAAACAGGCGTTACCTGTGACTCTATCCCCAACTCCTATGTGTTCTAATACTATGAGTTCTAATACCATGGTCGCTGGAAAGAAACCACTCACCGAGACACATGGAGGAATTGCTTGGACTCATTTTGTCTTTTTGTTTTGGGGTTTTCTTTCTTTTCCTATCTTTTTGCTCTTTGTTTGTACTCCTTTTTTATTTTTATTTTTCTTGTTTATTTTTTCTGTCACTTTCATCTAATTCTATTTTTTAATCTCCATCTTATTTCAATTTTTACTTCATTTCTCCTTCCCCATGCCCTCCATTTTTATTATTACTATTAAGTGTGTTGTTTTTTAGCTATTTAGTTGACTATACTATTACTGCTAAATTCTTCTCTATTGTTAATGGTGGTATAGTTGTTTTTAGTAGATATTTGCTATATTTTAATATTTAGCTTGTCTGTGTGTCCACATTTTTTTCCCCTAGAGACAGGGTCTCAAACTCACTATGGAGTGCAGATCATGGTGACCCTCCTGCCTCAGTCTCCCAAGTGCTGGGATATTATGTCTACATTATTACTGCAGATATCTTTCCTACTATTAAGGGTGATACAGCCATAGCAATTATTTGTTCTTACAATATGTTAAGAACTAATTTTTCTTAGACTTTTATTTGTTTTCTATTGTTTATGGTGGCATAGCTGTTGCTTTTAACCAATTGGTTTTTACTGTATGCCAATATCTGGTTTGTCTTTGTGTCATCAACATTACTGTGGTTCATTTCCCTCTGTCTGAGTGGTGGTGGGGATCAAGGCCCCAGAAAAAGGTTGGGCAGTAAGAAGACACTCAAACGTTATGCTGAATAGGTTGAGGGGGGGGTATAAACACCAAAATATAACCAAACCCAACCTCACAGCACAGCACAATCTAACTAAAGATATCTCCATGGTACTGAAAGAGTTTCTCTACCCTAAATGATCTTCAATTGATAGTACAAAACAAGAAAACACCAGGTATGGTGGCATACTCCTATAATCCCTGCATACAGGAGGCTGAGGGTTGCTGTGAATTTAAGGGCAGCATGAACTACAGAGTGAAATCCTGTCTCAAAAACAAAAAACAAAAAACAAACAACAACAACAAACCCAACAGAAATGTGAGAAAGCAAAGCAACAGGAACAAGAACCCCTAAGATCCCCAAAAGCTGATCTCAAGAACTGAAATAGAGGAAGCTACAGACAACTCAAAAACTGAATGATCAAAACATGTGAAGAGATTAAAAAGATATAAACAAATGCATAACATGTTTAACAAGCTCAAAAAACTGAATAGATAAAGAATTTTACCAATACAATGTTAGACAAGCTTAAAGAAGAAACAAAAAATAAACTAATTGAGTTAAATAAAGCAAGTCAATACAAGATATGAATTATCACTATGGGGAAGAATTAGTATGAAAAGAAAGCAAGCAGAAATAGATGATATAAAAATTCAATGGAAAGCATAATGTCTTAGTCATTTTTCCTGTTATTGGGACAAAAATACCTGACACCTGCAATTTAAAGAAGAGGTTTGTTTGGGCCCATGGTTCAGAAAGTTTCAGTCCATCTTTGGCGTTTTGGTCCATCTTTGGCGTTTCGATCCACCTTTGGCATGCGTAAACACAGAAACAGCATGGCAGACAGGCTGGAGGGAAGAAAGCAGTTCGTGTCGTGGAAGCCAAAAGCAGAGAGAAGAAGGGAGGAGCTAGGGAGGAAGATACACCTTTCCAGGTGATGCCCCCAGACCAGGACCAGGACCAGGACCTATCTCCTAATAGCAAGGCAGCTGTGGTGCTCCTAGGGTTCAGTCCTTTAGGTGCACGAGGCTCTACAGGGACATCTAGATGTAAACCATAACACATGGGTATCAGACTGACCAGTTTGAGGACACAGTATCAGAAATAAAAGACAAGGTGGATATACTAGATCAATGGTGGTGAATCTATGGCATGTGGACTGCAGTGGGCTTACAGAGCTCTCTCTGTTACCATGCAAGCCAAGTCACCACAAAGTCTGAAAGTGAACAGCTGAAATATTTTACAAAAGCAATCCTAAGCAAAAAGGGCAAAGCAGAAGACATTACAATTCTGGATTTCAAGTTATATTACAAAGTTACAGTGATAAAAACAGCATGGTACTGGCACAAAATAGACATGCAGACCAATGGAGCACAATAGAGTGTACAGAAACAACCCAGGCACATTCAGCCACCTGATCTTTGACCCAAAAAACATACACTGGAGAAAAGACAGCCTTGTTAACAAATGGTGCTGGGTAAACTAGTTACCACATACAGAAGAATGAATCTGAAATGAATCATCATGTACTCAACTGAAATTAAAATGGAGCAAAGATCTAGATATTAAAACAGAAAACACTGCATCTTCTGGAAAATAAGTTAGGTAAAACTCTTGAATGATGGGAACAGGCAAAGATTTCTTAACAGAACCCTAATTGTATAATAAATAACTCCAAGAATCAACAAATGGGGTTCTATCAAATTAAAAAGCCTCTGCAAACCAAAAAAAACAACTGAGTGGATAAGAGAACCTACAGGATGAGAAAAACTTGTTGCCAGTTACTTCTCAGACAAAAGACTATTATCTGGTATATATATATAAAAAAAATTAAGCTCTCCCCAATAAAAATAAAAAATGAAAAAAATAGGCAACTGAAATGAACAAACACTTCTCAGTAGTAGTACAAATAGACAGTAAGTACATGAAAAAATGTTCAGCATCTTTGGGCATTAGAGAAATGCAAAGCAAAACAACACTGAGGTCAAGCATGGTGGGGCACACCTGAAGCCCCTAGCACTTGGGAGGATAAGGATCATTGCAAGTTTGAGGCCAGCCTATGCTACATAGTAAGTTCAAGGCCAGCCTGAACTTCATGGAGAAACCCTGTCTCAAAAAACCAAAACCAATACTGAGATTTTATCTTACTCTAGTAAGAATGACTATCATTAAGAACTCAAAAAAAAAAAAATGCTGGCAAAGTTGTGGAGAAAAATGAACCTTTCTACTGTTAGTGGGAATATAAACTAGAACAACCACTTAGTAGTATTAGAACAACCACTATGGAAATCAGTATGGAGAGTCCTCAAAAAATTAAAAATTCCATTTGATAAGGCTATTCCTCTTCTGACTATCTTCCCCAACAGAGTCAAAGACATCATATTACAGTGATACATACATGTATGCCCATGTTTATAGCATACCTGACTCACAACAGCTAAATCTTGAAAATGGCCTGTATGTCCATCAACAGATGAATGCATAAAGAAAATGCAGTATGTATGCACAATGGAGTATTACTCAGCCATAAATGAGAATAAATCTGAGTTATCTATAGGGAAATGTATGTACCTTGAGACCATAAAGCTAAGCAAAAATAAATCAGACACAGGTTAAATATTGCATTATAGAGAGTCCTTTCCAGTCCTTGTCATGACCTAGGAAGTTTATATTTTCAATCCCATGGAAAAGTTATCGGAATTGTAATGAGTTAATTCCAATCTACCCCAGGCATAAATGAAGACACAATGATATATCCAAAATGGTGGTGCATCAAGGGGGTCCTGTGTCTAGCCACAGAGATGGTTATTTGGAACCAAGGCCTTTACCCAGGACCAAACCCAGATTTTATTCATTTGTGAAGAAGGGAGTGGCTTGAGGATGAGTGACTGTGAGAGTGGTGGGAAATGCGTGCCATGAGCTGGGCCAGCTGGGGGGCCTGAAATCACCTCTGCCATATGCAGAGACAAAAAGTGATCTGCATAACACAATTGAGACAGTATGTAATGTTTTGGGGTTGGTACTTCAGCTCTGATGTGTAATCTTTCAAGCCCCAGAAAGTCATAGCCTCTATCTCGAGGCTTGATCCCAACCAAGAGTGTGGAGCATTGGCTCAACATCCCAGCTCCCACGTGGGAACAGCTGGGGTCTGGGGAAACGTTGCCTGCCGTCTTCAAAGACTACCATCAGCACCTCGGCTAGACTGATATGCGTTGCTCACAGCCAACTGAAGGGATAAGGAAAGGACCCCAGCCAGCTCTGTACACATCAGTATATGGAAATAGGGTCAGGCTCAGCCAAAATGGAGACAACCGCTCCTCTTTCAACAAGAGTCACCCAGGTGGTCCTCCACATTACATGGTTTTTCAAAAATATATACAATTTAAAGAGCAAAATAAAATAGGAAACAGGGAGGAAGACCTTTTGAGATGAGAAGGGGATTTAGGGATAGAGGGCAAAGGAAAGGAGGGGAGAGAAAAGGGAAGCAAAAAGGACTAAGAATGTATGTATGCGTCACTCTCTGAGATGAAAGTATCATGATGTCATTATGTACTGCAAATAGGTACTAGTAAAAAACAGCTTACACTAAACATGTATTACTTATGTAGTCGGCAGAAATAATATGTATGAATCTAAAAAGAAATGTTTACAGAGCAAGCAAAGCTCCAATGGCTATGCTCCTTTCCCAGAGAAGCGTATCTCCCCTTCTGAGCTGGCTCTTTAAGGAAACATTTGGGGGACCAAAGAAAAGGTAGTCATAACGGTTTATACTCCTGGGCACCACTTGCCAGATGCTGTTCCAGATAACTCACAGGTATTAACAAATTTATTCTCCGAACAACCAACACCATCATCCCAATTTCACAGACAAGGAAATTGCCTGAAAGATTTAACAACTTGCTCAAGGTTACACAGCAAATGAGGGGTAGAGTACAGAGTCAAAACCAGGCCATAGAGCTTCTGCCTTATACCCTAAATCACATCATACAGCCCCTCCAGAGCTCCTCTACCATCCAGAATCTTGGTGAGAGCAGATGACTTCAGCTAGACACCAAGAAAAATTTCCTACCATAAGATGTGTAAGATAACAGGGCTGGAGGTCTCCATATTCCGAAAACACTAAGCAACCAGAGGGATAGTTTTGGACACCGAAGACAGATCTCATTATTGCCTTTATTAAAAGCTGAGTGTGGCCTCTCATTACCCTTACAATAAAATCCAAATATAGCTCACCTAGTCTCCAGGTGGACTGACAACTTCCTCAGTCTCTCATCTTTTGTTAATCACTCTGGTTCAGCCTATTTTGACCCCGCTGGCCTGCAGCTGTTTTGGTAACTGGCTTAGCTTGCCCTACTTTAGGGCCCTTGTACTGGCTGCTCCCTCTGCTTGGAAAAATCCTAGTTCAATGTGTGCATGGCTGACTCCTTCTCCACTTACAGTGAGGCCAGAATGACTTCGTGTCAGAATAGCCTCTATAACTTACTCATCTAAAGAAATCCTCTACACTGTAACCCTGTTTTTTCATTACATTTATTACTGACTTTTGAAAACAGCTTTTTGAGGTATAATTCATATATCACAAAATTCATTGAAAGTATATAATTCAATAGCTTTTTGTATGTTCACAGAATTTCACAACTATTTCCACCATCAATTTAAAATTATTTTTCTCACTTTCTCCCCACAAAACCCTACCCCTATTTGTTGTCACTCTGCAGTCCTCCTGAATCCCTTCTCACCCACTACCAGGCAACTACTCATCTATATTCTGACTCTGCAAATCTACTGTAGTCCAAACATTTTGTATAAATGGAATCATACATAGTCCTTTGAGACTGGTATCTTTTTTTTTTTTTCTTTTTTTGGTCTTTTTGAGACAGAGTCTCTCTCTGCAGTTCAGGCTGGCCTTGAGCTCACTTTGTAGCCCAAGCTGGTCTCAAACTTGCGATGATCCTCCTGCCTCAGCCTCCCAAGTGCTGGGATTATAGGCATGCACCACCACGCCCGGCTTACATAACTTCCAACCATGTCAAGTTTCATAGCATGTAGGAGTAATTAATTTTTTTGTCAGATAATATTACATGGATATACATTATGTATATGCACTTATCACTGATGGACGTTTCTCGGGGGCTACTGTGAATAATGCTGCTATGCACATTCATGGATGAGTTTTTGTACGGACATATTGATACAGGGGGAATAAATGTAACTCCCAACCTGCCAGATGTCAGATACGCCAAGTCCTTGTTCCCCCAAACTGAAGAATGGATTCTAAGAAACAACAGAGTTTAAGAGTAGGAAAATCTTATGGAGAGAGATAGGTCCTGAGGGACGGGAGGGAACCCAAGAGCAGGTTCCCGATGGGCCCACTTCTCGAAGTTTTATACAGCGAAACCATGAGGTGGGTACAATGTGGGTTAAAACTATGAAACTATGACCAATTAATAAGATTACAAGCATAGCCATTTAGGTAATATTGATCCAATAGGGAAGCAGTGTGCATGGAAAGAACAAAGACCTTCTTTAGGAGGGATGGATCACGGGGTCTTGGTCACTCAGGTGACTGTCTATCTAGACTTCATGAGCCCAGGTGATACAAATCCTGTGTAATTTTCAATTTATTGCTCATTCCTTGGGGAGGCACGTAGGCCTCGTCATTCTGCCTTTATCTCGAGGCCTGGCCTTCACCAGATGCTCCTCCTGCTGCAGGTGCAAGGTGTTCTCGTCTTCTGTGCTGACTCCTTGAGGGCCCAGCCCTGTCTGACTGTCTAGAATATTTCTACCTAACTTAACTGTCTGTACTAATCTGTTTTCACCTCTCTTGGGTGTATACGTCTGGGAGTAATTGCTGAATCATATGGCAACTCCTATCTGCAGGGCTACCAGAGTACTTCTCAAAGTGGCCAGATCAACTCTGTATTCCCCTTGGCAATGTGTGAGGGTTCCAATTTTCTCTACCTCTTTGTCAGCACTTGTTAGTACTTGCCTTTTTGATAACAGCCATCTTCGTGAGTGTATCCACTCATGTCTTCTTTGGACAGCTGGCTTTTCTCTACATTTTAAAAAATGGGTTATACTCTTCTGTTGTTCAGTTCCAAACATTCTCTGTATGTTCTAGGTACAAGTCCCTTACCAGATAAGTGATTTATAAAGTTTTTCTCCTATCCTATGGTTTATCCTTTTCACTTTCTTTGTAGTATCCTTTGAAGCATAAAAGTATTTAATTTTGATATACTTCTAAAAATTAATTTTGGATTAAAAGACAAGTCATGCAGAAAGAAAGCCCTGTCTTGTTCACCATTATATCCATAGCTGAACAAAGCACCTGACACATAGCAGGTACTCAAGACATTTTTTAATAAATAAGGCCAGAAGAGGCAAGTGCTGGCATAAGCTATAAGAGAGGACTTCCATGCCAGGAAGCAAGACTTGACAGGATGACAACCTAGAATCATTTCTGGTCTACAGAATTTACTAGAGAGACAATGTAGTCTTCCATGGAGCATGGAAAAAAGCATACAGGGCTCATGCAACACATCTGAGAGGCATTCATCACCATCCATAAGCAGCTCCCTCATTTAAATACTCAGGAGGTGTTGTAGTTTAGGATGTTTGTAAGGGGAACAATATAATACAGGACACATAGTTTGTAAGATTATTTACAATAGTCACCCAAAGAATCACATACAGAAAGAGAGTGCAGGAAGTCTGTCCACACACTAAAGACCAAAGAATCCAGCTGGGGGCCTGGATCTCACGGTAATGTCCTGCATGGGTCCAGCTGAAGACCTAGAGCTCATAACAATGCCTTCCACAAGTTCACGTGGAGGCCCAGAGCCCCTAACAGTATCTCATGCAGGCCTGTTTCATGGATCTGCACTGGAAAGGCCCAAAGCTCAGTGGTGGAAGCCAGAAAGTCTGTGCCAGTGAGATGAAGGATCTGTGCTAGCAGGCTGAGGGATCTACACTGCAGCTAGGAAGCAATGCTCAAAGTAAGGACCAGAGCTCCCCGCAAAAGTACCACAGCCATCCTCAGCAACAGTGAGGTCCCGAGCTCCTCTGATGATGAGGAAAGCCAAGTTCCCATCAGGAGAACCAACATGACAAGCTTCTCCACGAGAATGAGCAGTGCACCATCTTCTCGTCCGAAGCCTGGAAGTGATGCTCACAGGGAGGACCAGCGCTCTCTCAGTGAACTGTAGCCATTTTCAGCCACAGCGAGGTCCCAAGCTCCTCCTCTGATGAGAACAACCAAGTTCATCAGGGAAGCCAGCATGACAAAGTCCTCCAGCAGAATAGCCCAAGAGAACCAGCAGCTTTCTAACAGCTCCCCAACAACTTCTACCAGCTCCCAACAGCCTCTCCTCTTCTCCAGTTCTGCCTCTTATGCAGCTGGCAACAATCCCCAGGGGGGCCTCGCACACCCAGCACCACCCTGGTTCAGTTCAGCTGGGGGTTACAAGCTGACCACCAGCTGTCAGTGCACCACAGGAGGTCACCCTCTTTTCAGTTACCCTAGAGAACCAAAGACAGAACAGTGGCTTGAAATGGGGACAACTCAGGAAGAGGGGCCCAGCCATAACAGGGAGGCTTGCTCCACAGTCCTTAGCTCAGCATAACATCCGAAGGGGGGCAGGGCTCTAAGATCCTGTTTTTCAAAGCCCTGCTTGTGTGTTGGTGTGAGCGGCAGGCAAAGGTCTTACTGAGAAGGTAAAAGCCAGTTCTGTACTTCCCTAGCCTTTGCGAAGAAAAACAGCAAAACTGTCTGAAAAGCTGAGTGCTCAAGCCACGGTGCCTCCTATCCAGCACCTCAGGAATCCTGGACCTGACTCCCCAGGGAGGCATCTCACCAGCCAGGCAGAGGTCAGAGGCACAGTACTAGAGCCCAGGCTTGGCTGAGTTCTCAACAAGGTAGACAGTTTGGACAACCAATCTGCTCTGAATCCCAGAGCAGGGGGAAGGGTAACCTACCCAACAAGCGGGGGTCCAGAAGAAAGACGTGGAAGCTTGTCAGCTGCAGCATCAAAGAAAAGGGCCCTGCCCTTGCACTCCTTTACTTCCACTATGTCATCTCTCTTTCCTCTCCAGTGCTGGGGACTGAATCCAAGGCATTCCACATGCTAAGCATGTGATCTACTGAGCTATACCCCAGCCCTGTGTCACCTTTCTGATAGCAAAGGCAGAGTTTCTGAAGCACACGCACACACATATACACACATGTATGGAGTTGCCTTTGGGAGTGTAAATAAATATTCATGAACAGTTCAGTGTGTGAAAAGCAAGGACAGAGGATGACAAATAGTGCCAATTAGAAAGAATGTGTGGTATCTATTTTTAAAGTAGCTGAACAAATGATAAAGGATTGCTTGCTAAAAATACTGTGCCTGACCCCTGATGGGAGAGTCCCTCTCCTGTGCTTGGGGCTAAGAGGCTAACTCTCCTCCCAGTGCCACGACAGCCTCACACTCACTTCAGCGGTTCACCCTTGATGCCTGCTAAAGCAACGAGATTTCTTATGAAAAGCATCCCAGGTCCAAGACTACACACTGAGATGGGCTCGTGCCTGAGGACTCTATTCTCAGTTGTGTCCTAAAGAAGGCCAGATGATGCCACCAGGATTCAGCTACAGAGGTCCCAAAATTCATCATATCAGCCAGGTGTGGTGGCACACGCCTGTAACCCCAACCCTTGGGAGGCTGAGGTGGGAGAATCACCACAAGTTTGATACCAGCCTGGGCTCCACAGTGGTTCAGGGCCAGCCTAAACTACATAGCAAAACCATCTCAAAACAAGACAAAATCAAAATGCACTGTGAGTCGGACATGGTGGCACACATCTGTAATCCCAGCACTCAGGAGGCTGAGGCAGGAGGATTGTTGGGAGTATGAGACCGGCCTGGGCTACAAAGTGAGCTCAAAGCCAACCTGAACTGCATGGAGAGGCTCTGTCTTAAAAAGATAAAAAAAGCATTGAGGAATCAAAAAGCAGAGAGGAAATCCTTATTCTCCCCAGCAACAACCAGAGTCTACCTCACAAAGGGAGTAATTGTCAAAGGTCACTTCATGAGACTAAGGAGCTAATGGAATCAAGTCTGTCCTTCTGTCTCTTACCTGTCCCCAGCCCCTGTGTGCGTACTCTCAGTATTTACCACCACTTGGCACGGACAATGGCGAGAGTTGGCTTTCAAGTCACTCTGCTTCAACCCCTGACTCTAACAGCTCAGCCGTGTGCCCCTTGGTGAGAACTGCACTTCCTTAAGCCTCAGTTTCTTCATACATAAAACAGAAACAGTAATCACACTCACTTCATAACTGTATTTACTTGGCCAGATCCAATGAGAAAATGTAATAAATCTCTTAGCTCAGTGCCCAACATATTATAGGTACTCTATTTCTAAACATTCCTCATAACTTGATCTAGACTCTAAACATTTTGAGGGTAGTAACTGTGCCAAATACATTTTTCTATTCTCTGAAGGCACAGTGGAGCTGAAATTCAGTAAACATTTGTCAAATGAGCCAGCTTCTCCAAGCCTATGTGCCGTGGGCAACAAGCACACCACCAAATGCATTTGTCTGGTTTGCAGGCCCCTCCTGAGTTTGTTCCCTCCACAGTATCCTCCTAACCTCCAGTAAGGTACACAAGCAAGGCCCTCCCGACAGAGACAAAGGTGAGAATCACCTGGAAAACTAACAGGCGTGGGCAGTGTGTGCAGCCCCAGAGTGGCTGCCTATCGATTTTCAAGTGTCACTATTAATAACAGCAACTGGCAGAGACAGAAAACGTTTCTTCCAAAATAATCACAGCATCTTATAGGGGTATCTCATCTATCTCTCTGGCTCCAGGAGATACAGGGGAGTATTTCTCACTTCCAAATAAGGGCAGGGGAGGCTGAGGTCACTGTACAAGTCAGAGGGACCCTGGCCCTGTGTTCCTCTGCATCCCTGGATGGCATCTCTGCTCCCCAAGGGCTTCCCCAGCATGGCTGTTTGGAGATCTTTAGCAGACAAAGTCACCTATTAACAAAACACCCATGGATGTGAATGGCACTGGGCACTATTCCAAAAAAATCCTTCTCAGTCGTATGCCCTTAGCCATAAAGGTTAGTTGGCTTAATCCTCCATTCCTGCTTATCAGCAAGAATCACATGTATCTAGCAGTGCAGAGGACAGAGCGCCATACTAAGAGGGGAGCAGGGCAAGGACAAGTACAGTCTTATTGCGTGTAAGACATACAGAAGCCAGGTGCTGTGGTACACTCCTGTGATCCGAGCTACTCAGGAGCCCCAGGCTGCTACAGGTACATCGTAAGTGCAAGGCCATTCTAGGCAACTTAATGAGACACTGTCTCAAAATTAATAAACAAACTAGTATGGTGCCGCCTGCTTATAATCCCCGAATTTGGGAGGCTGAGGCAGGAGGATCCCTGCAAGCTCAGGGCCAGCTTGGGCTACACGGTAAAAGCTCAAAGCCAGCTTGAACTACATAGTAAGACCCTGTCAAAAAATATTAAAAAATAACAGGGGCCAGGTGTGGTGGAACACACCTGTAATCCCAGGCCTTGAGACACTTAGGCAGCAGGATCACCATAAATTCAAGACCAGCCTGGACTACACAGAGAGATCAAGGCCAGCCTAAACTACAGAGTGAGACCCTGTCTCAAAAAGACAAAACAAAACAAAACTCAATCAATCAAACAGACAGACACAAAAAGGAGATGTATATCCAAGCAATTTCTGTCCTGCAGTCTCTCATTCTGCACTAATGGGTCTCTCACGTTCCAGCTCTCCTGTGGAGGAGACACCTATCTACCCAAGCACAAGAGGGACACATACTCCCAAAAGAGGGGAGAGGGAGGCTCGGCAGCAACTGTGAATAAGAATGACAGCAACGGCCAAGCAGACAGAGACAGTCTCTCAAGTGAGATGCAAGCCCAGCTACCATCTGTAATCCTAGAAACCAAAGATTCATCCTAACCACCCCTCAGGCCGGGGATATAGCTCAGCGGCACAAGTGCCTGCCTGGCAAGTGCAAGGTCCTGAGTTTGATTTCCGGTACCAATAAAAAAGAAATCCTAACCACCCCTAGGGAAGAATATCCTCTGCTGGAAACAGCTCATGGAGCCATTGCCCTGTTACTCCCTCTGCCCACAGCTTTAGGTATTAGACCGGTGAGACAGGATAGCCCTAAGTAGTGTGTGTCATCCTGGAGGCTAAAATAAAAAGCTTTCTGTCACGCTGAGCATATGGAGGGATTAACAGAAGTAGCTAGAACGCTCCCTTGGCCCAGAGGACAGGATCCAACTGAGTGAGGAATCAAAGGCTAAGAAGGAAACTGAACATTGCCTCCTCTACCTTATATAACCAACAGGGTAAGGCGTCGAGCCTGTCCTCTTGTCACGGAGTAGAGCAGCATCATTTCCAGGACTGCAAGAGAAACAGTACTTAAGCCGATGGGTAGTAAGATTCAGGCTCAAGTACAAAATAAAGCTCTTTAGACCCAGGATGCCAAAGATGACACAGCCCCAAGTGAGACTTACTGTACCATCAACCCCCCCTCCCGATACTCTTGAGGCTCTAACGTCCAGGGAATCAGGCACAGACGTGACTGGAACTGCCACGCTTCCTGTCACCACCCATACCTAAACAAGCGCTGCAAGGAAAACCCAAGCACTGCTTGCTCTGGGGGCTCAGGTGAAGGCATAGCAGAGGGACCACTGAGGCTGAGCTGAAAGAGAAGGTCACGCTGCTTACAGGAATGAAGCCTGTATTAGGCTCAGGAGGATCAGATACTTCTCAGGCACTATAACGCACCCTTTACAAAGGGACACCAGAAAAAGAGGCAAATTAAACTCCTCTGTGCCTGACACAATGGCAGCAGAGAGACTACCAAGGTAGTGAGGCCATGGTAATGGCAGAACAGGGCAGTGTGCAAATGTGGAGAAAAGCTGGCTCAGTTCTTATCTCTGTAGTGGGACGAGGGTGTGCTGCCTCTAGATCTTGTCATTTCTGATGTGGGACTAAGAAGCGCTCACCTTCTTCCCTGGGAGACAATGCCTATATGTTAAATCTAGAAAGTGCCAGAGTTGAGAAAGGTCAACAAGGGAGATTTTGAGTAGTTTTTCCCCCTTTTTAAAATTTCTTTTCCTTTTTCTCTTAACCCCCTTCTGAGATGCTTTGCTGTACTGGTTTCCATCTAGGGATAAGTAAGATCCCTTGATTCCCATGGACCTGCCTAAAGCAATTCAACAGGAAAACACCTCCTCTGGCAAAACGAAACTAGACTTCAAGCCGCTTCCCTTCTGGCTGACTCCCATGTAAATGAGCTTCCTATAGCCTGACTCACAGGTGCTCAAAATGGAAAAATGGCAGGAGAGACACAGAGAGACAGAGACAGAGAGACAGAGACAGAGAGACAGAGAGAGAAAAGCACAGTTCAAAGATAAGGGTGAAATTTGCCTATAAGATAAACTTTCTATGGGCCTATATCCAGCATGCTGCCAGGGCCGTGGCATGGCCACAGCCCTTGAGAGATAACTCAGTGACAAGCTTTTCAAGCCAGCACGAACCTCAGATACCTAGATGGTTTTTCTTAGCTGGGAGGGAATTAAAGCCCCAGAGAAGTAAAATGGTAACATCAATGAGCTGTCCATAGATCTGAGACTGTGTCCCACATGTCCACACTCCTGAGCTCAGGGTGAAATCAGTCTCAGGAAGGCAGGGGCCTCACACTCCATCCCATAACCATGGCTAGAGATCAGTGGTGGTAAGGACCTGGGAGAGAAACTGAGCTTCTCCCCCAGCTCCTGGCCTAATAAGGAAAGTAAAACCCAGGCTCTCTCACTCCCTGGACAACGCTCTGCACTAACAAACGGGCCCCCAGGCAAGGCACGAGGGCACCCACCTCCTAAGGTACTTGGTAATTAGGCGTGGGTGCGGCCCGCAAAGCATCAGGCCTGCTCCCTACCCTCTCCCTAACCTCGGAGCAGCAGTTGCCTCAGGTGACTGTTTGATCCAAACACTAAAAAAGAACACATCCATCTATTCACTGTAGAGAAAAGGCAGTCATTTCAATCCATATATTATGCATCCCTGCTGGAGAGAAAAAAAGAACAAAATTAAATTAAAATTCTCTCTGGAAGACTTCTGCCAAAAAAGACAGAGAAGTTCTCCGGAGCTACACCTAGTGCCCAACTCCAGGCGGCTTTCAGCTCCCTCCTTCCTCTTCCCCTCCTGGCCGGACATGATGGGTCTGAGTTCCAACGATTCACGCTAACGATAACGCACCCACAGAACAAATCATGAACTCTGATTGATTTAGGAGGCAGCTTGCACAAATACCTGTAATCTAGTTCTAATCTTGTTTGTTTCCATTCCAGTTATCCTGCATCAATGGTTTAAAAATGGGAACCGTCTGGTGCATACATCCAATCCATTTTAATAAAGGATAAATCTGGGTTATTGTGACCCTTTCTTTTCCGAGGTTTGAGATGACACCAGCTATCTCAAGGCGCTGACTGGGCCAAGTCAGCTCTAACTCTATTCAACTTTTCAAGGATTCAATTAATCATAAAGCCAATTCCATTCTGGGTTCCATCTGTCTTGCCTCCTTCAGGGACTAATAATCGCTCACTGTGTGTTTTTATACACTAGTTGAACTGAAATTAAGACTGGCTTCATCATAAAGCATTCAAAAAGAAAATGCATTTCTTACAAAAAATTTCAGAGCTATTTTAATGTTCTGTTTGGATATTTTTAAATAAACAAAAGAACTTTTGAAAAACACCTTCAAAATTCTTGACGTTATAAAAAAATTCCTACCATCCAAATTCTAGGAAGGGAGATGCTCCTTATAGAACCAGAAACTCCCAACAATGGATCATATGAGAGAGACACAGGTTGTTCTGGGCAGAGCATAGGTACATAAAACGTGAGAAAAAACTGAATCAATCTGATATATTATTTTAAGAAATCTAGTCATCATCCTGGGACTAGTGCATTTAATTTAAAATTAAATTACTTTTATTTTTAATTGCCTATTCAGAAGGGGGAAATGGGCCCCATATTGCTTTCAGCATTCATGACCTCTGGAAATCTTTGGCAGTCCTTGAGGAGTCAAAGCCCCCTTACTCCTCTAAAGAGCAAGAAATAAACCTTTTCTTCTGTAAATAGCCTGGCTCTCCCAAAGCGGTAAAGCAGCTGCCCTGGCAAACACTCAGTACACGGCCTTCTAACCTAGCTCCAGCTCATCCCCATCACCGTGAGGGCAATCTCCATACCAGGAGCACAACCGTGAGGGGCTACGGCTCAGCCGGCCAGCCCCTGCGTTCAGAAGCATCCCCAGCTCGTCAGCAGGTTCCAGTAGGGAAGATGCGAATAGCTGAGCTTTCTATTTTTACTTTGCACAGTTGCAAAGTCAAAGCCTCGCCAGAGTCCGAAATTCCTGGTGGCCATGGTACACCTCACACAGACCCTTACCACTCAGTTCTTACAAAACGGTCCCAGCACAGTGGAGGGGGAGACATTGTGGCCAAGCAGACCCAGCATATAGTTTTGTTACCGCCTTAACATTTTAAAAGTAAAATTTAGAATTACACAAACTTGCAATCAGAACTAATGACACAGTCATTCCAAACCTAATTATCAAAGATGTTTGTGAGTCATAGTGGCCCTAAAAAGCCATCAAAATCACTTCTTAGACACAACAATCAAGTCCTTCCTTCATTTAACAATACATTTTGTCTGGTAGTAAGTCCAGTTAATAGAAGAATTGTCATTTTTAAACATGGGTCAGTGTAAGCATTTTCCCAAAAGCTTCCACCTGAGTCATTATACAATTATTAAAAAACAAAACATTACCTCCTAAGAAGCTCTTTATGGACTGATAAAGAATGATGTTCAGATGCACTGGAAAAAGCAAATCACAGACTCATGTATCTACTTGTTATGTATAAACAGGGTGAAAAGAAATACAGTTGTATTTACTTGAATATGCACAGACATCGCTAGCAGTGACTGGCAACACTGGCTGCTTTAAGGAAGTGAAATGGAAGTGGACTCTGCGTAAGGCACCCATTGTCCCAGCAAGCTTGGTATGCCCCCATCAGCTTCTCACCTTTGCAAAAGGGGAAACTGCAGCTCATTCAAGTAAAAATTCATAATGAACTACAGGGTCACAGGGAGAGGCTTTATGTGAACCTTGTAGGAATACATCACTTTTGGAGTCAGGAGTTGTCTGACTTAGCACAAAATCCCACCTGAATGCCACATCTGAGCCCCAAAACTCTGAGCTTTTGACTCATCTTTTCAGCCGGGCTTTCGCTGGTTCTTCTGTTCTTGAGCAAATTACTTCACAGAGGCCCTGAATGGATGTGAAACTTCTCCACCCAGCCACTAGCCACTGCCCACCACTCCTGGGCAAGAGTTATCTGTGTAATGAGGACTTGGGATCAGCATCCCAGGTATGCACCAAGGCCCAATTATTCCCACCCTCTCTTCCTGGAGGAGAAACGGAACCATCAATTTATCCCTCAGCCCACCTTCTGTGTGGCCTTTATTTTCCTTTTAATTTCAGCACCCACCCAAAAGTTTTCATCAAGACAATGAATGGTATGAAGACACTTGTTCATAGTAAAAGCACTAGAGCTGGGCATGGCGGCACACACCTGTACTCGCAGCACTCAGCAGACTAGGGAAGGAGGATTACTTCGAGTGTGAGGCCAGCCTGGGCTCCATAGTGAGTTGAAGGCCAGCCAGAAGTACATAGTGAGACCGTCTCAAAACCAAAGCAAAGCAAAGCAAAGCAAAACAGAACAAAACAAACTAAACCAAACCAAGCCACAGAGTAAAGGCACCAAAGGGATCACTATAAGGGAAAGTGATCTCCCTGTAGAATAACCCCAGAACTCCCAGTCGAATGCCAAGCAGAAAGCCTACTGGAACAGCTCTTAGTTTTCAATTTCTTGCCATGAGAATCAAAACAACCAGGTAGACAGAGAAGGTAACATGGGGAGGGCTCCTGGGAATTGGACCAGTGGTTTCATTTTATTACTCATGCTTTCCAAGTGATTTTTAAAAGTCGCTTTACCCTACCCGTTTGCAGGTGTTGTGCAGAGGGAAGGCTCCAGGACAGGCGAGTCTCTGGCCCACTCTATTCTGCACTTTCCAGTCAGAGAGACCAGAAAGGCCTGAGACTGTTTCCGTCTGGCATGTGGCCAGATTCTCTATCTAGATGTAGGCTGGGGCACCACGGTCCAGCTATAATGCTTTCCTGGCAGCCCAGCTGAAGTGGCAGTGGGACCAAGGCAACTGATTAAATGCAGAAATAAAAGCATAGAGAAAATGGGGCAGAAATAAATTAGTTTTAAACCACAAGGTTCTATAAGCAAGTGAGATACAGTGGGGGAAGGGAAGCAGCCTTAGAGATTTCCCTGAAACAAAGGAATTACGGATTGTCCGATATGAGGAAATCTTTCTCTTCTGCAGCCACAAGACAGCCTTTTATTACTCAGTGCAGTTCATTAAGCACTTTGCACACATTCAAAGATAATAGGATGTAGCCAACTTCCTAAAAAGCCCCAAGACTCTGCTACCAGGGCTTCTGTCCAAGCAGCACAGAGCTGCAAGGCATGGCAGTCACCAGTGGGACACAAGGGTCACTACTTCCTGCCATTTTCAGTTACTGTCCTGGCCCTAGTCCTCATGGAGCCTCCTCTGTAGGTAATGGGCTACTGTTAGCAGCAGAAGAGAGGCTAGGAGGAAAAACTGCTAACCGGTAAGAATGCAATAAACAAACATGCAAAGGCACTTGATAGGAGGGAGAGAACACAGAAGTACCCTGGAAAAGATTCCCCATCTCTGGTTTGTGATTTAAACATCACAGAAAACCCACTCAGAAGGGGCTTGTTTGAAAAGAAAACCAAAGCAAGAGAGTTTAAAAACATGCTCATTCCAGTCAAAACAAGGCTACTTCTGGAGAGTTTGGTCAAAGCTTTTTCAGGGTCTGCTCTCCATGGGCAGAAGCATGTGAGGAGGAGACTGCTAATGAGAACCAGTCCAGTCGGTCGCCACTGGGCACCTCCTAATGTTTACGTAAAGAACGGAAGGAAACAACGGTACAGAGCAGAACTATCAAACCCCACTCTGACCACGAGTGTGGGCACGGGGGCGAGCCCCAACAGAGACCTCGCCGTCAGCCCCAGTTCTTCCATCCCCACGCCATTCCCTATACCCTCCAAAATTCAAGTCCTGAGCTCGTGTGACTGGTGAAGAAAGATACCAGGAAGCCCGCTGAGGACCCTCAAAGGGTGTCCTTTGTGTGAAAGTCTGTTAACTCTTCAAACTATAGCAAGAATATGGCTTTGACATCTGGGCTTAACGTGCACCCATCCAACAAGTTGTGCGCCCTTGGGCAAATAGCCTCTGAAAAGCCAGAGCTCTATTATTCACCTTGAGTTGTGAGGATTAACAGTTTCATGATGGGGCCATAATTTGTACGTCTCGATGCTAGGAGGCTTGAACCACCAGTACTACTACACATGACTATCCTATCAGGTGGTTTACTATTAATTCTATTAGTGAAAAGACCAATAAAAGTGATTAGATCCATCTGTACCACTAGTGATACAAGCTGTCTAATGGAACAGTCATGCATGTACCAGAGGTGGTTTAAGCTGGCTGGAGTGTGTTAAATTAGATGTTATATGAAAGCCCCCAGTCCTTGCATGCTCTTTTATTACGTATCATGATCACAGCAGATCTGGTTCAGGTTAGTCCTCTCTGGTGTGCTCTGCAAGCCCTGACACTCCACAGATATAAAACTGATGCCAGAATGCTACATGGGGTACTGTGGTACAGCTTAGCATTTTCAAGGCCCTGGATTCCAGCCCTGGCAGTGAAAACAAAACAAAACAAACACCATGAAAGGAAAGTAAGGAAAAGTTAAAAAAAAGTGAGAAAAGAAAGAAAAATTGGAAACAAAGCTTTTGTAAATGGGGAGGGGAGGAAGTGTTGAAGGGAGGGTAGGACAATGGCAAAAAAAAAAAATCAAGTTATGTCACACACAGGTACAAATTCTGTATGATAAATGGGAAACTAAACCAAAGTGTATTATGTATACATTATATATATTATGTATATCATTATGCATATCTAAAATGTACCAATAAAGTCTTGTTAAAGAAAAAACCCACTACAATAAAGATACATGGTATTTAGTAAGTATGAGCTACAACAGACCTTTCCTCCATGCTTGTTCTGCCTTGAAGCTGGCCAGCCATGGACTGGACAGCTGACACTGTGAGCCAAGACAGAGCTTCCCTTTCTAAGGTGCGAGTGTCAGTTACTGTGTCTCAGTGATGGGAAAGCAACCAGCAGGGTAATATATAAATAAATGCACAGACAGAAGTTACAAGGAAAGCACATCATATGGTCATCTTAGATGGTAACAAGTATAAAATTTACCACAAATGTCAGAGAGAGGCCTGATGAAAGTGAAACTGACATGCGCATACTTAACTTTAACACAGCATATCTATTTATACATATGTACACAATTAGAGATAAAATATGCAAACACATACATCAAATGCCAGTGCCAGGCATGATCATGAAAAACCAAAATCATTCCTCTTGAAACAGATACAAAGAAGCTGGGTATGGTGGCACATACCTATAATCCCAACACTTGGAAAGCTGAGACAAGAGGATCACAAGTTCAAAGCCCACCTGAACTACAAAGTGAAAGCCTGTCTGAAGCCCCCCTAGTACAGATAAAAGTACCTGTTCATCTATTTCTTATTTTAGAAAAAAAAGTTTATCATGCAAATAAAAAAGTAAACTGAAATGATACTATAAACAATAAGATGGTTCAGTAGGGTAGCTACTAGTATTTAAAAAAACAAGACTCTCATTTCCAACAACGGTGTGTTAGATTATTCAGACTCATCTTTTGAAAACCAACAAATAAGCTGAATAAAATACTTTAAATTTCTTTAAGAGGAAAAAAAGCAACAAAATGATTAGGAACTACTAGGCCAAACACTGAGGAAGGGAGGGAAGCCAGAGACGTGACTCCAGCACTGAAACCGCCCAGGCCCACAGCGTCACAGGCTCTGTCGGAGGTGGCTTTCAAGTCCAGCCGCTGGCAGGAAAAGGGGACATAAGCCAAGAACAAGAGCTGCCCAGCGTCTTCAACGGAAGTCTCAGCAAAAGACGAATGCAAAAGAAATAGATCATAGTTGAAGAGATAGTATTCTACAAGTGTTCTGAAAATATTCTAAAACAAATGAAAGACAAATCCAGATTGAATAAATTCAACAAGCCATAAGCAGAGAAAATTATATGTCATACATATGTCATAGAAAAAACAACAGAAATCATAGAGAAAGTATTAAAAGCAGTTAGGAAAAAAAGATTACTTTCCAAAGAATGGCCAAAGGTATTATCTCCAAAGTTGGTGACAGCTAACTTTTCAAAAGCAACAGCAGACAGCAGAACAGAATGTACATTTAATTTGCTGAAAGAAAGCCAATACTACCATGGAATTCTACATCCAGAGAAAGTATCTTTTCAGAATAAGTACAAAACTAAAACATTTCAGGTAAAAACCAGAAGTCCTACACCTTACATAATATGCATACATACAAAGAAGTATGTGTGTGTACATATATATGTATGAGATACACATATATATGTGTATAAATTAGGAAACCTAATTTATAATGGAATTACATCTAAGTGAAAATGCTCCAAGTAGAAAACGAATTTTAAGACACCTAATTACTGACCATCATAGGTTAGCAACACACTAGACTACAGAGTACTGGCCATTTGCCCTCGTGGCTGTGTGGCTGACTGGAGCCGTGGCTTGCTGCTGCTGCCCAGCATCATGACAGAGTACCACACCACATTTTTCTAGTGAAGAAAAAATATTTCACATGTCTGGGTATAGTGGCACATGCTTATAACCCCAGCACTCTGGGAGGCTGAGGCAGGAGAATCACAAGTTCCAAGTCAATCTGGGTAACCTGGGAACTTAGTGAGATCCTGTCTGGAAAAAAGTGGGCTGGGACAGAGCTCATCATGGAATGGGGATATTTCACTCTAAAAGTACAGAACATACATTCTTCTCAGGCACATGTAGGACATTTACAAAAACTGAATATATACTCTATTAGCTTCATATTACTGTAATAAAATACCTGAGGCAATAAACCTATAAAGGTAAGAGGTTTATTCTGGTTCATGGTCCATGATCAGTAGCCCCATTGCTCCGGGTCTCTGGGGAGAGCACCAATGGTAACTGAAGAGAATGTGTTGGCGCAAACTCACTCAGGAGCCAGGAAGCCCAGAAAACTGAAAAACTGGGCCGCAATCCCAGAGATCCAGAATGGGCCCCGAGGACCTATGGTTCTCCCAGCAGGCCTCACTTCTTAAAGGTTCCACCTCCTCCCAACAATGCTACCCACAGACCACCTTTCAACACGTGCACCTTTGGGGGATTTTCAGCCAAACCACAGCAGATACTAACCAACCAGAAAGTCTGATTTCAAATGACTAAATAAGCCAGGTGTGGCGGTACACCCCTGTAATCCCAGCACTTGGAAGGCTGAGGCAGGAGAACTGCTGTGAGTGCAAGGCCAACCTGCGGTACACAGTGAGTTCAAGGTCAGAGTGAACTACACAGCAAGACTCTATCTGAAAAATAAACAAATAAATAAAAATAATAAAATAAAATAAAAAAGGCCCTTTTCTGATCACGATCTAGGTGTCAGAAACAAAAACATAAAAACATAATTAAAAGCTTTCTATTTAGAAATTATGAAATACAATTAAATATAAATCAGAGAAATCACAACTGAACTTGAAATATTTTCATCTGAACATAATCAAGTGCTACATATTAAAACTTGAGATGCACTTAAAGCAGTAAAAGGAAACGCCTACAAATGAAAAAGTCACTTAATATTAAAAATGTTATTAATGTACTAAATACATTAGCCATACTGAACAAAGCTACAGTTAACAAGAAAATAAAGTAAAAGAAATCGCCCAGAGAAAGAGATGAAGATACATAAAAAAGAAAGAAGTCTTGTGCTTCTTAAGTGTGATTAGATTTTCATGCCACTGTGTGCCTGTCTCAAACCTTCTTACGATGTCAGTACATTACCTGTCCGATATGAAGAAAAGAAAAATAAAACAACAGTTTAGAGACATTAGAAACAGATAGTACAATATAATCCCCAAATAGAGAACACAGGGCAGAGCCAATCAACCACATAGTGCTGGTAATAAACCAGAAATTTCCATAAGTAAAGTCTGTAGTTTAAAAAGGTACACTGAGAGACAGAGGATAAATTACAATAAAGCATACATGGACATTAAAATGGCAAAATTTGACAATAATAAATACAAATGAAAAACATTTAAACAATCACGGAAAAAATGCTTGCCTATAGAAGGCAAAACTATTAAAATGGCAATAGATTTTTCATCAATAACAATATATACCATAAATATAACTAGATATATCACCACATGGGAGGGAGGGCAAAATGACAAAGGTGTTAGGAAAAACTAAAAAGCTTATCAGCCCCAGGCGTTTGCTCAAGGAATAACTAAGATTCAACCTCAAAAGGAAAATAGGCAAAAAAAAAAAAGCACAAATCAGTAAACGTGAAAAAGTATGAACTATCAAATATTGACATTAAAAATGATAATAATCACTATTTTATGAAGTTGGTTAAAGCACCACCCAATAATATCATGGAAAATGCAGACTGGAGAAACTGGAGTTAACACATTCTTAGAGTTTCTGTAATGTTTGAAAGGAGGTTTGCTTTAAACTCTATTTTAACCTTCAGCTTTATTTTAAACTTCAGCACCTTAATGAAGCATGTTAAAAATTCACTGTTGAAATAGATGGCAGAAAATAATGCAAATATGTCAATAAATCACAATAAAAGGAAATTAATTAATTCAAAAAGGGAATTAACACACATAGATACATAAAGCAAAAGAAAAATTATTTATGTTCATTATCCAATAAATAAAAAGCACTCACTCTTGGGCTATGGGCACAGCACTCATAGGACACGAACAAAAACTAACCACATGTGACAGGTGAAACAAAGGCAGTCTCAGCCAGGTGTGATGGTGCATACCTGTAACAAGGCAGGGGGATTTCAAGCTTAAGCCCAGCCTGCAAAACTTAATGAAACCTTGCCTCAAAATTAAAAGTAATGAGAAAAAAAGAAAGAAAAAAGGACTAGGATGTATGTGGCTCAGTACGAAGTCCTTGTGTTCAATTCCTAATAACAAGAAAAGAAAGTCTCAGTACCAAAGAATTACTGTCATACAGACCATAATCTTGGCACGCAACACTTAACAAATAAATACAGGAAAGGAAACAATGTATTTGGGAAACTAAAACCACATTACTAAATAATTCATGGCTTTTTTTTTTTTAAACCTATGATTTAAATTATAGAACATTTAACTATGCTATGCGCTCAGTTTGAAAATTCAGGAAAGGAAAAACGCCACAGTGAAAAAAGAAAGGGGAAAAGAAGGAGCACTTGAAGGTGGGATACAGAAGAAATTAATAAAGTGAACTGCAGAAATAAAGACAGAGAACCGGAGGAAACCCCAACCAAACACAACCAAAAGACGACTCTAACATGACACAAACCTAATGACACAGGCCAAGTAAACCATGAGAGAAACAACTGTTGTAAGTGACAAGTGGGGTGTAATGGTGGAGGGAGGGCAGCATGGACAAAAATCTATGGAAATACTACAAATGCTTTTTGCCAGTAAATTTTTTAAATCAACAATTTTATAGAAGAAAGATGACTAAAATTGATTCAGTGAGAGAAAAAAAAATCAAAGGAGACATAATATTAACAAAATTAAATAAGTAATTCTAAATACAAAAAGTGTAAGCTCAGATAGTTTTACAGGTGAGATTTTACGCAGTCTTTAAGACAATCCTATTTTATACAAAATGTCCCAGACACTAGAAAGTGAAAGGACACATTACAAACTCTTTCAGGATATTAATGTAACCTTGATACACGAATAGTGTGATGGAGAAAATTCACAAGGCCTATATAACTCTAATCACAGATGTAAAAATTGTAAGTAAAAACTAGCAAAACACAGAGGGAAAATTTAGTTAAGTTTTATACCAATGCTAAGCTACATCTCCCCACAGGATGGGGTGAAATTCTTAATTGGCACAAAACCACCATGTTGACTGATGGTGGTCATGTACTATCTAAGAGTCTGAAAAGTTATACTTCTTCGCTTTATTTATTAAGAATGAGCTGCTTGGCTAGGTGTGGTGGTGCACACCTGTACTCCCAGCACTTGGGAGGCTGAGGCAGGAGGATTTCGAGACCAGTTTGGGCTACAAAGTGAGCTCAAGGCCAGCCTGAACTACATAGCGAGACCCTGTCCCAAAAATAAAGAATGAGCTGCTTGTTCAGTGTGCAATTTTACTCTCAAACTGGCCCCTCTATCCTTTAATTTTTTTGAAAAGTTTAATTGTTCAAATTAAAAGTTTGTTAGAAAAGCTTGTTTTATGAGTATCATAAAAATGATGTAAAGTACATAATTTTAAAATTAATTCACTAATTAGTATAAAAACAAAGCTTTACCCATTAATTCTGAGAATGATGCACCATTTGCAATTAGGTTCTTTCCCTCCTCTTAGGAGAAACTGCAGCCTGAATATTATGCTTCTCATTCACTTGCTTGTTCTACTAGTTAAAATGGTATTGTGTACATACATGTATAATTGTTTTGTTTAATTTGCACAATACAAATTTTATCTTACTAGAAAAACTATCAAGCTAAATCTAATAAAATATTAAAGTAAACTATTACAGCATCTCCTAATGTAATTTATCACATTCAAGTTAATAGTAGCAAAATCATATAGTCACCCCAATAGACACAAAAAATTGATAAATTAAAAAATTCTTAGGAAACTAAGAATGGACTGCTATTAATCTATTAAGAGTCTATACTATATCCAAAAGTATACCTTAATTTAATGGTTTTATATATATATATATATATTTTTTTTTGGGTCTATTAGTCTGGCTGTTAATCTATGTTCATGACAACTTGATAAAGAGAAAAATAAATCTGATGCTGACAAAAAAATCTGTAAGTCTATAATAGATATCACATTTAATAGTAAAATATTAGAATCACTCCCTTCACTCCCTTTAAAGACAGTACAAGGGCAAATATCATTGGTATTTCAATAAACATTATATTAAAGGTGCTAGATTGTTCAATAAGGAAGAAGAAATGAAGAATAAAGATTGGAAAGAAAAGCTTTTTAAAGATGGTATTACTGTATTATTACAAAGAACCCCCAAGAAAAAAATACAGATAAACTATTAGAATAGGTCCAGCAAATTAATTTGCTATAAAACCATATACCAATATAAGAAAGAATGTCTTTTCTATCAAATATGAACAAAACAATGTCTCCATCTTAAACTAGTCCACCCTTGGCTTCCCCATCCCTTATGCCAGGATTACAATTGTGAGGGTTACAAGAAATGTCTGCTTGGCTTGGATCCCAGGAACACAGCCAAGGACTTTCAATTGCCCAGCACACCCTCCACCCCTTTTTAGCAATCCTGCCCTGCAACCCTTAGGCCCTCCTTTCACACTGCTTAGACTAGCCGATCAGGATAGATCGTGAACCTTCCACCCAGCCAATAGGGGAAAAGGTCAGCTTCTTCTCAAGTGGCTGGGATTAAAAAAAAAAAAAAAAAAAAAAGCCTGCTGCAGTCTCTGTGTGTAATTGATGCATCACCTTAGGTGTGTTGCGCAGCCTCACACAGAAGTAAACTTGCCTTGTCAAAATTTCTTGATGTCCGAGTGCTTCATTATCTGCACCAACAAATTCCCAACACCAATAACCAAGTAGAAAATAAAAATTTGAAAATTACCATATTTGCAATAAGAAATACTATAAGCCACTATTTATATCAAAAGAAATTCAATACCTATATGGAAAAATTTAAAGTTTTATTAAAAGATTTAAAAACTTTTTTGTAAATGCAAAAATATACCATTGTGACAATTAACAACAATTATCAACTTGACTGGCTTGGGACTTGTTGGGAGGGGAGAAGGACGGGGGACAGAGGAAGTGGGGGAAAAGAAGATACACACAAAAATCTCATAGTTGTATATATAGTATCATTCCAACTGTAGGGAAAATAATACTAACCTCTATGGCCGCCAGGGAAGAGTAAATTAAAAATGAGATATATCACATTATGCCATGCATCATATATCCATCAGACTTGCAGAAACTACAAACTCTAATGATATCAATGACAATGATGTGGAGAAACAACTTCTTAAGAACAGTAAAAACTCATTTCCACCAGTAACCACTTTGGAAAACAATTTGGTACTACCTGGTGTTGACAGCGTGCACAGTGTTGGACCTAGCAGTGCTACTGTTAGGGTTATACCCCAGGGAAATGCTTGCACATGTGCCCAAGGAGTCATGTACAAAGATACTCACATTAATACTGAGTGTAACAGCCAAAACCTCAATGTCCATTAATGAAGAAATAAATATATTAAGCCTATTCAAAAAATGGGATGTGAACTGTTTACAGGAGATGTGAACAGGGCTACATGGGACAACATGGGAAACCACTAAAACAGTTTCTATATATTCCTCCATATAATACATATACAGATGAGGACAAATGTATATATGATAACCTACAAAAACTGCACCTGCCAAACACCAACCTGAGAACAAAGGCACCACTCGGGGAGAAGAAAAGGAAACAGCACAGGAAGGGGCCTTCGACTACATCTTCTATTCCTTTAAAAAAATCTGAAGAAAATATAGCAATTTTTAGTTTATTAAATCTAGGTAACAAGTGTAAGACTTTTAAAACTTCCTTTCATGTTTGAAATGTGTCGTATTTTTGAAAGAATATGAAACATTGATGTACTCCTGTTGCAGAATATTTTACTAACGATCATAAAAATAGAAACCATGAATAGAATATCAGTTTTCTTCAAATCAATAAATATTTTTAACTTCCACACAGGAAAGTACCATAAGTAAGTTCATACTTCATACTTGGAAAAAACATTGGCAACACAAAAGTTTTAATCTGTAAAACACAAATCTCTTCTCATCAATGCCCTGTGGCACAAATTGTTCTACAAACAAATAAAATCAACTGTGCCGTGTTTGTGAAGGAATAGTTCCTGAGGTCCTTGTTTGACAACTCTTCTAATCCAAGGAGGGCTCCTCCAGGGGCAGTTACTCCCTGCTTCTGTCTTGCGGACAGCCTGCCCACAGTCTATGCTGGAGGTAAGTCCTTGAGTTTCCCCCAGTTGTCTATCACCACAACTTTCAGCATTCTTGAGAGTATCCTAAGGTCTGAACTGTGGAATACTCTGTTGCAAATGAAGTCAGTTCCTTCTGGAAGAGATAAGAACAGTTTTAGAGCCTGCTTCTCCCCCAGGCAAAAATCTGAGTTAGAACTCCCAGAGATGCGGATGGAACAATGACAAGCTTTTCTCTCAGTGAAAGCAGGAGTTAAATTTGTGGATTGGAGGACAGCAGTCTGAAGACCTCTGTTTTCACCTTAGGTGCACACTACAGTCATTTAGCACCGAGGCCGAGGTAGAACTTCTATTCCCTGAGTGGGGTAAGAGCTAAAGAAGGAACTCAATTCCCAACTGCTCGAAAGCCTGCACCCGGAACGAAGCCTCAACGACAGGATGAGGAACGCTGTCCTTTACAGGATGAGCGCCCCGAGTAGGAGCGGGAGGATGGGAAAACCAGTGTATTCTCTACAGAAACAGTAAGAATTCTAAAAGTGAAAACACAGGGCCTGAGGTCTGCTACGAGGTAAAAACGAAAGAACTCTCAAACAGTAAGTCCACGCTGGCTGTTTCCCTACCAGTCTCTGTAGTTCCACGCTTTCCTCAAAGAGATGAATTATCCTCTTTCCAGCACCCGTGAACATGCACTTAAGTGAAAAATGGAGCAGACCAGAAGCACCTCTAACCTTGGGGAAGCACAGTGGATTCCTCTTCAAATGAAACACAGATGAGACCAAGAAAGAAGCGTTATAAGCAACTATAGTGACAACTGATCCTAGGGTTGATGAAAACAACCGCAGAGTCTTTTTCTCAGGCCAAGTAACTAGGCTACTAACAAGAATACTGCTTCCCCTCCTTTTGCCACTTCTGCTAATTGGTAGCTAATCCGTCTTTACCTGTTTTAATAACCCTACTGCTTTGTGTTCTTGTTATGCTACTAGCAATGAGTTTCTTCAATTATATTGGGGATTCTGTGGACTTCTTGAATCAAAATTCAGGGTTGGTTTGGTTTGGTTTGGTTTTGGCAGTACTGGGAGTTGAACTCAGGATCTTTGTACTGGGCTATATTCCCAGCCCCTTTTTTTACTTCTTGGCAGGGCTTACCAAGTCACTAAGGTGTCCAGGCTGGACTTGAACATATGACCCTCCTGCGTCATTCTCCCAGAGTGCTGGGATTACAAGTGTGCACCACCATTCCCAGCTTCTCTTAGGATTTGGATTTTATTTCATTCTCTTTCAGGGACATCATAAGAAAGAATATGAAGTTATTAATTTTCCCTTGTTTGCTAAATTGAACATTTAAGAAAATGTTTAAATATTTAACCAACATTATCTGGTATTTTGAACCAAGAGCGTTTCTTGAGAAATGTACACTGCTATTATTAGATATAGAAGTCTCCCAGTTTTGTTTTGTTTTGCTATTTACTGTTTAAATATTAACTACAAGAACCATACATACTCACTAAAGAAAAGGCTTGCTTTTTCTTATCAGTTTTTGGTGACTTTGGTTTTCGTGTCAGACTATGCTCTAAACAGCTACATGGAACTTACTCTCTGTAAGACAATATGGATAATCATATTCTTGGATACCAGTACCCATTCTCACAAAGCTTTCAGTTTTGTTGAGGAAATACGTGAACAAACTGGCATACAACGGAGAAGTTGATGTATCAAAAAATCAGTCTTTTAGTTTTCCTTTTTTTTTTTTTTCGTTTTTGAGACAGGGTCTTGTTATACAGCTCAGGCTGGCCTTAAACTCACTTTGTAGCCTAGGCTGGTCTCAAACTCGCAAGGATCCCCCTGCCTCAGCCTCCTGAGTGCTGGGATTACAGGCATGTGCCACCACACCCGGCTATAAAGAATCAGTTCAGAAGTCTAGACAACAAATGCTAATAATGCTGAAGATAAAGAAAAGAACTTTGTGGCTGGGACTATGCAGGGAAAAATTAAGAGGAGGCAGTCAATAATGAAAACGTCTGAAGGCAGCCACAAAGAGGACGTGGAGGAGTCCAGGGCACCTCACAGAGATGGATTCAAAGGAAATGCTAAAAGGACAAGCTAATTAAGCGAAGTGGTGCCTCCCTCCCAGAATGAAGTCTTGATTTCTGCAGTAGTCAGGGTAGTTTGTCAGGCTCACAGCTCATTTGCCATTTGTCATTAATTGCCATCTGAAAAAAAGTAATCAGACTTTGAATGCAGTTTAAGAACTATGGCTATCCAATTGCCTGGGCCAATTTGGTTATTATGCTAATCAATTTATCAGTTACAAATGATTTGAGCACCTCCCCTGTCACTGGAGGAGTATGGGAAAACTAGCAACTGGAGACAAGAGGTCAGACTAGTCCTAGGGCTCACATTTAAACTTTTATTTAAATACTGGCATCTCCAACGTCTGACCTCATCCCAATCTCTAACCTATTTTCTGGGCTTTTAGCCAGTTGGGGTAACACTCATTTCCACGGCCTTAGATTTTAAAGGATCAAGATGCGGTATCTGAATCATCCACTATTACATCATTAATAATAAAAACAGTACTATTCACTCAGCCTCCACATCTTAGCTAATGAACAATTCATTTCCTAGGTATCAGTTTGTTTCTTCATTTATTCATTCAATAATTTCTAAGCATTCAGTCAACACTAGGTCCTGTGTGATACATTAGTGAGACAGCAAAATTTTGATAGAAAAGGGATCGGATTCCTGCCAGGTACACTTTAATAGGGGATATCAATAAATAGGTAATCAAATAAATATGTAATTACAAATTGAGATGAGTGCTATGAAGAAGCAAGAGGAATTTAAAATAACTTTAAAAGATCTCAAATTTTAGTAATATGAATATATGTTCAGTTGCAAATAACAGAATAATGACTAACAGTGGTTTAAAAAAAAAACAAAGACATCTAATTGCCTCTTACAAGAAAATCTGCAAGTAGGTGGTTCCAAAAACACCATAGGGACTAAACTACATCATAAAGGCCCCAGCTTCCTTCCGTCTTTCCCCTCTGTTAAGCAGGTTGGCTTTCTGTCTTTATGCTTTTCACCTTGCTGGCCCAAGACAACTACAATCAAGGCAGGAAGAAGTGGCCATGGTCTGCTTACTATCTTTCTTCTCAGAGGAGAAAGTCCTTCCCAGAAGCCTCCCAGTAAACATCCTTTTGTATGTCATTGGTCAGAACTGGGTCACATGCCCATCTTGAAATCAATCCACATCCACAGAGAATGGGATTACCATGCTTAATGTACACTACTCAGTACTGGATTCCTAGCATTGGAGGAAGGAAGCCTCTCCCTAAACAGGTTGCTGTGCTCACACGATATCAATAGTCTTCAAAGTAGAAGACATGAGGGCTGGGGATATAGCTCAGTGGAATAAGTGCTTGCCTAGCAAGCGCAGGGTCCTGAGTTCGATCCCCAGTACCGAAAAAAAAAAAAAAAAAAAGAATAGCTCAAAGTAGAAGACATGGTTTAGTATGTAAAAATAGTGGAAATAAAAATCCATGGGACTTGTGCACCAGTTTAATGAAAGAGAATAAAGACATAAATATCATTCAAAAGTTTTAAGTTTGGAAACTATAATAATTACAGTGCCAAGAATATCTAAAAATAGCATATGGGAGGGAACATCTAATTTATGAGTGATAATGAGTTAAACATTCTCCTCCCTGAGTTTGAGGGGGAATTGAACAGCCTGGTACAAATGTAGGATAAGACCTCAGAAGAAAGGCTGGACTTAAATGTAGAGACTGGTGTCCACAATGAGGTAGAATCGGAAATCATAGTAATAGATAAAGACCATGAGAGAAGAAAATAAAAAGAAGGACAAGACTGGAAGAATCTTGGTGGTAGATACAATTTAAAAACATTAAGAGGATAACATTGCCATTAAAAAAAAAAAAAGGAAAGAAAGTAATTCTTTACAGACATCCCCAAAACAAGGGGCTATAATGACATGGCAGTCAAGAAGTACTGTTTTCAAGAGAAAGTAGTGATCAACCATTGTTGATCGCTAAAGAAGTGTCAATGATCCAAAAGTAGTCTTGAAAAAATTCAGGGATATTAGGACAGAAACCAGACTATAGGAACTGTAGCTTTAAGGACCTTAAAGTAACATATGTGCGCACTCATTTGTATTTTTGGTCTGCTTTTTCAAAAGTTTAGACATGATGGGAAGAAAAATATAGGTTGGCAGGCAGGAAGTGATGGCCAAGCTGAAGGGAGGACAGGGCTAAGAGGAAAGAGCACAGAAGCAGGGAAAAGAGTAAGGAACACTGAGGGTAACAGAAAACAGCAAGAGGTGAAGAGGCCACAGGTCACCAACAAGCACATTCAACAGGACACAGGAAGATGAAAAGAGAGTGGACTGCCTGGAGAATATGAGATACTGGGGAAAATGGGTAAAAATTTCAGGATAACAGTTAACAATAAAAGTAAATGTCCATGGAATTACGAATGTTGTTCCCAGCAAGCCCCAAAAAACCATCAGGGAAGAGGGGTGGTGTTGTAGGTGAGCAGTGAATTTCATCAAGGGCTGCAGAGAAGAAAACTGGAAACTGAAGGCCAACTGATGCAGAGAGGACACAGTTATATGACACTGGATACATGGTTAAAAATTACAGTGGTGCCTTGGTTTATGAATTTAATTTGTTTTCCAACTTTGGAAAAGAAGGCCATGTTTGCATTTGTGTAGGAAAGATGGCCGTGGCATGTTCGTCATCCAATGCAGAGTTTGCAAGCAAAAACATTATTTTGCCAAATGCTTCTGTTTGCAAAGCAATCTGTTTGCAAACAAGTGTCTGAGTTACCACTGTAATTGGTAAAACAGCACGCAGGCCACCGCTGAGGACACCAGAATGCCAGAAAAACATGGAGTAATGGGGTAATAAGGCTGGAAGAGAGAAACATTTGTTCTGTAAGTGGATATATATAGATCCCAAATCTGCCAAGGAGGTTCCAAGGGAGATATCAAGGAGACAGGGGTTAGAACTTAATCGTACCCTAGAGGCTCACCATTCTGGGGAGCAAAGGTACATCTCTTGTGGACTGAGTTTAGTTCCATGACATCTTGCACAATGTGGACAGTTCAAATAAAAGGATTACATTCATAAACACTGATAAGCCCATGTGACTGCACAATAATTCATATATGTGCATATGTGAACATGAGTTACCAAAGACGGACGCAAGACACACACACACACACACACACACACACACACACACACCCAAAAACAAAAAGCTGAGGCAGGGACATAACAATGGTAAATCCAGTGCTACCTGGAACAGACACACCAGGTTCTTGACAGTTAAGCAGTAAAGGTACTATATAAGGAGGTAGGAGGGGAGCAAAAGCAGGCAGTCAGATGGCTAAGAAGCAAAATCAAAGCCACACTGCAAACGGCATGAGCTCTGAAGTGCACAGAGGGCTTCTCCAGGAGTCTAGAGACTATGATCAGACACACACAGGTGCAGTAGTGAGATGACATCAGGTCACAGAAAGGCCAATGACAGTAACTTAGAGGAGGGGGAACAAGGTTTTAAAAAAGAAACAGGCTACAACCAACTACCCCTGTACATTCTCCTTAACCTGTCTCACACATAAGCAACAAGCAGAAGAAAATGAGCATGTGACCCGTAACTGGGTATGAATAACATCTACCTAAAGCAGCAAACTATGTTTCCGTGGCCATGCCAATTATATTTCCGTCACCGCTTGCTTCTTGATCTTGGAATAATTGCTTCATGTTTAACACTGAAGAAGAGATTTCTTCATTCACAGGTATGTGTGTAGAAGCCTTATTAAGCAATTAACCCAGGTAGGCAAATAAACACCGGGCTGAAGTAGCGAGATTAGCACCAAGAGATGTGGTAGAACATAAAGACCTTAACAGAAAATGAGAACAAAAGTTTGTGCTATAGAAAGAAATAAAACAAGAATTTCCTTATGCCAGAGAAGGACACATGACGAAGGAAGAGACGACACAGACAAGTGCAAGCACTCTCTTAAGACAGGCGTACACCTTGTGATTTGGTTCAACTCCATGGACTGCAAGATGCATATTATTGTTCCCAGCTAACAAATTAAAAAGGTGAAGATTTCTTTCTTTCTTTTTTTCTGGTACTGGGAATCGAACTCAGGACCTTGCACTTGCCAGGTAGGCCCTTGCGCTGCTGAGCTATAACCTGGCCCAATGAGAGACTTTCTCAAACACACAGAGAACACAGAGGAGTCCATGACTGTACAGTGTTCATGATTCCTTAAATGCCCTTCTCACACAGAACAGGCTTATCCAATCACTGTGTATACACATATGCAGTGCATCTGTACACACCTGAATGCTGAGAGCAGTTAGGGAGGTGCAGAGCCAACACTCAGGACGGCAAGAATAAATAATGAGTATCAGACTACAGCACTGAAACCCGCCTTTACGAACAGAAATATTCTTACCTTGTATCAAGCTGTTCTTTGAATAAAACATTGACATTTTCACTGTGTTTGGGAGCCTGCTGTTGGCTTCCAAAAGCTCTGGCGCCATACCATGCTGTCACTGTAACAGCTCTCCAGTGAGCCATCAAAAACCCAGCTAGAACGTTTTGAATACAGTAGCTTGCTTGCCACCAGAATGCTAAATTGCAATATTTTATATTTATCTCTATTTAAATTTTAGTGATGCTGCATACATGTTAACATGGTCTTATGCTAATACAATCACAGAGAAGTTTTAATAACACTCCTGTTGGCACAGCCTCTGGGTGACTTATGGTCTGCTAAGCAGGTCCCAACGCATGCTTCTCAATTACTCCCCCTTAAGTGGGACACGATGTGAAGATGTTGCATAGCTCACCCATGACAGGTATTTCCAGAAGCAATAGAAAGGGGTGGGCGGGACAGTCTGTTCACGTTGACGGTACAAAGTATTTAACAAGGAAGATTTCCAAAAAGGATCTAGACAAAGAGAGGTTAATGTTTGATTTAGTTCATTTCTGGCTTAAGAAGCACAAGGCAAGTTTTGGTAAGTTCTCAGGTATCTAAAGTTTACAGGGATAACACCCTGGACTTTCCTAGGGCGGAAACCGCAGCCAACAGTGACAGACATGAAGACTCACCACCCTCCCCGTGGCTGCGCCGATTTCCCTGGACTTCCGGGGAGCAGAGAAGCCAGAGCCGCCCTGGGGCCAGCGAGCGGCTCCCACAAGACACCTGGGTCTGTCTTTTCTCTTGTTGCTGAGACCAAAAAACCAAAAATACCCAACACCCCAAATTAAAGGAGGAAAAGTTTATTTTTTAGCTCATAGTTTGTACAGGTTTCAGTCCATAATCAGCTGGCTCCAAGGCAGGGTGGTACATGGCAGAAGGGCAACGGTTTATGGCAATGGAAGATATCAAAAGCAACAAGGGAGACAGACAAGATTCTTTCTGCCTCTTACATGGTATCCAGGATACACCTCCCCTAGGGCAGGTGTAGCACTCACACCCTTAATCCTGGCCAGAACTATGCCAAACCGATCGATGGACTGATTTACTAATCATACAACCTTAATCCCAATCTTAATCACATACTCCAGATTCAGCCACCTCTGAAAAACCCCTATGACTGCATGAGGCTTTGTGGGGACACATAGACACAAACCATAACAGGGCCTAAAGATCAAGGTAGGCAGGGATAAGGAAAACAGAGGCCTACAGTGCTCTCACCCCCTCCTCACAGAGCAAGTCTTTTGGGCTTCCTAGCTCTGCCATTTATTTTACTATGAAAAGATGCTGAAACTCTTTCAACTTGAGGAGGCACCAGATTCAGGTTCTAATTAAATAAAGACAAGCACAGATAAAAGGTAAAGGAAATCTTTTCAAAACAAAGCCTACCATGGTAAACATGTTCAAAATAGCCTTTCTTCTGCAGCATCACATCCTCCACATCGAGGCAAGGTAAGCCTAATAGTCACCACCAATTCTCTTGCAGCAAGTATCAGAATGTTTCTTCCTTGTTTTAGAGGTACAAATGCTACTAGGGCAGATTTTGAAAAGTGGGAGGAACTACAGCTTTCCAATTGAGTCTAGCAGCAGGAAGACGCCCTGACTTTTTTAAGACAAGCAGAATAATATATCAACATCTTTCTATAGCATTCTTTCAAGATACAGTCTCCCCATTCCTTTGCCTCACCAGTTTTCTAGCACAATCCAAACTAACTGAAATTCTGAAGAACTCCCAACCCAGAGAGTACAATGACCTGACTGCATGTTGATTGGTTCCAGACAACTAGGAGAAGACGCATTCCCCCCCGAAAGGCCTTCCTTGGTCAGGTTCATCATTTATTCATTACTACATGCTGATTTATGCCAAAAGGGCCAACTCTTGGGAGTTTATTCTTTTCAATTACTACAATGTGTGGCTGGTCTAACTTCTTATTAGCTTTTTATTAAAACAGAGAATATGAGCTACAATCTGTTATGAAGAGAACAGAAAGTCATAGACAGTGATAACATGGGTGAAAATTCTTACCTCCCTGGAATAAGGACAGAATCAAATTCTAGTTTCACTGGTCTTACACTGAAATTTGGGTAGAGATGCGCACAGGTGCAAATTTAACCTTCTTCAAGCCAACTGGACCCTACTATCCAGCCAATGGAACATTTGTCTATGCAGCTCACCTGGAAAAGGCAGCCCCCAGCACAAATGCAGCATACTCCTTCACCAGGGGTTCTGTGCTGTTCAGCCCATTGATCACCACTTGCAGACCCCCGAAAGACAGGAGGTCCTGAGCATTATCCACCTGCAACAAAGGTACAGCTTAGTACAGGACACCCTTCCAGGGACAGGGAAGCTCTTCTGACAGTCTTTCTTTTGGTGACTATCCAAAAATAAGTTTAAAGCTAAGTAAAAAAGCAACAGTGGCCTTTCTGACTAACTAGGAAAGGGTATGTAAAAAACAAACTAAATTTTAAATAATCTTAAATGTGAGAACTCCCAATTCCTGTAACACACTTAGAAGTACCTGCGTGGGAACTAGCGGAAATGGCACCTAGCTATTGCTCATGCCAAACATGTCTTGGAAAATTCTAATACCATAGTGAGTCACAAAGCTTACCCCAAACATGCAAGCTGTTAACACAAAGAATCTGGCGTCATGAGCACCACGAGATGGTGCCATGCTTCCTGTTGATGTCCAACCCCAATGGGGGCAGTGGAGGCAACAGACATTTAAAAAGCTGATTTTTAATTAGAAGCCATGGACTATAAAAGAAGCCCTGTTGATGAGGAGGCAGGAGTGGGGGAGGGAACGATACAAGAGTGCCAGGAGAGGAATAACAATAGTACCCTTCTTTTCCAAGGTTGACTGAATCTGAGGACATTCACGATGATGCCTGCACAAAAGTCACTCTCACAAAGGCTTTAGTCTAGGCCTGTGATTCTAGCTAGTGAGTAAATATTGGACAGTACAAAGTATTTCTATCATTGTGTAACTGTAATAAGCTGAATGGCTTTAATATACTTAAACAATGAACCCAGGAGATTACTTACAGGTCTTGCTACCATGAAATCAGTACTAAATTACTGTACTGACCTCTTATCATACATCTCCAGTTTGACCTGTAATGGACATGTTGGCTTTTGTGGCATTTAGATTAATATTTTAAACTAGTATTACATTACCATTTTACTAATTAACTTACTAAATCCTATATTTATATGTGAAAAAATCAAAATCACCCTCTGCCCCCACCCGAAGTTGTATCTTACCCACAAGCTGATCCCACTCTACAGATCATCAGAAAAACTCAGGAAGCTAGAGCCCAACAACAAGGTGATGGCTACCTATCTTTTTCCTCTGGATTCCACAAAGCTATTTCCTACCTGTGTCTTTACCTCTGCCTCCAAACTGAAAGGGGGCTCTGGCAGAAATCAAATGTGAAGCATTGTATCTGAGTCTGCCAATGTTTTTTGGGTGGGCCTTTACCACTTGGAAGATCATTTTTACACTTTTTCTTTTTTTTAAACAGGTCTCCCTATGTAGTTCAGGCTGACTTGAACAGTGAGTTCAAAACAGACTGGTTTTGGGGCTGGGGATATAGCTCAGTGGAATAAGCGCTTGCCTAGCAAGCGCAGGGTCCTGAGTTCGATCCCCAGTACCGCAAAAAAAAAAAAAAACACACTGGTTTTGAACTCACTGTGATCCTCTTGAGTGCTAGAATCATAGGCATGTGCCACCACACCTGGCTCATTTTTATACATTTTGATAGAATCTGTGCAACAGCAGTTTTAGTCTTTTCATCCACTATTGTAGCTTCTATGACTAGAACTATGAACAGAATAGTGTGTAGCATATAATTAGGTACTCAGTAAATAATTATTGAACCAAAGAATATGAATTTCATCAAAAAAGTTCTTGAAATAAAACTCCACTGTGAATTAAAAAAAAAAACAATCTCACATTTATCTGTGCCAACCAAGTAAGTGGGCCCCTCTTACCACTGACCTGAAAAGAAAGGTCAATCAAAGCCATAACGAGGAAAAAAGCTGGCCCAGCCAGGGCTAGGAGTTCCTGCCCCAATCTGTCCTTACAAAGAGCAAGGAATACTGAAGTACAGCTTGGCTAACCAGGGAGCTGCACAAGTGGGTTGCTTTACCAAAACAAACACCAACCTTCTTTACATGCTCTGACTTTAAAATATATGAATCTCCTGATGCCTCTCCTTTGATCCTCTTTCCTATAGGCTTTCTAGATACAGAACTATGGCTCAGACTCCGGTTGCCCTGTGCCTGGGATGCCCTTATCAAAGCTGGTATGAGTTCCAGGTAGAGCAGCTGCCACTCTGTCAGTCCCAAAGCAACACAGCTCCGAGTTACAGAGGTTCCATTCTAGATTCAGTTCATCTGTTACTACAACAGTAATTCAGTGTGCTAGGAATGCGACATTTATTTATATACTCATGTTGGCCATTTGAGGTGTTCTCTCATCTCTGACTGCCCTGGTAGTGAAGAATGAAAGAGTCACTCTGCCCACTGCACATCAAAGGCTGGACCCTCCTCAGCATCAGACAGGAAATGCAGGGCCAGTGCCCAGACGCACAGCTCTTCAGTTGGGTCAGCAGCCAGGACTTTTCTCAGGCTGCCTTCAGGCTGGAGGGGCACAGGTGGAGAAGAGAAGGGACAGTGCATTAGGAAAGGAGCAAAGGGAACTCTGCCAACTATTTCCTCCCTCTCAAGAGGAAAAGAAAGAACCAGAACACTGACAGGACAGTGAATGAACAGAAACAGAGAAACGGAGAGACAGGGGTAAATAATTAAGGGATCACACAAGGGAAGGCATATGATACTGCCCCAGGGTAGATGAGACAGATGAGGCTGTTGCTCATAAATAACTCATGAAGTGTTTTCTATATACAGGGTTTGGCTTTTCACGTATTTTATTTTACTAATTCAAATATGGCCATAAAGAATCCCCGGGGAGATCCAGTTCAGGTCCTTGAAGTGCAAGGTTCTTTAAATCTCCATTTAGTGAAACCGGGAATGGGGATGGACCAAGAAGTTCCTGCCTAGAAAAGTTCTAACTTCCTTAACGTTAACACTCATCACTCCAATTCCCCATCACAACTGGAAATCAGTGCTAAACTGTGTCTTTTACAAACTCCCAGTAAAATAATAATTTAACCTTGTTATATGGCAGCCTAAAGGGCCAGCCCAAGCCAAGGCCCTTAGACTTCTAATCAAAACAACAATGACCCAGGTGTTCACGACCCTCTGCCAACAGTGAGCTTCTCCTGGGCCAATGGGATGGTTCCTGTGACACCCTCAGGTTGAGTCTGGTAACACTGAAGAAACAGTTTACCTCTTCAATTGACCTGTGAAAGTATAATGGGATGTCACCTGAGGGATGACACTGCCAGGCAACCAAAAGACCTGGGGGGGTGGGGGGGAGCTGGCCCAAGCTTCCTGTGCAGTCTCTCTCTTCTAGTGCTAAGCTCTCTCTCTAGTCCCCCCATATTTGAATTATTAAAATAAAATACGTGAAAAGCAAAATCCTGTATATAGAAAACACTTTCATGTGCAACTAAAGCAAGAGGCCATAGAACCCTGACACCCACAGGTCCATCCAAGTGTGTTAAGATGGAAAAATAAGTAAATAAAAACTGTCAACATCAGAGCAAGACGAGCTGGCCAATAAACCCTAGGGTGCTTAACATTTTAAATATCTCTAACAGAAAAGCTGTGGGAGTTTTTGTTGGGGAAAGAGAACTCAGATTTGTTTTTTTCCCCAAGAGGATCACAGTCCTGCTATGTGAGACTGAGAAAAAGTTATAAGCAGAGAAAGGAGATGAAGGAGCTGCCCCATAATTCCTGCAGGTACACTGCACACTCTGCTTTTACCACAGAAGCTAACAAAATCCTAAACAAACAAAAAATGTCTTTGAGTCAGTTTATACAGAACAAGGCCATTCGCATGGGGGGGGATATTGAGGATCTGTGCCTAGATAAAGGTCTCAAACAAGCCTTTGATCATGATTACACAGTTTCCTGGGCCACCAGCATCCCCAGCCTACATTGCCACAAGAGCCTCCTAGCTTCCTCTGCTTCTACCCATGCCCTCTGCCTCTAGCCTCATTTTCAACACAGCAGCTGGAGGTTCCTTTATACAGTCAGTCAGGTCCTGTCATTCTTCTGCTTGAGACCCTACAGTCTCACCCCTCTCTATGGTCCGTGAACCCTTTACGTTCCTCCCATCAGCTCTGAGCTTTGTCCGCTGTTTCCCCTCCTTTATCGCGGCCCAAACCATAGACTTCCTTGTGGTTTCTCAAACAAGAACGCATGCTCCCCCACCAGGACTGCGGTTCCTGCTGTGCCTCCTGGTGGAGATGCTCCTTTGACACTATCGATTCCCATTCTGCTTTTCTTCTGACTTTTCTGTAATACTTACCACCTTCAAACATACCACTTATAATTTATTTATTTGGTATCTCTGTCTCCCTGCCTCTACTAAAAGACAGGCTCCAGTTTTGCTCATAGATGTATCTCAAGTGCTCTGAACAGCACCCGGGCTTAGCAGGTACTCCATTAATTCATTTGAGATTCTATCTCAGAATAAAGAACAAAATGCAATTAATAGTGCTACCTACTCATAAGTCAGCTGTAAAAGTCAACAAACTAATACAGACAAAGTAGCCAGGCATGGTATTATATAACCCTGTAACCCCAGCATGTGGGACACTGAGGGAGGAGGATGAGTTCGAGGCCAGCCTAGGTTGCATAATGAGTTGTCTCAAAAAAAGCATTTGGCCAGGCATGTGGTGCACGCCTCCAGCCCTTGAAGGCTGAGGCAGGAGGACCATTGCGAGTTCGAAGCCAGCCTGGGCTACAAGTGAGCTCAAGGCCAACCTAAACTGTATAGCAAGAACCTGTCTCACAAAGACAAAAAAAAAAAGTATCTGAAGCAGTTTCTGGTATACAATAATGCCCAATAAATATAGGCTATTTACTGATCAACTGCGTTTCCACTTCAGGCCGACCAGTGGTTCACTGAACTAAGGCTAAAATCATAAATAACACATTATCTCCAATCTTACTTCTTTGACCTCCCAGCTTCCCATTTTATCTGCTACCCTCCCCCCGTAACTGTGCTCTAATCACCCCAACCTTTCCCAGGCCTTCAGTCTCACTAAGTTCTGTGCTCCCTGAAATTCTGCACATGTCATTTACTCTGCTCAGACTGCCCTAACACAAGGACTGGCAAACTCTTCTTAATGAACCTGACAGTAACTATTTTTGATTTTGTAAGGCCCCTGACACAACTATTTAACTCTGCACTGTAGCATGAAAATATCATAAATAACAAGTAGGGGTAACTATGTCCCAATAAAACTTTATTTACAAGCACAGTCTTCCAGCCAGATTTGCCCAAGAGTACCGGTTTGCCATCCTCTGTTCTAGTTCCCCCTCATTACCTGGAAAACTCTGAATCAGTCTTAAATGCTCAGCCTACATGGCACATCCTCTGGGAGACCTCCCTCTACTACCCAGACTAGGTCCCGTGTCCTCTCTGGAACCCTCATCACATCTTCAACTACTTCATTTTATTAATGTGTTCAACTATTCGTTTTTGGTTTCCTCTTCCAGACTGTATGCTACATAGGTCAGAGACTATGGCTATTTTACCTCTGCACATCAGCAAGTGAGAAAAGAGGCTCACTCTGGCTTCTAATAATGTATCTGTTACAACAGACACTGGCCCAGATTGAAAACAGCCTATGCCTTAAGAGAAAAGGAAAGAAGCTGACGCTGTTTTCTCAGGCCTAAGGGCAAGAGGGTTATTTTTGGAGCTGTTAATTAAAAGTCAGACTTATGGACAAAGAAATAAAATACCTGATGGACATAATATTCGAGATCAAACAGTGCAGCAATCTTCTCCTCTAGGCTGGAGCTGGAACTGTTGAACTTGTTGATCAGCCGTACCATAATCTGCATGTCAGTCTCAAGGACAACATTCAGCTCATCGAACTCCTTCTTCAGCTCCTTAATCGGCCGGAAGAGCCGCTTTACCTCAGCCTGCCTTGCCTAAGGAAAGCAACAAAGAGGTGATTAACTGGAGACATAACTCCAAGACTTGTACAGTCTACCATGGACGCCCTTCTTAAAGAACTAATCCTGATACTTTCTAAGATGTTCAGAGAAAAAATGCCTCCAATTCTACTCATATTGGCCTCTGTTCCAAAAACATATTTAAGATTTTCTCAGGTTTACTTATCTGAGTCTGACTGCCAGTGTTCAGAAGGAATGGAAAGTCATCTTGTTGTAATCACTGAGGTCAACAAAAGCCTTGCAGGCTTCCCTTTAACCCCTCACCCCACATGGAGGATGGCTGTGGTCTCTGTTAAAATAATCCACACCATGGTTCTTTACCTTCCACAATCAGAGACAACCTTGGCCTTGTCCTACTCAACCCAGCAACATTTTAGGGAGACCCGGATAGAGGAAACTGTGGGTAAGAGCTGTCAGAGCAGGAGCAATTTTGCTGATGAAAATTAAATCACTGTCATTACTGTCAATCTAAGCACAAGTGTACAATTTGTTCAAGTGAAATGGCTAAATTACTGTATGTACTATATTCAAATCGCAAACAAATTTTTCAATCCTTCCCCACCGCACATACACATAAAGATTTTTAAAATGAAGTTAATTTGGAGGTAAACAAAAGACTTTAATTGGATATTTTATACATGTGGCACTCTGTTTTCCTCCTAATTCTGGAGAACAGTGCTTATAAAGAGAGTCTAAAGGTCACAGTGATTTACGTATCTATCTCCCAAGAAAAATTAAAAGGCAAGAATGTCTATAAAAAGCAAGTCGATGAGCAGCTGTCAGCTCCAAATTGCTCATGTATCACCTATAGATCCCCCTCCCCAGTTACAAGCACTTCCTAAAAACACCAGCCAAAGAAATGACTCAGACTCTCTTTAAAGACTGAGTTCCTAACAGAGCGACCACATCTACAGGGTGCCACATCCCGATTCTCCGGGTGAAACAAGGTTGCCAGAGGGTGGCTGGATGGCTGCCAAACCCCGGCAAAGCGGCCTTGGAAAGCTGAGTCACTTCCCAGAGCCGCTAGGACAGGCAAGTGAGCAGGAAAAGGAGCCGGTGGCCTCCTCCCAAAAATGACGGCGCCGGGCACTACGAAGTCCTTTTTGAGAGGAGCAGGGAGGGGGAGAAGGACAGGAAAGTAGAGAGGCAGGGAGATGGGGAAGGGCAGAGGGGAAAGGGAGAAGGAGAGGGAGGACAAGGGAGAAATTACAGTTTGAAATAATGATAAACACATAGGAAATTACAAAACCAGCACAGACAGTATCACGCACTATCCTTTACCAGGCTCCGTCAGTAGCACATTTTACATAACAGCAGTACAGTGTCAAAACCAAGAAAAGGACACAGGTTTAGAACTCTTCACTAGGGTACAGGCCTCAGATTTCATCACTTTTTACATATACTCCTTTGTGTGTGCATGTATGTGTGTATCATTCTATACAGTTTTTAAATCCATCTCCAAACTATCAGAACAATCAAGCTAAGAAACTAAGTACCACCACCAAGCAACTCCACTGTGCAACCTCCTTTACATAACTGCACCTCATCCTCACACTGCTCCGTCTCTTCCCTAGGCCCTGGTATCGACTAATTTGCTTTCCATCTCTGTACATCTGACATTTGGAGAACGTTGTATGGATGGAACCACAGTCTGTAGCCTTCTAAGTTTGACTTCTCTCATTGAGCATAATGCCCTTGAGGTCTACCCAAATTAATGTATACACCAATAGTTCATCTCTTTTGATTGCTGAATAGTATTCCATCATATAGATGTATAGTTCATTTAACCAAGTGCTGGGGCTGGGGATATAGCTCAGTGGAATAAGCGCCTGCCTAGCAAGCGCAGGCTCCTGAGTTCAATCCCCAGTACCACCAAAGAAAAAAAACAAAACATTTAACCAAGTGCTGAAGGACATTTGTATTGTTTCTAGGTTTTGGCTAATAACATAAATACTTGTATACAGGTTTTTGTTTAAACAAAACAAAATGGGATAAATAGCCAAAAGTGTAGGTTATATGATAAACATCTCTTGTTTTATATGAAACTGTCACATTATTTTCCAGAGTGGCTATAGCATTTGAATTTTCACCAACAATGTTGATATTTGGCCTATCCATATCTTTGTCAGTATTTAGTATTATCACCATTTTTATTTTATGCACTGTAACAGATATATGCTGATATCTCATTGTGGATTTAATTTGCATTTGTCTACTGGCTAATAATATTACCACCTTTTCCTGTGCTTATCTGCCACCCACATATTCTCTCTGATGAAATATGTTTGTGTTCTTTGCCCATTTTAAAAATAAACTATAGCTTTTTCCTATTCAATTTTAAGAGTTCTTTATGTATTCTAGATACAAAGCCTTTGTCAGACAGAGACAGTCCTTTCTCTGCACAGAGCTGAAATGCACCAATTTCAAATACCACAAGTTAAATAACACCAATCTCCCACGACTCCAATTTTAGTTACATAATACAGTAGCTGCATGAAATACAAACATTGCTCCTAACTCCTCAGTTCCAAAGTCACTATATAATTTAAATTTCCAGCAGCAGCAACTAATCGTATGACTTCTTTCAAAGTGTGCCAGAGACTGGTCACTGGGCATGTCATTCATTTCATACACAGATGCAAAAAGTATAGTCACATAGCATCCTTATCTCCCAGCGATGAGCACACATAACATTTCACACAAGTGGGTAATCAAAAGGGAGAACAGCCTATAATCCCAGCATTTGGGGATGCTAAGGCAGGAGGATCGCCATGAGATCAAGGCCAGTCTGCTATATAGTGAGTTCAAGACCAGCCTGAATTGGCAAAGGATATATAGCTCAGTGGCATAAGCGCCTGCCTGGCAAGCACAAGGTCTTGAGTTCAATTCCCAGCACAAAAAAAAGACCAGCCTGAATTACACAGCAAGACCTTGCCTCAATAGAGGGAAGCAGGAAGAGGGAGAGAGGGAGGGCGAGAGGTGGAGAAGAAAAGAGAGGGCGAGACAGAGACACCCAGTGAACATACATGGAATTTTAGAAGAAAAAGTGGATCACGGAATGTTGGCACTGATGCTGTTTGATATACTCTAGATGTACAGCCAAAGAAACTTAGCAAAGGCAAATCTCCAAACACAAATTTTAAAAGTGAGGAAAAGGAGAAAGTGACATTGACAAAAACTGCACGTTACAGGAACTCTGAGAATTTTCACAACACTGAAAACACAATGGATAAAAGGTTAGAAGCTGATTCTCTCTTAGAAAGGAACATACTTAACCAAGAACCAGCAAAGATGCCTGCTCCCTGTCAAGTTATACAATGAAAAGCTAAGCACTGTTCAATCTACTCTCTGACAAGGTGTTTTCCCAAAGAAATAAAAACTTTAATTTTAATGTTTCTGGTGTTCTAAATTACAATGTACTAAATAAATATTAGTATTCCCACCTTTTCATTTCTGTATACATTTATAACTGATAGCAATGTATTTTTTAATATTTGGCAAAATATTTTAAAGATCACCAAACGATCGTGATTTTTTCTTTTGTTAAAGACTCCTTTGCAGAGCTTCAGCTCGCACAGTCATTTCTCTAGTTCCGCGTGATGACAAAGTGAAGAGTGCTGGTTATGGTTTCTGAACACGTCCTCCCAGTGCCTTCTCTTTCCAATGACTTACCGGATCGTTCATAGAAAAAAGGGTTTTAATTTGGTAGAGTCCAATTATTCATCTGTTTTTTCCTTTAAGGACTGTGTACTTTGTGTCATGTCTTAAGAACTCTATCTGGTTCTAATTTGCAGAGATTTTCTATGTTCTAAAAGCTTTGTTTCCTAGTTTTACATTCTACATTTAAATCTACAGCTTTGAATTAATTTTTCAGTAAGGTGAGGTTTAGGTCACAGTTCATTTTTTTGCTTATAGACATTCACTGTTTGTTGAAAGGGCCATTTGTCTTCTGTTGAATTGCTTTTGCACTTCCGTCAAAAATCAGTTGGATGTATTAGTGTGGGTCTATTTCTCACTTCTGTTTTATTTCCCTAATACATATTTTTTCTTTCCATCAATACCATATTATGTTGATTACTATAACTATAAAGTTAAGTTTAAAAATCAGGTAGAGTGATTTCTACTACTTCACTATTCTTTTTTCAAACCATTTTAGGGCCTTCCTTGCCTGTGCTGCCTTCTGCCGGCCACAAACACTCTCTCCTCTGCGATGCCTCCGCCATCCCACCCTGCCTTGGAGCCAGCGGACCATGGACCAAAATCTCTGCAAACTATGAGTCAGATAAACCTTTCCTTTCTTAAAAAATTGTTTTAGCTTTTCTAGTTCCTTCATCTTTCTACATAAGCTTCAAAATAAACATCTATGTGTATAAAAACATCTTACTGGGATTTTGATCAGTATTGAATTTAAACCTATAGATCACTTTGGGGGATTGACATGTTTACTATTTGAGTCTTTCAATCCATGGACACACTATGTCTCCATTTATTTAAATCTTTGATTTAGTTTTATCATCATCTTTTATCAACACATGATTTTCAACACGTAGATCCTGTGCATGTTTAGTTGAATATATTCTTCAATATTCTATTCAAAGAGGACTATAAATGGTATTTGAGATTTTTTGTTTCTTTTGAGACAGGGACTTGCTCTGTAGTTTAGGGCTGGTCTTAAACTTGCAGTGATCCTCTTGCCTCAGCCTTCCAAGTACTGAAATTATATGGCATGAGAAATACACACAGCTTGTGTTTTTAATTTCAATTTCCACATATTCACTGCTTATATATCAAAACACACCTGATTAGTTTTGGTTTTGTATCCTGTTGCCTAGCTGAATTCATTTACTAATTCTAGAAGGTACTTTTATGTATTTGGAGGTTCTTTGGGACATACAGGTGGAATACCATTTATAGAAATAGTTTTGTGTCTCCCTTTCCAATCTATGTAATTTTTATTTCCTTGTCTTGCTTTACTGCATTGGCTAGGACTGTACTGAAGTAGTAAGAATGAACATCCTTACTTTGTTTCTGAACTCAGTGGCAAAGCAGTCTTTCGCTATTAAGTATAATGTTGGACATAGATTTTTTTTTTTTTTAATATTCTCTTTATCAAGAAACCTATTTACTAGCCAGGCATGGGGGTGCACTCCTATAATACTAGCACTTGGGAGGCTAAGGCAGGAGGATTGCTGTGCGTTTGAGGCCAGCCTACATCATGAGTTCAAAGCCAACCTACACCACATAATGAGACCTTGTCTCAAAATAAACAAATAATCAAAAACCTATCCCCTAGGTTTCTGAAATTTTATTATGAATGGTTGCTAGACTTTGGGAAATGTTCTTGGTACATCAACTGATATGTGATGAGGTGGTTTTTCTTCTATTACCTGCTGGTATAGCAAGTTACACCAACTGGTTTTGTTTTGTATATTGAACCCGTTTTATATTCCTATAATAAATTCTACTTGGTCCAATGTATACATCTTTTTATAAGTGGCTAGATTTTATTTATAAATATCTTGTTGAGGGTTTCTACAGATATGCTCATGAGGGATAATGGTCTATGGCTTTTTTTTTTTTGTACTTTGGTTTAGTTATCAGTGTAATACTGGCCTCACAAAATTAAGCTAAAAGTGTTTCTCCTTGCTTCCACTTTAAGGAAAACATTGTACAGAATTGATGCTAATTAGTTTTAAATGTTTGTTAGATACCCCCAGCAAAACTATCTGAACCTAGAGACTTCATTTTTTGGAGGGTTTTCACTACCAATTGAATTTCTTTAATTGTTATGGACTATTTAGATTAAAAGTTATGGTCCTAAGCACTTTCAAAAGAACTCAACTATTTCACGTAAGTTGTCAAAGTCTGTGCACAGAATTATTCACAGCATTCTCATATTTTCCTTTCAATGTCTACAGGATCTGTAGTGATACTTCTGTTTTTATTCCTGCTATTAGCAATTTGTGTCTTCCTTTTGGTAAGTCTTGCTAGAGTTATTACCTTTTGGGTTTATTCATTTTCTCTACTATTTTTATGTTTTTAATGCCACTGATTTTTGCACTTTATTATTTCTTTCCTTCTACTTTCTTTGAGCTTATTTTGATCATCTTTTTCTGTCTTGTTTTATTTTGTGTCTTTGTTTTGTTTTGAGACAAGGTCTCACTACATAACTTAGACTAACCTGGAACTCACTGTGCAGTCCAGGCTATCCTCAAACTTATAAGTCCTCCTGCCTCAGCCTCCCGAGATTACAGATGTATGCCACCGTATGTGGCCCCACTCTTGAGGTAGGACTTTCTATCACACAGCAGAGATTTTACTTCTCTAACAGAAGCATTTAGGCTGGAAACTTCTCTTTCAGTATTAGCTGTACCCTACCAACTTTGATAAACTGTATTTTTTTTTCTTAGCACACTTTTTTAAAAACTTTCCTTGAGATTTATTCTCTAACAAAAATGTTTGGTGATTTTCCTACTATTAATGGTTTCTAGTTTGATTTCAGAGACTAAACTCTAGAGTGTTGACTTCTTTAAGTTTGTTGAGATTTGTTTTACAGTCCAGGATATATCTAATTTTGTAAAACTTCCATAGACACTTGAAAAGAATGCATATTCTGCTATTGTTAAATGGAATATTTCATAAATTTCAACTAAATTACTCTGGTTGATGGTACAATTCAGTTCTTCCATATCTTTGCTGATTTGCTTCTAGAAGTTCTGGTAATTCTAAAAAAAGGATGCTAAAATTCCTAACTATAACTGTGAGTTTGTCTGTTTCTTTTCAGTTCTATCAGGTTTTACTTCAGGTATATTGATAGACAAATAAGTTTGGTGTATATACATTTAGGATGACCATTTATTTTAGTGGATTGACACTTTTATCATTATATAATATTCTTTTCGTTGCTAATCATTTTCTCTGCTCTAAAATCAACTTTATTTGATATCAATATAGCTACTCTTGCTTTAAAAAATAATAATATACTTTTCATTCTTTCACTTTCTACTTCCCTTTATTATTATGTTTGCATGGGTTTTTTTATATAGAGCATATATTTGGGTCATCTAAAAAATCTATTATGATAATTCTATTTTTTTTGATAATTCTACTTTGAATTGGTATATCCAGATCTCTATTTTAATGTAATTATTGATATGTTAGAGCTTGTTTGCCATTGTTATGGTTGATACATTGTGTCAACTTGGGGAGTCTAGAGGTTTGGCTAAGTGACTCAGCAATTCTGTATCCTGGGGTGAAAAGGACATGCCCGTAACCTTCTGGGATGTTGTTCATTGTGTCTACTGGAGAAGTTTAGAAGGTTAATTATGTGATTCAGCAGGGAGCCAGGGTGCTTACTTTGTATTCATCCTGAGCCTGTAGAAGAGCAGGTCATGGAGATTGTGTGAGCGCTACATGTGCCTGGGGTGGGGTAGCCTGCTTACAATATAGGGGAGGGAAAGAGGCTTGCTTTCTCTGCCACTCCGTTTGCTCTCGTTGTTTTGCTGTCTTCTGCTGCCATGAACTGTTGCCCTCTGTCATGTGCCACCCTGCCTTGGAGCCAGTCAAGTATGGGCTGAAACCTCCACAGACTGTAAGCTAAACAAACCTTTCCTTCCTTAATTTGGGGCACCAGGTATTTTCTCTCAGCAACGAGAGAAAAGTAACCAAGACAGCCATTTCATTTTTTGTTTGTTCCCTCTGTTGTCTGTGTGTGCTTTTAAAATTTCTTTTCTCCTTCCTATGGCAAAGTAAAGCACATGTTATAGAATTCCATTTTGGTTTATCTACAGTGTTTTGAGAATATATGTTTATATACTCTGTATTTGAGGATTTTTTTTTGTTGTTTACTTTTGCAGTGTTGGCAACCAAACTCAGGCAACCAAACATGCTAGGCAAGCTCTGTGCCACTGAGCTATACCCCAGCCTCATGTTTATATATTTAAAAAAAAGAACACTAACTGTTCTAAGTATTACAGTATACCTAGCCACATCTAGTGGTGCACATCTGTAATCCCAGCACTTGGGAGGCTGAGGCAAGAGGACTGCCATGAGTTTGAGGCCAGAGTGGGCTAGATAGCAAGCTTAAGGACAGCCTGAACAACATAGTAAGACCCTATCTCAAAAAACAAACAACAAAAATGTACCCAAATAACTGATATCAATATTTTATCGCTTTCAGTGTAATACAGAAAACTCCAACTATGTTACTTTTTTTTTTTGGTACTGGGAATCGAAATGTTACTTTTTAAAATTATCTTTAAAATTTTTCTATATTGAGAAACAGAGAAGATATTTTAAGTTTTTGCTTCAATTAATAATTTTTATAATCAAGAAGAATACTTAATATATGTCCCAGCATTGTATTCATTTTATTGTTCTTCCTTCCTGATATTCCAAATTTCCTTTCTATTTGAAGAATATCCCTTAGTCACTCTGTTAGGGCCGGCCTACTGAGTTTGACCCCCAGCACTTTTTGCAGGACTGGGGATCAAACTCAGGGCAAGTGTGTGCTAGGCAAGTCCTCTGTGATGCTCTATAACAGCTATATCCCCAGACCAACAAGTTTTCTTCATTTTCTGTTTTCTGAGAATGTCTTGATTTCCCCTTCAATCCTGAAGGATACTTACAGACTATAAAATTCTGAGTGGAAGGGAGAGAAAAAAATGGCAGAGTAGCAATAAGCAGCAAAATAGAACCTCTACAGGATGTAGAACTGAGACACCTGGGGGGAGAGGAACTTTGTGAAGAGAAAAAAAGAAGTGTATCTCCAGGAATCAGGAGGGAGCTGACCGAAAACCACAGAGAAACTGGAGAAACAGAGCACAACGCAGAAACAAATAAGGAAGCAGACTTCTAGGAAGATGGTGGAGTAGTATCTGAGAGAACCTCTCCAACATGTGGTTCTCAGACACTGTAATTTAGCAGTGTGAGGAGAACAGTGGAGTCCCTGGGACCCAGAAGAATCTGAAGCAAGAATTGAAGCCCACAGGGAGTGCAAAGAGAGGCTTCAATGAAGAAGCTGGCAAGTGGTGCTTTCTTCCTGAGCTTGGATTCCCTGTGTGGGAGGGGTGGCTGGAACCTGCAGACACATGGTGACTTCCAGCAACCTCAGAGGCCTCCATGGAAAAACACACCAGTAGAACACAGCAGTGGTTACAGTGGACTGCAACGGCTCGTGAGTTATTTGGGTTCAGATGTGCCCCAGGAGAGGGTGACTAGCTGGGAGCCATCTTGGAAAAGAGTCAGTTGAGCTCAGAACTCAGAGCAACTGCTGGCTCCATCTTTCAGCTCCCAGTGTCAGGGTCAGGGAGCCAAGTTAAAGCCCACAGGAGGTACACAGACTGCTACAGGCTGAACAGGTCTAGCTCCAGCCTTAACCAGAACCCAGCCTGAACTTCAGTGGAACTAACGGTGCATGCTTGCTGAGATTATCCACTACCCTACTGTAAAGCTACAGGCAGCTTCCTGGGATTAATCAACTTGGATCTGGGCTCTGTCTGTTCATGTTGCCCAATAGTAACAGCAGAGGAATATCTTGAAAGGGACTTTTTTCTTACTTTCTTTCTTCTCTCATTTTTGTTTTTATACAACTGTGGACATGGTTTCTAGTTTTTTGTTGTTGTTGTTCTGTTGTTTTTATTTCTTTCTTTTCTCTTTCCTTCCCGTCTTCTTCATTAGTTTCCCAAAGTTTGCATGATCCTCCTTTGTCCTGCAGCCTTGCCTCTTAATCTCTTCCTGTAGTAGACTAATAACTAGTGGTCAACTTAAAACCCCCAGATGAACTGAGTAAGCATGATGCTGGGTGTGGGAGGTCCATCTGGGTACTGTTGCCAGCAGCATAAGAGGCAGAACTGGAGACAGAAAAGTTAAGGCTGTTGAGAGCTGAGAGAGAGGCTGTTGGGAGCTGGTAGAAGCTGTAAGGAGCTGTGGTTGTTTTGGAGGAGCTCGTCATGCTGACTTTTCTGATTAACTTGGTTGTTTTCATCCTCTGAGAAGCTCAGGACCTTGTTGGCACTGAGAACGGCTTTGGTTCACTTTGGGGGAGCTCTGATCATCACTTTGAGCATCGCTTCCTGGCTCTGGAGGGGAAGAGATGGTGTCGGTCTCCTGGAGAAGCTTGCTGTGTTGGCTTCCCTGATGGGAACTCGGCCATCTTGATCATCAGAGGAGTTTGGGACCTCACTATTGCTGAGGATGGCTGTGGTATTTTTGGGGGGAGCTCTGGTTCTGAGTGTTGCTTCCTGGCTCCAGTGCAGATCCCTCAGCCTGCTAGCACAGATCCTTCATCCCACTGGCATAGACTTCCTGGATTCCACCACTGACCTTTGGGCCTTCCCATCACAGATCTGTGAAACAGGCCTGCAAGAGACGTTGTCGTGGGCTCTGGGCCTTCAGCTGGATTCATAGGAGGCATTGTTACGAGCTCTAGATCTTCAGCCGGATTCATGTAGGACATTGTTGCGAGATCCAACCCCTCAGCTAGATTCCTTGGTCTTAGTGTATGAACAGATTTCCCGTACTCTTTTGTATATCATTCTTTGGGTGACTCTTATAAATAATCATACAAAGTATGTGTCTTGTATTATACATAGTTTCCCTTGTAAAAATAACCACCAAACCAACACAATTCCTCTTCTTCTGTTTCTCTATTTGTCTCCCTAACCCCTTTTAAATTTTCTCCCCAAGGGTACAAATGCTATATTAAGGGCTTATTTACTGCATACAATTTTCTGGTTTGCCTTAGATTTTGCTATGTAACAACAAATTTAGTTCATACCATTAAAGGAGACAAATTAGTAGTTACCTCAGTTTGTCATTTTCTAGGCTATGTTTGATGCTATTATTTTTGCTGATTATACCACATTAGCCAAAGTGACATAACTGTTCTAACCAGTTGTTCTTTCTGATATACCACGACTGAAATTTCCTAAGGATCATAAACAAATACTATAGGCCAGTGCCTAAGATCCAGGGACTGGGCCAAGTAGGAAGCAACTTCTCACCCCCAATAATGTGAAGACATAGGATCGTGCAACAGACTTAAAACTCAAAAGCCAGCTGTCGCTAGAAGACACCTCTGAGAAGTAGACATATCCTAAAGATTCTAAATACTAGCACTATGCACCATAGGAAATTTACAAGCATCAACACAAGAATTAAACTAAAAAATGAAAAATAGAAAATGAGAAAATAAACAATATGCAACACCAGACCTCCAGCTTACCAAAGGCCAATCCAAGGGGCAGTGAGGTGGAACAATCCAAAAGCCTCCCACATGGACTCTCTGAACTGATAAGCCTGGAAGTAACAAAGCAAATGAACAAAGCTCTAGAAAAAATCAAATCAGCAATAATTTCTCAGATAACTACAAAGATAGTGTCCATAATGAAAGACATGCTTAGTGACTCTAGAGCAGATACAGACAGAAAAATAGAGGAGCTCAGGAAAATGATGGAAACCATGAACACTCATCAAAGGAAGGAAATGAAATCAAACAGATATTCATGAGATTAAAAATTCTGAAATTATAGGCAGCAAAATGAACCAACGTGAGGACAGAATCTCAGATATAAAAGACAAGATTGTAGTTAGCAGTCACAAAAAGAAAGTTTTCTTTAAAAATAGCAAGGAGCCATAAGAAATCAATCCAGCAGCTCTTAAGACAATACAAAGGAAGCAGTCTGGAAAGGTCACACCGCCTCCCAGGGAAGGAGACTTGTCTCTGCACATATAAGGTAGGCCCAGAGGGTTGTCAGCTCCAGGAAGAAACAATGGATGAGGCCAGCAATGGTAGCCCCCTAAAAAGTTCATGGTTATTATAAAGTGCAAAATCAAGGGGTTTACTCTGAAAATGACTCTATAAGGCAGCCTAGAATTATAGAGGAACCCAGAGCAGCATCCACCATATTTGAAAAGATTTCATCAGCCATTTGGGGAAGGAGCTAACTAAAGCTTACAAAAGAGCCACAGAATAACTTCACTTCAGCATTCCCACTGTTACCCTGCAACAGTAAACTGGGTGGGAGGTAAGAGACTGTTCCGGAGAAGGTATGGGATAGACATACGCCCCTCTGAGAAGTTTAAGCTCAGGCGAAGAAGGATACAGAGGCTCTCTCCTTCACTGGTGAGCTCGCAGACCCAACATATGGCTTTCAGGTGGCTAGGTCTCAAAGTGCATTAAGACTTGCATTAAGTCCAGCAGTCTGCTTAAACACCACACCCTGCTGTCTTCACCAGAGACTGCCAATCTTATTGCTTTCTCCGTCTACCAAAGTGAGCAACAACATGCCGTGGAGTAAGTATATAGAGGGTTCTCTGGATACCTCACAGACCCACAAGCTATAGAGACAGGTGAAGAAAGCTGACTTGCTGGGTTCCGAAACCCTACAAAGAAACCATCCATTCAAAAAATACAAAATATGGGGCTGGGGATATAGCTCAGTGGAATAAGCACTTGCCTAGCAAGCGCAGGGTCCTGAGTTCGATCCTCAGTACCACAAAAAAAAAAAATACAAAATATTTTTTAAAAAACACCTTTCCTTTTCTTTTCCTTCATGGGGAGGGGGTTGGGTTTTTTTCCTCTTTTTCTTTTTAAATTTTTTTGTTTTCATTTTAAAAGTTTTTGTTTTCTTTTTGTTTGTTCTTTTATAACTCTTATTAATTACCTTTCATTGATTAATAAGATCCTTTATCTAAGTTTTCTCTCCTTCTCATCTCCCATTAACTTCTCAAATTTTAATCTTTTAATTTTCCATTCCCTGTCCTGCCTGTCTTTACTAGAATAACCATCTGCTTTATCAATCTTAAGATTGTTCACTGTATCCTACTGCAGAATTCTTTTCCATTGTTACTTTTATTATACAGGTGTATGCTTGGGAAAAAACCCAGAATATACAAGTATACACACACACACACACACACACACACACACACACGATTTATTACTATGCATGGTTTCAGGTAATCACTAGGGGTGTTTGAACATAATCTCCCCACGTACGAGAGGGGACTACTATAATTCCATTTGGTTCTTTTATTTTTGTTTCTTTTTTTTTTTTGAGACAAGGTCTTGCAATGCAATTCAAGCTGGCCTCAAACTCATGGCGATCTTCCTGCCTCAGCCTCCCAAGTGCTGGGATTACAAGCATGTACCACCATACCCAGCTCCTTTGGTTCTTTTAAAATACCTTTTATTTCTTTGCAGCATTTTCATTTGCTTGAATCAATTATTTAGTGAATCAGTTTTATGGAGGCTGCTTTAAAATCCTTGATAGATAATTCCAACTTCTGAGTCATCACAGTGTCAACATCTGTCTTAGTTCAGGCTGCTGTTACAAAATACCACAGAGTGGGTGGCTTAAACAACACACATTTACTTCTCACAGCTGCAAGGGCTGGGAAGTCCAAGATCTAGATGTTGGTCAAGTCCATTCCTGGTAAAGAATCTTGGCCTACCGTGCAGAAAGCCACCTTCTAGCTGTGTCTTCACATGTTGCTAGAGTGCCACTCCCTCTCTTTCCCACCTTTTTTGGTGGTATTACTCGGGATTGAAACAAAGGCCTTCACTCCGAGCTACATTCCTAGCCATTTTTATTCTTACTATGATAGCATCTCACCCTCTATAAATTGCCCAAGCTGGGTTCCAATTTATAATCCTCCCACCATGCTGGGATTACATGTATGCGCCTGGTACCACGCTTGGCTTCTTTTCTACTTATTATAAGAACATTAAAATCATATTGGGGCCCAGCTCCCGTCATCTCACCTAACCGTAATTACTTCCCAAAGGCTCCACCCCCACATAGCATCATATTGGGACATGTGGCGGATTAACTAAAGGTCAACTTAGAACACACAGATGAACTGAGTTACCACGTTTCTGGGTGTGGAAGGCCCACCTGAAGATTGTTGCCAACAGCATAAAGGGGAACTGGAGGGACAGATAGCATGCTGTTTCTGGAGAAGCTTGTCACACTGATTTTCCTGATAGGAACTCAGTTGTTCTCATTGTCAGAGGAGCTCAGGTCCTCACTGTTGCTGAGGACGGCTGTGGTTCTCTTTGGGGGAGCTCTGGTCCTTACCCTGAGCATCGCCTCCTGGCTCCAGTGCAGATCCCTCAGCCTGCCGGCACAGATCCTTCATCCCACCGGCACAGACTTTCTGGCTTCCACCACTGACCTTGGGGCCTTCCCAGTGCACATCCTTGATATAGCCTTGCATGAGACGTTGTTGTGGGCTCTAGGTCTTCAGCTGGACTCATGGAGGACACTGCCATGGGATTCAGGCCCTCAGCTGGACTCTTTAGAGTCTCTAGCATGTAGACTTTTTGGGTGAATATTATAAAATAATCCTATAAATTACATGTCCTGTATTCAATCTATTCCCTTGCAAACCCTGACTACAGCATAGGAATTGTGATCCACAACAGCACCTATTATTTAGTTTCCCTAATTCAGGTTGTGGTTTTCTTGGTTCTTGTTAAGATGAGCAATTTTCAATTATATTTTGAATATTAACTTGTAAGACTCTAGATCACATTTTCTTTTTCAATAAGCAATTTAGTCTTGGTGTACTGGTTCTGACTTACTTATGTAGGTTGGGGTCCCAGTGATAATTTAGTTTTCAGAGACTATGTAGTCCTACTCTGGTCTGTGTCCTTTGTGTGGGATACAAACGCTAACATAAAAATCTGGGCAGTGTTCCCCACTGTAGTTCAGTTCTCAAAACTTTTGCTGTGCTAATTCTGGTCAGCTTCTTGCGGTCACTACAGAGTTTGTCCAGGAGTTCAACATAAAATTCTTTTGCCCTTTTTTTTCTCCTGTTACTGTTGTGGTACCTGGCACCATTCTTTTTATTAGCTTCTCAATCGTCATACATAATGAGTTCAAGGCCAGCCTGAACTACACAGCAATACTGTCTCAAATAAATAAATGTATGTATGTAACAATAGGTAAGTGTCTTGGTTAATTTTCTCTCATTGCTGAAACAAAATACCCAACACCCAAAATTAAGGAAGTTAAGGTTTATTTATCTCATAGTTTGTGGAGGTTTAGTTCATAATCAGCTGGCTCCAACGTAGGGTGGCATGGCACAGGGGCAACTGTTCAAGGCAGCAGAAGACAGCAAAGCAGGAAGAGGAAAAAGGAGGAAAGCAAGACTCTTTTCCTCCCTTATATTATATGCTGGTTATCTGCCGATGCCATCGCTGTGTCCTCCTCTTCCACAGGCTCGGGCTTTAAGGACCGTGGCCCCCTGCTGAGTTAAACTCTAACTTTTGCAAACTGACACAATGTATCAACCATTGCAATCCACCCCTTGTCAACTTGGTAACCTGACACATTTCTTTAAACCGGTTTCCAGATATAAAGACATGCTTATTCATATCATTTCACAACTTCAACATTATAACACAGGTTTAACAATCCTTAAGAATCAGTATTAAGTCTATCAACATTATACTACATCAGAACCATAACATTCTGCCTCTGGCCCCTCAAAGACTCATGCACATCCCTTTAGGAAAATGGCATTTTAGTCCATCTCTAACAGTTGCCAAAGTCCTAACAGTTTCAGCACTGCTGAAAAATCCAAGTCCCAAGTCTCCCCTGAGACTTATTAAGGCAAACTCTTAGCTGTGAGCCCCTGTACAAATGAAAAGTTAAATACTTCCAACATTCAACAGCACAAGATAAACACTATCATTCCAAAAGTTATAAACAGGAGAATACAAAGGATTGGGACCAAAGCAAGTCCAAAATTCAGCAGGGCAAATAGTAAGTCCTACAGTTCCATGACCAGCATCTGAGGCAACCTGTGGCACATTGTGAGCTCCAAAGGGCTTGAGTGGCTCCACCCCTATGGGTGGTTACAGCTCCAATGGCTTCTCTCTCAGACATGCTTTGCTCCCTCATTGCAGCTTTCCTTAGATGACCCACATTCCTGGCTTTTCCAAACTTCTGGGGTCTCTACTGCATACTCACAGCTTTATACACTGCCCTTGCAGGGACACAGTGCCTGGCCTCCCAGGCCTTCTGAAATCAGGGCAGAAGCTTTTTTAACCCCACAACTCTTGCATTCTGCATGCACCTAAAACCACCACCATGTGGATGATGCCAAGATTTGTAGCTAGTAGTAGCCAGGCTTTCCTCTCTCTTGGCTGTCGATGTTGAGTGCCTGGATCACTGGGCATTCTGAATCCAATTCCAAGGAACAATTTTACTATATTGCCGCCATTCTGGAACATGGTGCTCTGTGGCTTTCTTTTCAAAGCAAAGTCTTTCACTTTTGCAGTTTTGAAGCTGCAAAGCGTGGAGACTTGATACTTCCTGTGATGTCTTCAGGCCGTCTTTTATATTTTCCTGTTCCTTTTCAGCAATTAAGATCTCCTCAGCCCTGTCTTTGTAGTTCACAATTTTATTGGAGCTTCTTTTCTGGCCAAACTGACATTTTAAATCATTCTGCTGAGCTCTTTGCTCTTGATTCTCAACATAAATCTGGCTAAAAGCCCCCAACAATAGCCATGCCACTGCCTGAACATTCAACTGCCTTGAAATTTCTTCTGCCATATTAATTAGTCCACCTCCCTTAATCTCAGTCTTAGGCAAAGTCTCTGGACATGAACAAAATGCAGACAAACTTTTTGCCAAGCCACAACTTACATCACCTGGAGTCCACCACCCAATGCAGTTCTTCCCAGCAGAAACCTCCCAACTCTGGTCTTTACTGGCAGGATTTCTCTGAGCCTTCTGGTCTTCTAAGCTCTAACCAGAATCTCCCAGACAGAGCAGCCAAAGCCGTTCCAGCTCTACTCTTTCAGGCAACCTCTCTGAACCTTTCCAAACTCTTCCCACAAACCATTCCCAAAGACTCTTGAATGACATCATAAGGTACAGTCACAGCAATGATCCCAATTTCCTGGTACCAAATTCTGTCTTGGTTACTTTTCTCTCAATGCTGAGACAAAATACCTGACACCCAAAATTAAGGAAGGAAAGGTTTACTTAGCTCACAGTTCGTAGAGATTTCAGTCCATAATCAGATGGCTCCAAGGCAAGGTGGCATGGAACAGGGGCAACAGTTCAAGGAAGCAAAAGACAGCAAAATGCAGCAAGAGCAAAAGGGAGGAAAGCAAGACTTTTCTGCCCTTATATTGTATGGGGCTCTCTGCCCACACCATGTCTGTGACCTCCTGTTCCACCAGCTCAGGATGTTTACAAAGTAAAGACTCTAGCCCCCTGCTGAGCTAAACTTGTAAACTTTTCAAGACATACTGTTTCAACCATTACAGTAAGATATAGGTGAACAATAGCTGACATGTTAAGACATAAGGCATTAAACAGTATATATTGTAAGAGAGGGATAAATGGCTAAGATTCAACCTAACAACCCAAATCTGTTGAATGAGACAGAGATTTCCTGAAAAGCAAGGAACTTTTCACCTAAACTAAGATATGCACTGATAAAATGGAACTGATGCTCTTTTTCACAAAAAAAGTTAAATCCAAGAACCACACAATTGAGAGGTATGGCCCCTATCTGATAATGTCTTTATAAATAGCAAACCCACCATCCTGTACTTGAAGACATCACACAGGAGGGTTTAAAAAGTAATAAGCTAGAAGTATGATGACATCTGTTGCCTGATGCTTTAAACATGTAAGAAATTCCCAAATTCATTTTGAGTCAGTTTATTTGCCAGTCCCAGAGCCTGTGCAGACAGCACATTGGCAGTGAGCAGAGTCCTGTCAAGCCAGGCAGGTTCCAAATGGAAGTAGAAGGACCTCAGAACCCAGCAACCTCAATGAAGGAGATAGCAACATTATGATCCACAGAAGTAAGAGAAAAGAAGTGACAGTAGAACATAAAAGTGGGCAGGTGGCTCAAATCGGCAGGCACTGGGATTTTGCATTTAGGTGCTGATACTGGGATCCTCTTAGGAGAAAGGACATTTTTAAATTGTGAAAATTAGCAACCAAAAACTTTTAACTACTTTTTTGCTTTGAGATTTTGCAAATCTTTCCATAAATATTCATACTTTTCTACAACAACTGAATTAAGAGAGGTTACCTGCTGCTACCTGAGGAAGCAAAATCCAACTGTACTTCTCAAGAAAGAAGTGAAAGGAGTTAAGCAGGTCTTCCAGTCACAGGGAAGATACTGAAATGACTATTAGGTTTCCATCAGCTCTGCAAGGCGCCCACAGTGAAAGCGGTGACAAGCGGGAAGGAGCCTAAACCCAGGCCGCTGCAGCACCAATCCCTGCACCAGGCACCTAGACACGCACTCTTTCCTCCTGCTCTCACCTTCACCCGGTAGCAGATCTGCTTTTTCTCCCCCTCTGACCTCCCCAGCTAATACACCCGCCTGAGAATGTCATTTTATGCATCGCTTTCCTTCACCCACTGCCGCTTTCACCGCCACCACCCTGCTCCTCAGTTCCCACAACACACACACTCTGTGGTGGATACGGCATTGGTAAGAGAGCAAAGGCACAGAGACTTGGCTCGGACACCATCATGTCTTAAATAGATCAATAACAGCCGCCCTTACAAAGGACAATTTGTCTCAGAAATACTTAGTTCTAAAGCATCTGAAAGACCTAAGGCTTCTTCCATAAGACACTAGTGCTGTCCTTTTGAGACTGGGGGAGAGGACAGAGAGGAAGACAAAGGCAAAAGGGAATGTAAGGAGAAAGAGGAAGAAAGAAATGACTTGTGGCATCCCCTGGCTATTACACAAGCTCAGGATTTATCTAAAAGGAAGATTTCTTCCTGATATAGTCTGTCCCTGTGAACCATCGCAGACACCAGGGACACAGCCGAGGAGCTATGCTATGATTCTGCATCTTTTTCCTTCTCACTCCCTTAGCCCAGCCACTTGTTTTATATTTAAGGAACCTGTGGTCCTGAAAGGATACATCTGCTATATGCTCTAAGGACAAAGATCCAAATTTCTTCCTTCCTGGTCCAGCTCCTTTATTCTTTTGGAACAAGTTTGTGTCCATCCCCAGTGAGAGGCTCTTTCTGGTTTGCAATCTCCTTTTATCCTAGTCATGTCTATCACAATGGAGAGTGAGGCCACCTCAGCGCTATGCCACAATTTTTCTGAAATATGTTGTAGAAAGTAGGGTCCTAACTTAAACCAGACAAAAATGCTCCTAGCACCATTTTGTTTTGTGTTACTGAGGCATGAATCCAGAATCTTCACACACAGTTATATTTGTAGCCCTTATTTACTTCAAGGCAGGGTCTTGCTAGGTTGCTGAACTGTGCAGGCGGGGCTCAAATTTGTAATCCTCTTGGCTCAGCCTCCCAGAGTTCTGGGATTATAGGCATGCACCACCATACCCAGCTGGCTTTTTTGTGGTGCTTGTCTATAAAGGATTTCTTATTTTTCATTTATTTCTTCTAATTATTTTAAAATATGATAATCCCAATGTATTCTCAAAGCTTTGGAAAAAGTGATTTCCTCCCACATAAAAACACCAAATAAGTCAGGTACAATGGGGCACTTATGTAATGCCAGCTACTCAGGAGGCTGAGACAGGAGGATCACAAGTTCTAGACCAGGTCAGGTAACTTAGGTAGATGACATCTCAAAATAAACTTTTAAAAAGACTGAGGATGTAGTTCAGTGATCAAGCACTTGCCTAGCATACAGAGGCCCTGGATTCAACCTCCAACACTGCAAAACAAGATACCAAGCCTATACTTCAGGCTTACACAGGCTAAAAGGAATGTCGCATACCTCATCTTCCTTTGAACTCTCGCTCTGTGCTCCTTCTTTGAATTTGGCCAGTGCGCTCTTGAGGTCCTGAGACGTGTAGGTATTGGTGTTGATATCCAGCCTGCCCAAAACAAAACCGAGAGTCAAGAGAAAGGCATGATGTTCCCCAAGAAAGAAAGCGCCTTAGGTGGCTGGCTAGGGTAATACAGGCCAACCCAGCTCTAACCTTGAGTGCACTGCATACCTTGGCCTTTGGAGAGTTAGGAGTCTAACTTGGTGACTTTCCCTTGAAATTAGGGTGGAAAGACACAGCTGAAGATGGGATTATTTCACAAAAGAGGAGGAAAGGCCACAGGGCAGACAAAAGCCCACCCTGAACAGATAGCCTTTAGCCAGGTGCTTGGGCAGAAATGAACATGGAATATCTGTGTCATGCTGTGCATTGCACACATGCCAGAGCAGGGTGTTCTAGAAGGCAAAGGGCGCAGAGACAAGGTATAACATGCACCCCGATTTATATCCTTTAGGGCGGGGACAACAGGGAGCTGAGTACCCCAGAGTGTGCCTGACCTAACAAGCCAGCTTGCCATCACAAAAAGGAGTGGGATAGATTCATATCTTCAGACCAACTTTTAAGTCCAGAGGAAAAGCAGGAGCTATGTGTCAACCTGACAAAGGGAAGGATCCTAAAATCCTAGAGTAGAACGAAGGCCAGCTACCTTCCATAGCTAGCCTTCAAGGAAAGTAAAAGCACCAATGTGGCAGTAATCTCAAGAACCTGCAGAGACTAGGGTAATATCCTCATGATGACTCCTAGAGCAGATCCAAACAACACCTATTCATCTTGCCTGGAGAGAAGATGTCCACAGGGGGTAGGAGGGTGGAGGAGTGTGGGGGGTATCTCACCACTAGCTCTCAATTCAGTTCCAGGAAGAGAGGTAAGAACAAGACTGACTCTGACCAACTGGAGACTTGAAAGGGCTACTGTCCTTCTGTACTTCAGGGCAAGAGGAGCACATCAGCTGCATAGTTTAAAATCCCAGATCTCGAGTCTCAGCATTCATGAAAGGGATGTGTACTCAGTCCTCTGCTCTTCCAGTCTTTGATTCATCCTAGAAACCCTTTAGGGCTCTGAGAAAAATACTTGTTTTCTTTAAGCCTTGGACTTTCTAAAGTAATTAATAATAGCTGATTATTCTCATTTATTGAGTACTTACTCAGAGATCAACCATGGGTTAACCCATTAAAAGTAATGTTTCATGCAAACAATTGTCCCACTCTCTCACCACATGTCATCACGACTCTCAGACACATAACTCACCCCCACTACATGCACACGAAAAGCACGTGCCTTCTGCACATGCCCAGCCTCATCAGGACATTTCCACTGTGCTCACAGCACTATGCCACCTGGTCGATGCCTTTGGGCTTCTGTTCAGCTTGTCTTGCCAATGGCTATAATTACTTAGAAGAAAGAGGAAATATGTGGCATATTATGGAGACCATTCCAGAGCAGAGGTTCCAGAAACACTCCAAAGGAGAGACAAGGCAGGAATAAAAACAAATTAACCCCTCTTACGATGCCTCTGCAGACCACATGGATGGCCCTGCTTTTCCTGGGTGGCAGGTACTGGGGAGCAAATGCAGGGCCTTGCACATAGAGTACTAGGCAGGCGTTTCACCACCTACTTATAGTCCCAGTCTTTTTTATGTTTTGCTAAATTGACTAGGTTGGCCTTGAGCTTGAGAACCTCCCGCCTCAGTCTCATGAGTAGGTGAGGTTACAAGCATGTGCCATCATGTCCAGTTCCTAACTCATTATTTTTAAAACCAAGGAGAAAATAAAGCTTAGATTAGATATGAGAAAAGACCTCTTGAAAGTACTCTGAGACACTGACATAGGGGTGTGGTGTGTGTGTGTGTGTTGGGGGGCAGATGGAGAAAGTTCGGCAGAGGCCATAACAATGGCATGATTATTTCTTCTATGATTGTAAGAAGAGTAGTTATATGACCAGGGCTACTCCACTATGATCGTATCTGCAGAAATTGGGGAAAGGAAAGTTCTTCTCAGTTTGGGGTGACTGTAAGGAAGGCAATATACCTCGATATAAAAGAGAATCTTCTAATAGCAAAAGGTGCCCAAATCTGGCTAGACTGCTCTGTGACACTATGACTGCCACCTGACGAAAGGTACACAAGTATTGGCCAGATGACCTTTTGTCAGGTATGTCAACGAAAAGATGCAAGAATTGGGCCTTAAGGTTCTTCTCTGATTCATGCCTACCTGAAAAATTTGTTAAAATAATACAAATCAAAGGACTGAGTTGTGCCTACTCAATCTATTAATTCCCCAAATGTACATGTTTTAGAACAAACCATCCGTAACGACGTATGATAATATTTTAGGCTTTCTGAGCTATCTGTTCCAACTTCTCAACCTTGCCACTACAACCAGAAAGCTGCCATGGACAGTATGTAAAGGAATAAGCATGGCTGTTTTCCAGTCAATACTTGTGGATACTAAAATAGGAATTTCACACAATTTTCATGAGTTGTGAAATATTATCTTTTTATTTTTCTCAATCCTTAAAATAAGTAAAATCAACTTAGCTTAAAGACCTAAACAGGACACAGTTCTAATAAGGCACATATAACTGGCTCTCCGGTCTCTGCCTCAGAATCTTCATGGCAGGTACTTCTCACTGAGCTACCAAACTGTATAATTCTCACAAACCCTGCCACCTCATGCCTCAACCTCCTCCCTCATTCAGGAAATGCCAAGCAAAGAACGCTTGTTAATTTGAAGCAATGAACAGAAAAATAGAGGCTGTTAATTCTCTAAAATCAAATAACCTAAAATGGTTCTTAAAAAGTAAGGCAACCTCCAACCATTAAAGTAGTTCCTACTTGTGTATGCCACAAAAGCCTTTTTTAATGCTGACTAACAAGAGGAAAAGTTAGTCTGAATTAAAGACTTTAAAATGCAATTTTATTGTTCACCAAGGAAGTATTACTGCGAAGCAGAAGGCCTAACAGGCCTGTTTTAATGAATAGATGACTCATCCGTAATTAGCACATTAATTGTTGGGATTCAAATGGGTGCTCTTAAAGTACTGGGAAAAACAGCTTCATTTTTAAAGCAGGTTAAGCATTCCCCCTACAGCCTTTTTTAAAGTATCAATTTGCTTTAGGAAACTGTTTCCTCCCAAAGATTGTAGAAGTAAACTTCTATATCACCCTGACAGATTTGTCACAATTCTGTGCTATTAAATTTCAAATTTTAAAAATCCACATGAATTTGGGTAACACTTTCAGTATTTCAAAATCAGTCACCATTGAACCTCCCAGTCCCTACATTTAACATCATACCTTTTGCCTTTTTTCAACCCTTTCAAATTATTTCGGAGCTTGTCTTCATGCTGGAGTTTCACCTCTCTTGCCCCAGTCTGAAGATTCAATCTCACATGGGATCCTGCAGGAACAGCCTGGCCTAAAAGCCAAGAAGAAAAAAGGATCATATGATCTAGGGTCCTTGGAGGGACACTGTCAGTCACCTCCTCCATCCGGTCCTTGCTCTCCCTGTAACCTACACACCCCACCCACATCTGCTGCTTTTGCTAACCTACAAGGGAACCTGTAAGGCTGAGGCAAGGTGGAAAAGATCATACACACGTGAATCTATAAATCAACACCCCCTCATTAGGGCCTGCATATTTAATATTTAAGCTACTCTGCTTTCTTTAAATTGAGCAAATACACATTTTTGTTCTGTGTGCTAGGTGAATGGTGGATAACCACTCATCCCTCAAGGACATGGACAAACTGTTATCTCCTTTCTGACCTCTTCCTGCCTCTCGCTGGATAGTCCCAGAATTCCTGCTTTCTCAGCAAGCTTCCCACCTCACCGCCCTCCTCTGTTTAAACTGTCTCCTTCTATGAAGCTCTCTCCTCCCTGAGCACAAGGATTGACTGTCTTTCCTCCTTTAGATTTTCTCTATCCCTTATGTCAGAGCTTGGCACAAAAAAAATTGTGGCTCATAACATTTATGAGAAAGGAGGAGGAAGTGACTGGAACACAGGAGGACACAGCAAGCCAAGAAGGTGGGGGTGGGACCCAGACACACTGAAAACTTACGCCTACCTGTTCTAGAGGAACCGATCCATTAGGTGTGAAAACAAGCGTTAGGGATGGATGGCTATTTCTATGCATTGCACAAAGATGGTTGAAAAGCAACTGTGCAAAAACCACATACCACAACAGAATGTTACACCCATTCACTCACTCACAGAAATGGTATTTACTGGGCAGTGATTATATACCAGGCCACTGTGCTAAATTCTAGGAACACAAAGAAGAATGTTAATGGCTGCAAGGATGAGGCATTTCAGGGAAAGGGTCCTTCGGGAGACAAAATTTTAAACAAAGATGGTGCTTCTAAATCTTGGACTTTGACCTGCTTTCTTCCTGCTAAAGGATAGCACTGCCTTGCTAGTGCTGAGTTTGATTCAAGAACCTAAAATAAGGACAACCTACAAATATTCCAAGGAAACACAGCACAAGTTCTCTCAGAATGATAAGGTAAATCCTGAGTTTAAAAAGGTAAGATGTTTCAAGAGTTCAACAGTTTTCTCAACACCAGCAGGTCCACGATGAACCCTTAGTTACTTTAGCCCCTGTGCCTCCAACCAAGAAGCCAGAAAAACACACGTGGCTTCTGTTTTGCTGTACCATTTCAGGAGGAAGATCCTATGGAACCTATAAGGGTGTATGTGCAATTACCCACTTTAACCCCTGCCAAAGTGTGGGGTTTCCTTTGTTTTTGTTTTTTTTGAGACAGGATATAACGGTTGATACATTGTGTCAACTTGAGAAAGTTTAACTAAGGGACTCAGCGGGGGGCCAGGGTCCTCACAGTAAATGTGCTCATACTGTACCAGGGGAGGGCTCTGAGATTGTGAGTGCTACATACACCCACACTAGGCGGTGGTAACCCGCTTACAATATAAGAGAGGAAAACAGGCTCTTTTGCTCTTGTTGCTTTTGCTGTCTTCTGCCCCTTTAAGTGTTGTCCTTGTACCCTACCACCCTGCCTTGGAGCCAGTTGATTATGGACTTAAACCTCCACAGACTGTGAGCTAAATAAACCTTTCCATCCTTAATTTTGGGTATTTTGTCTTAGCAATGGGAGAAAAGTAACCAACATACAAGGTCTTGCTATGTAGCTCAGGATGGCCTTGAACTCACTTGTAACCCAGGCTGGTCTTGAACAAACAAACATTGATAGTGAATCCTCAACACAAATAAAGCCAAAAATAAGCACATTTTACAATAAAATAAAAGAACGGATGTTGTTGATGAGTTATGCAGCAACTTTGATGTCGCTCAAAACAGTGTTGGTCTTACTTAATCCTAAAGATGTCAGGCATAGTTTCATAGTTTACAATGAAAATAACAAGCACAAAATACCATGTAGAAATTTTCTTAGAGAATTGGGACTGGAATTCATACACAATCAATCACATCAGAGAAAGAACAGTATGTATCTGCACAAAAAACTCCTAGAAAGAATTCTGGAGCAGATTGGTGAACACACAGGTGAAAAACATCAGAGAAACCTTCTCAGAAAACAGGAAAACAATCACTTGTGGGAAGATGGTGACTGGCTAAGCAGCAGAGATCCTCTTGGAGGATCACCACCTAGACACTGGAATATAGAAACATGAGAAAGACAGGAAAGAGAGAAATGTGTACCCTGAACCCAGGAAGGAACTGAAATGAGAATTGAAGCCCTTGGAAAGAGCAAACAAGACCTCTCCTGGAGGAAAGGCTCAGAGAGCCGCCATGGTGCAGCTGGAAGAAGAGTCGGATAAGGAGGGAGTCACTGCTCCAAACACATCCTCTGCCCAATCCCTTGTTCCGGCACTCACAGCTTCAGCTTTGGAAGCCTGTGCTCATGGGAGCCTCTGGACTCGGCCAAGGGAGAGTGGTGTTCTGAGAGCTGGTCCAGGACTGGAGAGGAGAAAGCACAGCCTGGAAAAGAGGCAACGGCGGTCGGGGAGGTTTTGTCGAACCCAGTGTGAGGATAAGAAGTTACAACAGCCACTAAAACAGAATCCCCCTCTGCAGCAACCTTTCTGATCAGCGCCCTGAGGCAAAGTGGAGTCAAAGCAACCAGTACACAGCCCACCACACCCAGCTCTATGCCTGCCCCGAGGCTGTGGCCTCCTGCCTCTCCACTGTGTAAGCAACTACCAGCAGAGAACAGCAGAGAGCAGCAGCAGTGACCCCAGGACCACAGCAATTCCCAGGGCTCCAGCCAAAGAACAAACAGAAACTGGGGCACAACAGCAAGAGATACCTGCAGATGGAGGTGGACCACACGGCCCCATACCCTTCTCAGTCCAACACCAAGCAGGAGGCACGAGCTGAGTTACAGAGCTTCAGCTCCCACCCTGAACTCCCTCTCTGATCACCTTGAGTCTTGGTAACCCGAGCACTCAACATGTGTCCCTCACAGCAACAGGCTGAGTCCACAGGCTTCAGGACTCACCCTAAACTACTATGAGCACTAAGAGGGACTTCATACTGCTCGCATATATGAACCTTGTATGAACCCATAGCAACAAATTACACAAAAAGCAGCAGTCCTGGAGTTGAAGAGACAACAACGTACTATACACAGCAGGCCCAAGAAAATCCTCCAATTCTCTTGTAGAACTAATAACTAAACTTAGTACACACCCTGGACTACCACAGTGAGCATGGGTGGAGGAGACCTCATACCACTTGTGCCCAGCATCGTAAGTGTACCCAATGCCCAGCTGCAAGGGGTGGGGAATGGCAACACTGGAGATCGAGAGGTGGGAGGAGGCAAAGACCTGGAACTAGGATGTAGACCCGGTTCTCTAGCCGGATAGGGACAGCCTCCAAAGAGTCATAAGCGGCCTGCAGGGAGACACTAATGGCCTATAAGGGGACCCTAGGGGTCTTGACAGGGACCTCAGTAGCCTGAGGGGGGAGGGGGCTCCCTCTAGGCTACATGAGCACCCTGAAGACCTGAACTGGGCCTCTGGCAGCAGGGGCAGAGCCTGGTGGCAACCAGGCTGACAATGGGGCAGGGCCTGGCGGTCCACTGGGGGCAACTGTAGACTCGACCAGGCCCCTAGAAGTCCAGGGACAGCGTGGAGCCCAGCAGTCCGCGGGGGTGACCCCTTGGACTCATCCGGGCCCTTGGCAGAGCCTTGCTGGGGCAGAGCCTGGTGGTCCGCTTGGGCGACCCTGAGGACTTGACCAGGGTAACCCTGCCAATGGCCTTGAGGGCTTGTCAATGGGGGCTTGACCATAATGAACCTGGCTCCCTGACTATCTATTGTCTTTGAGCATGGGTGCTTTTCCACCTCCTGCCATAGCAATTTGTGTACACCCGTATTTGTTACAGCGTAATTTGAAGCAGCCATGTCTCTTCCCAGTGTGAGAGCCCGAGGGAGTAAATAAACCAAAAAGTGCAGTTATTATCAGAGGGAAGACGACTGATTGGGTGATGAGGAGATGAGGGTGGAGAAAATGGATTAATCGAGCGAGCCATCATCCGTATAACTGAGTAACAAATGTGAAAATAACATGTAATACAGCATCCAGTGTTAATTCCCTCCTATCTTCTCTAAAAAAAAAAGAAAGAAAGAAAGAAAAGAAAAAAAAGGAAAACCAGCAAGATATCAAGTATGTCTTACCAAAGAATATAGGAAAATAAAATTTAAGGTGTAAAATGTCTTCACATCTAACAAGGCATATATTTTTATACCATATTTGGAAGGTTTACTTGGCAGATATTGCCAAAAGCTTTAACAACCACAAAATGATGCAAGTTGTTTGTCAATTGGTTGATGTATAAATTGCCTGGCAGTTTGAAACAAAGCTTTCAAAAAATGAGTGAATAGCAGGCAAATTGTTGGAATTTTCTCTCTGGGTCTTCCTGTCATCGAAACATAGGCAATTTTTAAAGAAACCAAGTCTCTTGAGTGTCAGTGTTGTTCTAAAAGCCCAATGTTGCCAGGTATGGTGACACACACCTGTAATCCCAGCACTCAGAAGGCTGAGACAGGAGGATTGCTGGGAGTACGATGCCAGCCTGGGCTACAAAGTGAGTTCAAGCCCAGCCTGAACTCCACAGTGAAACCCTGTCTCATAAATAAATAAATAAATAAAAGCTCAATGCCACATCTGTCACTTCCCCATAAATCCTTTAGATTCTATTAGAATGATACAGTCCTGTTATGAAGGCTTTTAGTTCAGCTGGTCAGATGTCATAATAACTATACTTTTGAGTATTACTATTAATGCATATGAATGTTTTACTTGTATTTCATTATTAGTGTATTTCAAAACATCTTGTAGCATATTATCTATCATAAACAGTTTCCAACACTGAACTGCAGTGTTGGCATTCTGTCTGGTAGGTTTCACCACTGGCAAGAACCCAGTAACATTTTCTGATCTAATTCTAGCATTAGATTGTTCAGGTATACATGACCATTTAATAAAACAAATTATAAATACACAAAAATGTTACATGATGCATAATGTGGGTAAAACCCATTTATACTCTGATACATGTACATACATCTTGCTGTTAGTCATGACAAGTGGCTGCACACGAAGACTGCTTCCTATATTCCCCTATCATGCTACCGTACGTATTTTTACTAGTAACATGTGGTATGGGCATCTGTGACCCTAGGTGAGGAACCAAGGGAAAACAAGGTACAGTAGGGTAACCCTTCTCTTAGGAGGCTTCTCATAATGTTAAGAGGGGCAAAAAGTGAGGTACAGGTCAGGGAAGAGAGGAAATCTGAAGTAGAGGGACGCAAAACAATATAAAGGCTCTAACACAGAAACCAATAGGCCACGGGGATGGAGAAGTAAACCAGGCTGGCAGGACTGAAAAAGCTATAGGGGTGCTGGCTTAGTATACCAACAGGAAGTCTGGGTTTATTCTCCAATAGGAAAATAAAACTAACAGCAGGAAAGATGGCTCTGGAAGGAGATAAAGCCAAATACTGGCAAGAATAACAACAGGCAATTTCTGTCCTATCCCTACAATCATGGTATAAGAAGTAATTTCTTCAGTATTAACCTTCTCTCTGAACGTGTGATGGAGTGAGGCTGCATCACCTGGAGAGACTCGCAAACAAATACAACAACATAGTCACTTTCTGACTGAATGCTAGCCAGGTCATCCTTGATACGCACCTCTGCTTATCACCCCATACGCTTTCTTAGCTCTCAAACCTGTTGGCTTCTTCTGTTAGATACCTTAAATTCATACCTTCTCCATTCTCCCGCCACTGCCTTTGTCCAGACCGTCACCACCTCTCATCTGGATACGATCATAACCTTCCAACTGGTCTCCCCCATGTCCTCCCACCCCGCCCGGCCCCCCCAAACCATAGTTTATGTAATTTTTCTGCTCCAAGCCTTTTAATAGCTTCCTACAGTCCTTAGCATAAAAATAAAACTCTATACCCTGGTCATGAGAACCCCTGGTATCTGGCCCCTGCCTGCCTCTTCAGCCTTGTCACCCCCTCATTCCCACCCTCCTAGCAACTGACCTTTCCTCCACTCCACTGAGGAAGCACGCTTTCTGCTGTCAGGGCGCCACCTCATCTGCTGCACCTTTGCCCAGGATGTTCTTTCTGACCCCAGCCTCCCTGTCCTCACACTGCCCATTCCCAGCTAGGGGTCACTTCCTCTGAGAGGCACCCTCTGTTTTCTCAGACTCTATCTATCAATCCCAAGGCTTTTTGGGGATTGATAGATGAACCCTTTCTCTATAACATTTACCACAACCAATAGTTACACTTTCGCTTTTTAATTCACCTCATTAAATGTTCACAATTTTTTTCCCTAACATTATCACATCGCTGAATATGCAGTGAAGTCTCGTATAATTATTTGGTGAGAGAAAAATTTTAAATGAAAGAGAGGAAATCCTGGCTAACCTGGAAGAGGCGATAAAGTGTGGAAAGGTCAATAAGGATGTTCACTGGAGAGGAGAGCTTCATAGTAATTAGTAATATTAACAATTAATTTTATTACCAATAGTATTAATACTTACAATAATAGTAACAGTGTCTTAGATTTTCTGGTTTTTATCACAGTTAGAAATCCAGGAGAAAGTACACAAGTTTATAAACTTCACATATAGCACACTAGACCTTGCTGAGCTAGCCAAATAAGAGACTAAGATCTTATGTGAATCATTATTTTATTCGGAGAAAATTCCAAAATTGCACTTTTCAAATAAGCCACCACAGGGGGCAAAAGCAGCCACAATAGCATTAACTCAAAATACAGGTTATGCTCATTTAAAATATACAAAGCCAGTCATGGCAGCAGCAGTAACAGCAGCAATAGTGGCAGCAGCAGTGGCAGAAGCAAAATAAACAAAAACCCAGCATTTCAAATGTTTCCACCCATTGGGGAAAAGGCCAAATTAGAGAGAGTGGGATCTGATCTACATCTTCTAGCTTTTGCAAAAGAAGAAAAGTACCAAAACAAACAACAAAAACAGTGGGAAAGAACAAAGCAGAGGAAAAGAGAAGTTACAACACATAGCATAAACAGTGCGGGTTACAGGAAGAGGGCAGGTAGAAAATAAAACTGGGATGCAGAACGGGCAGACAGACCTACAAGGCCTACAATTGCTTTTTAACCACCGATTCCCTGGAGCAGGTCCTAAGGTGGAGTGTCACTGCCTGCAGAAACCGTCCATATTAAATAAGGTCACCTCATACTTGAGTGTCTACTCCCACCAGGACTGTCACTGACTTCAAGCCTAGTCCAGGACTTGGGTAAAAACTGCTTTTCCCAAAGAGAAAAAAAAATTGTGGCATACTCCAACACTGTCATCAATGTTTTATTCTTCCTGGCTGTCACACTGCTCGCCATGTGACTTTGTAATTCCTCCTACTACCAGCACATTACTTTCCTGACTCATGATTTTTGACTTGGCCTGTGAGATGCTTTAGCCATTGGGATGCTCTATTAGCAAATGTGCCACAGACAGATGTCTGAAATGTGCTTTCATAATTGGCTTGGCACTTGGGATTCTTTTATCACCAAAAGAACTCCCACTGCTAGCCTTTGGTCCAAGAAAGATGAGAAATCCATGGAACAGTCCTGGACCAAACAGCAAACTAGAGTGAGGCGTGGCTAAGCCCAGGCGCGATCAGCCAACATTGCTGATCTGTAGACATTTGAACAAAAATAAATTTCCTCTTTTTTTCACTTGGAACTACCTTTAAACTTACACAAAATTTTCACAAACAGTATAGTTTTCATATACCCCAAACACCATTTCCCAGTGTTAACACCTTACATAACCACAGTACAATTATTATTCACCAACTGAAGATCTTTTTCAACTCTTATCAGTGTTTCCATTAATGTCCTTTTTTGTTCCAGGATCCCACATAGATTTTTCTCCTCACCTTCAACAGGGTGTATCAGACCCTCACTGAGTCCTTCCTATTGTTTATCAGCCCAGTGCCCCTGAGGAATACTGAGCAGTTATTCAGGACTATCTGCTGTCTTCTCATAACTAAATTATTATACATATCTAGCAGAAGCATCACAAAAACGATGCCATGTCCTTCTCAGTACATGATATCACAGGGTATGTGATTTCAAAGCCTTCTTACTGTGAACTCTTGCCTTGATCAACAAAAAAAGGTAATCTCTACTAAGCTTTACTATTGTAATAAACAAAAGTAATAGGAAACTGCCAAAATGTAGAAAAAGTTAAACATAGAGCTACCACATCCACCCACAAACTCCACACCTAGGTGTGCATCCAAGAGCACTAGAAACACATTCACAAAAAACCTGTACATAAATGTTCACAGCAGCATTATTTATAACACCAAAATATAGAAATAACCCAAATGTTCCATCAACTGATAAATAAAAACACAGCACCTCTACAGAATAAAACCCTACTCAGCCACGAAAAGAAATAAAAAATACCAACCCATTCTATAACACAGATGAACACTGAATAGGATAAAATATCTCATGCATATGAGGTAGTATTTCTTATACACACATAATCTATATTTCTATTTATCATGCATACCTTTAAGGCTGTAAGTCTATACTGATACCACAGATTCCAATCTAATACCACAGGTTCATTTGTCTTCCTAACTGTCCATCTGTAACTTTTTCCCCCATGGTAACAAACCTGGCTCTTACTATCTACAATTCGCTGTATTTACTTACTTTTCAATTCTAATATAGATACAGTTTCAAAATTGCCAACCTATACCTCTGTGAGAAACAAATTTATCAAACTAAACACAAGGTTTAGGTATAGTTCTTTTGTCTTTGGCTTTACAGTGTTTGGTCAAGATACTGTCTCACAAAGTCACCCTGCTGAGCTTCCCCCCCCCACTTCCCTCAGCATGGTTGCTATTAATTTGTAATACTTGTCTCATTTGTTAGTATTACTACTGTACTTCGTGGTTCCAAACCCCACCACATCCTAGTTTGTTTAACTTTTTACCTGTGGGCACATGAAGGGTATGTGAACTGCTACTATAGCTCTAAGAGTCAGAGCTGTCCAAGGAGAAATTACTGTTGTTTTAAGCCACCAAGCTCCGAGGTGCTTTGTTTACGGTAGCAATTCATTCCAACGGTCCCGAAACAAGGAATGTAAGAGCATTCAATAAAATGATAGTTCTTTTCTCTGAAATGATATAGTTTCTCTCTTTTCAGTGTTAAAATGTCCTTTTAGAAAACAAGATGATGATGATGACGGATGCTAGCTGGTTGTTTCTATGCTTAAAACCTTTAACTCAGCACAGTAAAACGTTGGCCCTGGTTCCCAAAATTTCTTTTGAAGTTTTTCTGGTCCATGAAACACCACAGTCTAGAAACTATCCCTTTATTCTACCTACCTTTTCTAGGACATTTCAGAATTATTTCCATTGTATACTCCAAGTGCTTAAACTTATATATCAATAAAGCTGTTTTAAGAATTTATTTATTCAGATAAAACAGTACCATCTCTTTTGACTCCCTTGAGCAGCAACTGTTCTGTCAGAGGCAGTCAATATGACAATGAGTATTTCTGGGGGCAAGGATGGTAAGCTAATTTGAGTCTCAATACAGACCCAGAACAGTAGTTCTAGACAAGGCAGGAAAATGAGCCTATGAAGCCTTAGACCAAGAAGCATCTAAGCACAGGGATCTTGGTAGAAGGGAAAGTAAAAAATAATGATCCTAAAGGTAGGAGCCAACTCAAATCCCCACGGGAGGCAGGCAAGAAGAAAGATGTGTGAGGAGGCTCATCTGTCAGAAAAGAGAATTGTGAGGGCTGTAAAAAGTGCCTTCACAATTGGTTGAATGGTTCAAAAGCCATTCAAATTTAAGCATCTAAAAGCTAAATAAAACATATCTATAAACAGAATTTGACTCACAGACAGCCAATTTGTCACTGCTGGAAATGATACATTTCACCTACTACAAATTTTGCCTGATTTGGTCCTTGTCCCAACTCTTCCTAGTGCCCAGCGATGAGGAACTTGTGCTCCCTGGACTCACAGTGGCAGCACCCTCCTCAGGTGGTGCCTGAGGTCAGGCTTCAGTGCAGAGATAGCGCCAACTGAGATGGATGCCACACTGCTCTTGTGTCCCTGCCTTGGCTTCAGGTGCTTTGGTAATTCTGTGACTTCAAGAGGGGTGAGCAGTCTGATCCTGCCTGGAAGCCTCCCACTCTAGGGGCTTCAAGTCATACCTGGACACAAGGGCAGAAATGCAAAGGCTGCCCCCAGCTGCCCGTGTTACCACAAGCCCTGGAACTCTGCTACCCAATCAGGTCAGTCCTTGATGAACACCTGAGTTTAGTCAAGCTTCTTGTCTTCCTGAATCTTCATGCCCTTAGGTGTCAAATGGAAAGAATTTATCATGTCTGCTCTTCTTAATGTGCTACACTTGTGTGAAGAACAAATGAGAAGGAATGGTCATTGCTCAAAATAAGTAAAAAGTGCTTCAAGAACATCAGTGCCCCACACATTCCCCCCAAAGATAAATGTCAACCCAGATGGAACAAAGACGTTTTATTTGTCAAGTCCTGCAGGTATGTGTTAAGGGTAAAACCTTCCTATTATGCCTAGTTTCTGAAGGGCAGGGACCAATTACTTACACCCACAGCTCAGGCTCAGCTCCAGGCACACAGTAGGCCTCAAGAAAGGTCAACTTCCATGCATGCTGTTCCCTCCCCAGACCGGGAAGGACAGAAAGAATATGACTCAGGAAGCAACGCACCTCACTGGGGCCACCAACCTCTTAACTAGGGCCGGTCAGAACTGAGACTTCACAGGCCTGGTTGCCATGACAACCACAGCCCTATCCGCTAGCCTTTTTATTCAAAACCTCAAAACAAGTCCTGGCAAGATCTCTGCCTCACACAAATGAGCATCTATCCTGTCTCCAAGGCAGGACTTAAACTGAACGAGTACCAGAAAATGTGCAGAAACCTCTCCAGGGTACTGAATGCTGAACCGATGCTTAATGTTTTGTTTTAAGTGAATCACAGTGGAAACCATTTTTTAAATTAAAAAAAAAAATAGCAAAACATATAATGGCTTATTCTTCCCTTTCTAGATTGTTGTTATATTTATTCATTTTAAACAAGATGAAAAAACTACAAAAAATAAAAATATTCTTCAAAATGATTTTTTACTCTAAATCGCAAAATCTAGAACCTGAGTAAGACTTTAGTTGTTCTCAGGCATGGCTTCCAAGCCAGGATGGAAATTTCTAAACTGCATTAAACCCTCTTGGAACAGCTACCCTGACAACTCCCACTGCCCTGCACTCAGAACTACTCTCGACATCTCACCTGCTGCCACCTAAGCACTGCCTCCTCGACACTCGTCAAGGAGGACTGGCGATGGCTGGTTTCCAACCTCCACACACAGAACTCACAAGAGCAATGACTTCCCAGCACAAAGACGACTATCCTACTTAGATTTTCCACTACAGTAGGAAAGGCACCCTGAATGATTTCAGGGGGTGGTGAGCCTCCTTCCCCAACTGACGGTGAACAAGCACTCACTGAAGACCGGCCAAGAACCTGCTCTTTTCCAGGCATCCTTTCTACCTCAGCTACAGTGTACTTCTGAGGATCCCCTGCCCTTTTGTGATGGTCACTAGGAAGAATAAGGCCATGAGTATAGCCAGTCTTGGCCCCTGAGGAGTAGGAAGTAAATGGGAGAATAGGGTAGACACTTAAAATTCCAAGTCCAGAGTATAAGGCTCAATTTGGATATGACTCTCCCCATATGCCTCATGTAGTTCCTCACAGAGTTTGTTTGTAATCAAGCAATGTGTAACTTAGTTGAAGCATTTGGAGCTCAGCATACAAAGCTGGGAGATAAGAAACAAGAGACCAGGCTGCTATAATTGCCCTAAACAGACACAATGAAAATGAAGCAAGGGAATGGAAGGACTGAGAGCAGTAAGAGATGACAGCATTTTGACAAGGAAAACTAGGGTTCTTATCATGGCCCTATGAGCACTCTTCTCCCACAGAAAGCGTCCGAGCTTTAAAGGACGAGCAATCCCTCCCAGCGGCGCCAAGGACCTATCTCGCGGCCGAATTCAATGAATCCAGTGGTGGTGTGAGGGTACTGGAAAAAGATGACAAGAGGGCTATTTTCTCCCAGAGACCTATGACGGGCATTCCACATGGTTGATCACCTCTGTTCCCCTCTATGTCCACTGTCCATGTGCCCATGACCCTTCTAAACTGAGGAGACCTGGTAAGTACGGCACAGCCCCTCAATCAGGGCTTTTATATTCATGTTAGGAACCTTTTTGACTGCTAGGGTCCACCAGCTCCTGCTACTTCTCTCTCTGCACCACCCACTCCCATCCACTCTCTGCTCTCTTGCCCCTACAGAGCTTACTCAGGCGCTGTTCTATCTTCATTTCTGTATACGTGTATTTATGCATCAGGGATTGGAAGAAAATGACCTAAGAAAATTAGAAAAGAAGGAAAATCACCTAGAGACCCATGGGCAAGCAATTAGAAATAAACCATAGCATTACTACAGTTCTAGCTCTCTGCAACTGAGTCAAATAAAAATACATTTTTTAAATTCTCACTATCACTGAAGTTAAGTGTGAGATATTTGCAATGAGTTTCACTCAATAATGAGGAAGGAAAAATGGCAAACTGGAAGAGAAAGAGTTACACGTGGCACTTCCCAGGGGTCAGGAGCCTCAACTCCTCTACCACTCAGTTTCTGGAGAAAACTGAGGACTCCAGAGTACTTGCCTTCCCCCCACCCCCTCCAGTTCCATTAGCAGCTCATTAGCAGGAGTGTGCAGCCCTTTCTGCCTCTTGTTTTTCATAATATTTATTGGTGAATTGACACTTTGAACACAGGTTGAGTGAAAACCAAATGAAAGTGCTAAAGCTACTCTACTGTTAGTCAAATGTAAAACTCGAGGGTTATATTCTAAACACATCCTTTGCTCTCATTTACATTCCTTAAACAGAAGTCATAGTTTAATAAGGGGGTTAAAAAACCAGAGTGCCAAGATATGCTGATTTATTGACGTATTTATTCATTCATTTATTTAGAGACAGGGTCCCACTATGTAGTACAGGCTGGCCTTGAACTTGCTTGTGTGGCCCAGGCTGGCCTTGAACTCACCGAGATCCTCCTGCCTTAGCTTCCTGGGTGCTGGGATTATAGGCATGTGCCATCACGTCCAGCTCTGCTCTTTTACTTTCTAATCCTTTCCCCCTACCCCACCTTCTCAGTCCCCAAGGACCCTGACATCATGTGTGGCGCTATTCTCTTTTTACAGTGCCTGTTACCTCCACGGCCATCCATGGATCTAGGAATTATTTCAAAGCAGTATCAGCTAATCCTGATCTCTACAACTGCCCAAGTGCCTGTCACAAAAGTCCCTTAGTTTGGATGTGGAGAGAAGAACATCCAAACATAGGGACAGCTAGGGCAACACAATTCCTAGGGCAGAATCTCTCTGTATCACCATTAAAGGATGGAACTCCACTCTCTCTCCCCGCTCAGGGGCTGGGAGACAAAACGTAAATCAGAGTGGGAGAGGAGGAAGAGGGGAGCAACAGGTGCAGTGAAGAGAAGGCAGTGATGGAGATAACTGGCCCCGAACCCTACACACACCTTGCAGTGGGGAGTTAAACCTAGGGAATTTGAACAATGAAACACGGGTAGCGACCTGAACCTTCACCTGTCAAAGTACAGTGACAGCCCAATTTGCTGTCTCTTAGCTTAACGCTTTGTACTTCTACCATTAAGGGGCCTACTAATTGCTTGCTTCATCTACATTGCTGGTTTCATGAGATGGAGCTGCAGCCTCCAGAACCAAGGGACCTGGGCAGTTCAGCCTAATGATGAAGAGGGTAGCTCAGGAAAGATTCAGTTCTGCTACTTAATAGCTGAGACCTCGGATAAATGACCTCTGTGACCCATGGGCAGAATAGGCATCAGGGTAGCCATTTGGTAAGGTTCACAGAGTTCTCTGTGGACAGCAAGGAATGCAAGTGAGATGCTTAGGGCTGATAACAGCTCTCAGTAATGGTGTTTACCTGGCCCTTGCCTCTCTGGAATGCACTCAGTCTTCCCAATTATGATACAGGGACCAGTGCACCATGACAGATGCTCAAATTGTGTGCAAACAGTTCTTAAATACCTGACTGAATGCTACAGAGAAGAGCTAAGTACATACCTTTTGTAGCATTTTCATGTCAGATTGCCTTATTAGGGTTGCAAACAATTCAGTAACAACGAAGGCTGCAGAGAATCCAAATTCAGAAGGCAGTAAATGAGTTAGTTAAATCAAGTCTGTATCACACTGAAAACATTCACTATAGCCGTTCTTGGCTCAAGCCACCTGCAGGCCAGCAAACTCATCTAAAATGTGGTGGTCTCTGTTCCTTTTCTCCAACAGAAATCAGACCATATCCAGCAGCGTAAGTCAGACAAACATGGAGAGGATTGAAAATGAGAACAACTGCCAGTCAGTGACAAAGCAGAAGAGTTTCCGGTAACCCCCAAAGCTTACCTCAAATCACAAGCTTAAGCCAATTTTCCAACAATGCACTGACAAACTTATAAAAGCAGCAGCTTTCTTGCTCTGACTTTCTGCTCCTCAGAGGGCTGTGCTGGCAGATGCCCACTGAAGCATGCGAGAGGAGGCCTAGATGTTCTGGGCCAAGGAGCGCAAGGTTGGGGCTCCGGCAAACCTGCGAATGTGCACAATTCAGCAAGCAGCCTGCTTCACACCTCCACCCCACAACACAGCAGCTGACGCTGCCCCTGCGACACAAGCCCCACATTCCCAACCCTGTGACCAACACTGGGCTGCATACCCTGTGCCCCCTGCACACTCTCAAGCCCCCAGCCAGTATACAGAAGCTCTGACCTTGGTGATCCCCCACATAAAGGTAGATTTGGACCCAGATGACTACTTTCTGGATTCCCTTTGAAGGATGTCACCTCCCAAAAAGCCATCTCCATGATGCCCTGTTTATCTTCCCATTTCAAATTTATAGAAGAGAAGATGTGAATTTCCCGAAGCCCAGGGACATCCTGGGAAGAACTCTGGTGGATCAGAAGACCTCTTTGTGTCAGACTTCTGCAATCAAGTGAGTCCCCCAAGAACAGTTCTACAGCACTCCCCTTCTTAGCCTTCTGTGGCTTCCTGCTGTCTTCCCAAGCACCAGTACTCCTGCTGATGTTCAAGGCTTCCTTACCACAAGAAGATGTCAGTATAAAACCACATTTTTTTCTAAGAAGAGTCACAGCTTTCACTAATCTCTGAATGAGAGCTGTAAATCACCACCTAAACACACAAATAAACACTCACACCTTAAGAAGCCTCTAGGCCAAATTGGCAAGGCCACATGACAGGCATCCTAAAATCCGGGTGGTAAGGATAAAAAGTAATGCTTTAATAGCATTAGAACTAGAACTGTTTCTTCCATTTAACCCAGTAGATTCCACTCCTAGGATTTTATTCAATGGAAACATTCACAGAAGTACCTGATTATATATTATTAGAATATTCATTACAACATTTTAATAATTATAAATAATAAGAAACAACACAAATGTGCACTAGTATGGATTTATTACATAATACAGGATATATCTCTTCAATGGAATGACCTTTGACAAGAGATATGTACTAACATAAAAAGATGTTATTTTATCTTTTTTCAAAGAACATATGTTAATTGGCAGGAATTTTTAAATATCCAAATCCTCATGTAGAAACAAACTCAGCAACTGAATAGCAAAATCAAATCTACCAGCAACGTTTGTATCGAACTATTTAAAAGGGAATTGAGAAGCAATGAGGTACCTGATAAACCTAAGAACAAGAGATTCCCAAAATAGCCAATAGATAATCACTAAAAAATGTGATTGGCTAGCAGGAGAACAGCAGTGAACCAAAGGAGCAGTTTTTTTCTGTTTTGCAGTGGGTAATGGGAAGAAGCTAGGTGATAAATTTTAAATGGGTACAGGGATCTAGCCCTACTGAACTCTCAAAATTAATCAATTATTCCAAGAGGATAGAGTCTTACACTGGGAAGACACTGTTAGAAGTGGAATCAAAACTGAGTAGATCAGCACAATGGAAATAAAGAAAAGAGAAGGTCCAGATGCAAGTGGGAGAGGAAAACAGAGCCAGATAACCTTAGAGCAAGCTGCCATGTTTCCAAACACCGCATGCAAGCAATAAGAGGAGGAGCGCTAGCCGTGCATGGAGGCGCACACCTGTAACTTTGTACTGGGGATGCTGGGGTGGGAGAATTATGAATTCAAGGCCAGCATGCACGACACACTGAGGCTCTATCTTAAACAAAAAAGAGCACTGCAAATTTAGAAAAGCTCATTCTAAAAGTTAGAAAATCCTATCTTCCACAAACATAAGCAAAATAAGCAAGTATTTGACTACAACCAAATACTAGAGTACAATGCCGTGTGATAAAATTATATGAAAAAATTTAAGGAGACCAGGGCATAGTGGTACACACATGTAATCCCAGCACTCTGGAAAGCTGAGGCAGAAGGATCACAAATTGAAGCCCAGCTTAGGCAACTTATTAGCAAAACCCTAGAGAGCGCGAGAAAGAGAAAGAGAGACAGGAAGAGAAAAAGACAGAGAGAGAAAGAGGGAGAGAATACCCTATAGACAGCAAATGAAATATAAGCCAAAGAAGCCAAAATGAGCTATGCTTTTGTTGTGGGGGTTACTAAGAATGGAACCTGGGATTTCATGCACATTAAGCAAATGCTCTACCGCTGAGGTAGAGGCCTACCTTTTTTAAATGATGAGATATTCAGGAACAAAATACCAGAAATGTAGAGTTCTAAGTCAAAGAAGAATCAGAAATAAAAGAACAAATAATCTTAATGAAAAAATACCTTAAGTAGAAAAAAAAGGAGGAAAACTGAAAAATGGTGAAAAAATAAGATTTGCACAAAATTGATAAAGAGTGAAGATAAAGATCCAATATTAAAAATAAAGAAGAAAACCTAGAAGGGCATGGTGCCACCCATCTGTAATTCTAGCACATTGGGAGTTGGGGCAGGAGGATCACAAGTTTGAGTTTCCCCTGGGAAACCTAGTGAGACCCTGTCTCAAAAAAAATGTCTGGAGATGTAGCTCAGTGGTAGATTCCTCTGGGTTTGTTCACCAGTACTGGGAAAAAGAAAAAAAGAAGCCTCCACCTTAAGGGAGAAAAGTATCAAATGCCATGCTTTTCTAAAAGTTCAAAAAAAATCTCAGCAACAAAAATATACTTTAGGGGGCTGGGGATATAGCTCAGTGAAATAAGCACCTGCCTAGCAAGCGCAGGGTCCTAAGTTCAATCCCCAGTACGGGTGGGGGGGGTATATATACTTTAAATTTTTAAAAAATGCCTAAAATAAAATAGTTAAAACCATTGTGTCGATTCGATTGGCTTAACAAACACAGAAGAATAGTAAAGCATATTTCTGGGTATGTCTAGACAGAGGCAAAGCATTGGTGCTATATATGGTCCACAGCTTCTTTCTCTCTGTTCCCGATTCTACTTCCAGCCTCCGTGAACCTAGTATCTTTGCTCTACCACATCATTTAACCTTAATGGTCCTGCGTAGGAGCTTGTCAACCATGGATTAAATTCCCTGAATTTGTCCATGGGCCAAATTAAACTTCTCCTTCACATTGTGGGTGTTAGGTATTATGCCCCAGCAACAAGAAAGCTGATTAAAACAGAAAATTGGTACCAGAGAAGTGGAGTGCTGCTATGACTGTATCTGACCCAGTAGTTTAGAAGTCTTTGGAACTGGTTTGCAGGAAAAGTTTGGAAAGGTTTGGAGATCTGGGTGAGAAAATATTTAGAATGCTATAAGTGGAGGCTGACGGGTAATTCTGATCAGAGCTCAAAAGATCAGAATGTTGACTGGAATGCAGTCAGTAAAGGCCAGGCTCAGGAAGTTTCAGTTTGAAACAAGAACTCTACTAATTGGACTAGAAGCCATATATGTTATACTCTGGAAGAAAATTAGTCTACATTTTACCCATGTCTTGAGACTGTGATTAAGGACAGTGAACTAATTGACCTGGTGGATGAAATTTCAGTACAATATTTAGGCTGTGACATAAGTACTGCCTGTTGCTTTTTAGCTAGAATTATACTGATAATTGGGGTAAAAGCAGAGCAGAAAAATTTTAGAAATTTACACTTTGGCACAAAAGGAATCATATGTAAAGTTGGGACCAAAGTAGGTATGGATGCTCAAGAATACTTTGTTATAGTAACAAGAAAAAACAGGTCTTGAAGTGATCTCAGAAATCAATACAACATCACCCATCACAGGTTCTAAGGTGCAAAACTATACACTTTTCACTTAAGAGAACCCCCAAGGCCTCTGTTCAAGAAGAGCCTCCTAGGGAATTGGTTGCATTTCGCTATGCTCAGCCATCCAGACACTCAGAGGCCACTGCAAGCATGACCCAAGAAACTATAACTACTGCTGGTGTTGGAACCATACCTTGCTATCATCCATGTGATGCTGATTTTTCATGCATACAGAATGCAAGAGTTGTAGGGTCAGGAAGGCTTTCACCCAGATTTCAAAGGAAGGCCTGAGAGGTCTGGCTGGGAGACCTGGCAAGAAGCCTGAGAGAACAGTATATAAGGCTCTTAGAGTGAAATGAAAGATGCATTTAAAAAGCCCATCAGCCTGAAGATATCAGGAATGTGGAACATCTACAGAGGAAAATTCCATCCCAAAAGTACAGCCAGCCCAAAAGAGAGTTGTATAATCTACAACCAGCAAGGGCATAGGAGGCAGCCTCTCAGGATCTCTCACCACCACATGCCCTGGATGTCAGACATGGAGCTAGAGGACTTACTGTTTGTCCTGCTGGGTTTCAGGTTTGCTTTGCTCCTCTTCCTATTCTATCTCCCTATTCCTCCATTTTGGATGGGAATATTTACCCTATGCCATTATACTTTGTAACTATGAAACTTGTTTTTTTTATTTTTCAGAGGCTTACAGCGAGCAGTTTGCCTTGAGTCTCAGAACTGATTGTGACTTGGACTTTTTAGCAATGCTGGGACTTTTGAGACTTTGAGAAGGTATTATTACATGTTTTGGTTGTAGCCAGACAGTTGTATCATATCATGAACTTGCTATTGTCTTTCTTAGAGATTAAATATTGGTTTAAGGAGATTGTGTGAATGTCAAGTTGACAAGGGGTGAGATGTGACAGTTCACCTTAATTGTGTTAACTTAATTAAGAAATGCCAGTGGGATTCGTAAAGCACATTTTGGGTTTATCAGAATGGGTCATGAGGTATAACCTTGGGTAATGTTATGGCTTGTGCTTATAAATGTCCCTCTAAAGCCTATGCAGTCTAGGTGGGGCTTTTTCAGAGGTGGCTGGATCAGAGTGTGTGACACTGGTCCAATGCTAGGATCAGGGGCACTAGGACTAAGGGTGTGAGTATTACCAGCCCTAAGTAGCCTGAGTAAGACATAAGAGAAAGAGCTGTGCTCATCCCTTGTTGCTTTGTACCTGTTGCCACAGACTGTTTCTCCTCAGCAATGCCTGTCTGCCATGCCATCCTGCCTTGGAGCCAGCTCATTATGGACTGAAATCTCTACAAACTGTGAGCTAAAAAACCTTTCCCCCTTCAGCTTTGGGTGTTGAATATTTTGTCTCAGCAATCAGAAAACAGTAGCTAGGATAGGTACTATATATGATCCCTGTCTCTTTTCTTTATGGCGCTGTTGCTCAGCTCTGCTGTTGGGCCATCATGAACTAAGGGTCTTTGCTCTTCCACAACATTCTCCGACGATATTTCTGCCTTACAGCCCACTAAATATGGACTGAAGCCTTCAAAATAAATTTCTTCTCCTCTAAGTTGTGTTAGGTATTGTGTCCCAGCAACAAGAAAGCTGATGTGTGTGTGTGTGTGTGTGTGTGTGTGAGAACACACACTACAGGTTGATCCCAGTGTCCTTAAGACAGGGAGATTACATGTTTAGGACAAGTCTGGGCAACTTAGCAAGATCCTGCCTTAAAAAAAATAAGTGACCAGGAATGTCCAAGAAAATATTGTAGCAAAAACTATTAGATTTTAAAGAAAAACATCATTTAGTCATCTAAGTAAAAAATAAGGGCCAGAGATTTAGCTCAGCGGTCAGCACCTGCCTGGCAAGTGCAAGGTCCTGAATTTGATTCCCAGTATCAAAGAAAAAGGTGACTTATAAAGAAAATTAGACTTTCATTGCTGTTTTTTATAGCAAAGCCTACTGCCAGCAAAAGATAAAATACTTAAAGAGAGAAAAATATGAGCCAAGGATTTTACAACCTACCAAAGTAACTTTTGGTTATAAATACCACAGATAAACTTTACGCCTAAGAACATAAGAGAATACTGTCCCAATGAGCTCTTCATGAAATACACATTAGAAAATACACTAGAGAAAACCCAAAGGACCAGGACTGGTGGTAAGCATTAATTACAGAGTTATTTGTAGAAAGAAGGCTAACTGATGGGCATGGTAGTTCACACCTGTAATTCCAACTCTCTGGGCAGCTGAGGCAGGAGGATGGCAAGTTCAAGCCTAGCCTGGGCAACTTAGTGAATTAGCAATACATAATATCTACACACTCCAACAATGTGGATTCAGAACAGCTATTTAAGAATAATGATAGCACATGCACACACACAAAAGTTTCAAAAATGTTTTCAATAATAGCAACAGGGATGGTAGTATTGCCATTTTCAAACTCTTATGTGTAATATATAAAACAGAGCAAATAAGTAATTATTATATATTCTAATTATACAATCCTTGGGGGATTATTGTATATAATTATACCATAATATAATTATATACCATATAATTGTATAATTATACAATAATACAATCCTTTACAATCTAATGTGGGGGAAAAAAGAAATACAAGTGTATTATGGGAGATGAAATAAAAACCCTGTAGTCCTGGATATGAATATAGAGTACTTGAATACATTAGGTATGCTATATTTACAAGTACTTATGAACAGAAAAGGTCTATTCATAATGATGAACAGTAGCAATTATCAGTCCTAATTGCCCAAAAGTACTCTTAAAATTGTATTTCCTACCAGAAGAAAATCAAGATTTCTTAGAAAAATGGCCAACTCTAGTCCTGAGCAGGAAATGTACAAGATGACCCCTACAGTAGAACATCTTATATGATACATCAAAAAAGCTGCCAAAGACTAGGGTAACATCAGAAAGGCTTACCTGAATGCATTCAATTGATCAAAGATGGGACAATTTGATCTTTAATAAAAGTAATAATTATAGTGGATTAAAAATCTCTGAAATATGTTTAAATCCATGAATTTGTAAAAGGAAAAAATTTGACCATTTTCTAATCAGAAGATGACTAGGTACTAACCCATTACCTAAAAACTTGGTAAATAAATAAAAAGAACCATTTATTCTGCCTTTCCTTTAGGAACTGTACCAATGGGTGATGAAAGAGTATATAAGTGGAAGTATGACTTTATAAAAGTAATGCAGCTAAAAGTGTAAAAGAAATAATAGTTTTGAATATCACTTTGGAATCCCACAAAAAAAAGTTTCTCAAACATTATGTACTTCCTAACGAAAAATCTAAAAACTACATATATTCTTACCAAAGGAATGGGACCCAAGTCTCACTGAGCCTCTGGATCCGACTGGTAATTTGCAGGAACTAAAATCCTAGAACATGCTAACATACACAAGCTGAGAAATGGCCTAAATTCTCCAACAGACAAATTATAAGGAAAAGAAAGGAGTAGGGGTAGGTAGATCTGTAGTCAGAGAGACTTAAAGAACATAACAATTTTTTTTTAAATGGACAACACTAAACTACACAGTCTAGGATACACGGTTGGGTGATAAATTATTTTAAAATGCTAAGAAGTAACTACTGCAAATATCAGGATAGTGGTTGAGAGGAAGATATTTTACTTGGGATGGGTCACAGGAGGGGATTCTGAGATGCTTGGCAAAATGTTCTCTTTCTCTCTCAAATACACACACACGCACACACACACACATGCATACACGTACATATATATATACACACACACACACACACACACACACACACACACACACACACAGAAAAGAATGAACTCTAGGCCTCACACAGATAGTTTTAGGAAACCCAGGGCCTTGCACATGCTGGACAAGAGCTCCATCACTAAGCTAACATCCCATGTCATGAAGTTCTATTTCTTGACTTGGGGGTGATTTCAAGACTGCTTACCTTGTAATAATTCATTAAGCAACAGACTTTATAATTTTCTGTACCTGTGTTTAGATTTATAATAAAAATGATTTTAAAAGAGTATATACTAGTGTAGGTTATCTCTGAAAGAAATGGACTTATAAGAAGTTGGAAAGAACAAACCAACCATCTAGTATCTCTTACTATAGGAATTCATTTGGACTCCTTAAAATATATTATTATAACTAAGGTCTACCATAAATTATATATCTACAACATGTACACCTTCTAAAGTGAGAAATGACTAAGAATACCATACAGTCAGCCAGGCACGGTGGCACATACCTGTAATCTTAGCATTTAGGAGGCTGAGGCAAGATGACTGCTGCAAGTTCAAGGCGAGCCTCGACTATAGTGAGACCCTGTCTCAAAAAAACAAAAATAAACAAACAAAATACCACACAGTCTTAATTAAAATATATTACCCAAGCACATTCTGACACTTGCTAAAGAAAGATAAATCCAACTAATCAAAGGGAAGCTACATTATTTACAAATAATGTATCTGATGGGTGTTTTTCTGGGGTTATAGCTTTGTAAGATGGTTCATAAATCTGGAAACAGATCCATTGCTCAAACACCAACCAATAAGACACTGGATTCAACCACAGCATGTTTACTCCCACTGGCGTTTCAGCACAGCCCTCCCCAGACAAGCCAGCCTTCCCCTTAGATCTTAGGCAGAGAAGTCAGAGTGAAAGGATGGGCAGGACTTAGAAGGGACAGGATTCACTCCCGTATTAACAGTAGTGAGTGAGATGGGAATGGAAGGGAGCTTTTGGTTTGGTTTGGTTTGGTTTGACTTGGCTTTGGTTTTTGAGAAAGAGGCTCACTATCCATTCAGGCTGGCAGTGAACTCGAAGCACTTTTCCTGCCTCAGCTATGTGCTGAGATTACAGGCATGCACCACCACACCTGGTGAGAGTTTTAAAAATAGGAATAATTTCCAACTTCATCCTGACTTGTCTTCAGAGCTAAGCATCTCTGGGTCAGATACAATGCAAAGTGTCTATTACAACTGAAAAGCACAAATCATGAACCAGGGAGCATAAGCACTGTCCACTGTGAAAAGAGTGTGTCCTGACCAATCTAGGCAGGGTTCAACGCAGTTCTGCCTTGAGACAGATGCAAGAAAATACGGCTTTTTTAAAAAAAAAAGTTCCATTCTCTAAAACTATTTTCCCTCTGTAACACAAGACATTTCAAAACAAGGATATCAGTCCAAACTGCTCTATAGAGAAAAAGCAATAACCCGAGAACTTTTCTGAGTATAGCAGCAACCGAGATGCATGAAAATGATACGTGTGCTTAGTTTTTATGTCCACTCCTACTCACTGTGCAAAACGGAAATGAGTTCCCTAAAAACCAACTGCTCCTAGATGCCCTAAGCAATCCCTGCCACTTCCCTGGCTCTGCAGACATCAGTAACAGCATGTCACAGCGAATAAAACACACTCATAAGATAATGCTACATAAATGCTACAGTATTTATGGGGAATAAATGTCAAGGTAAAGTAGGGATATTTATTTTTGATCTGAGAGAAAATGATCTTGTGTGTCAATACCCTATTTTACTGAACTGATTTTACTTTCCTCAGATCACTAAAATACCTCACAATCATCATGTTGGACCAGGGCTATGGCTGTAAGTGACAGAGACTGCGACAATCTTCCATAGGATCTACTCTCCAGACATTTGGACTTCACAGCCTCCTTCACCCTAAGGTTCCATTTCCGGGGGCAGAGGCACAATGGCAGCTGGAGACCTGGTAAGTTATGATGCCCAACAGGACTTGTCACAAGCAAGCCCATCCATTCTCTTGGCCTCCTGGCCTTCTACAGGAGTTAAACCACAAGTCCTTCCAAGGACCCTAATGTCCTGTCATTTTATCCCTTCTGGAAGTTGCTTAAAGTGACACAAAGGAAATAGCTAATTCACAGCCCTATTCTTTTAATCTTGGCCAGCCAGACTTTCACAGATATCAGTTTACTTCGCCTTATAATATATTAGACAAAACAACAGTACTGTAGTCAGCTCCAAGACAGCAACTCACTCTCCCTGGTTCTGCTGACATTTATAAACTGATCCTATTTCCCTCTTGTGCTTTATGTTATCAGCTAAACATGTCAACTTAAATTATTGCCTTATAACAAAATCAGAGTTATCTATTACTCTCGTATGTGTACATTTCTGAAGCTTTGTACCTATATCAAGTTTTGCAAGGGTAGAAAACAAGACCATAAATAAACAAATGGAAAACAGAATATGTTACCATTACTTTAGCAACAGAAGCTAAAAGTCAAACGCATTACGTGGAAAGCTACTAAAACAGCTAAATATATAGACCCTGGGAACAGCAAAATCTTGATAATGATACAGTCATTTGCACAATGCCCCATCCCACAATCAATCTTTGGGCTACACACAATATCTCAGAGTTCCTCCATTTACAAGAGTAAATGGTGGGCCTGTGACAGGTGGGTGGATATTCAAATGACTGGAAAACATGATGTCAAAAAAGTCAGATTGATAGCCGCCCCGTTATTTTACCAGCACAGTAAACAAGAAACCAATTTCGCTTCAATTGTAACGGTTAATGGTTAACCTTATTCAAAGACCATTGTGACCTAAATTGAGCAATAAACGAGCCACCTAGAAAGAAATAAAAAGCTACTCCTCCCCACAGGGCTAATTCCGGTTCTTTATCCCCTCCCTTATTCTCTCTCAAAAAATAAGTTGTTTCCTAATTTTTCAAGGACTTCATGTTGCTTAATATATGAACGTTTATGTACAAATCCTTCTTAGGTTCCAAAATAAATAACTTAAAAACATAAAAAGTATAAAACTGTGACACATATTTTAATTTCCCCCAAATTTCTACTATCCAGTCCCCAAGACTTCCTCATTATTTCATACTTTTAGATATTTTATAATAATCCAGCCTACAACAAAACTCCATCTCCCTAAACTGTATTCCAGTCTAATTATCTTTTTAATTCTCTATGGGAATTTTCTGTTCAATCCTGAACCTTTCCCAACAGGTACTATTATTCCTTCTGAGCCTAGAAGCTGACATCTTAACACATAACAAGAGTTGCCATACTTTCCAAGGCCTTTTCTCTAAATACTTCAGCCTAAAAGGATAGAGCAGTGGCCACAGTTCTATCTGGTGCATCAAAATAGTCACTGATGTGCTGGGATCTATGAGATCAAGGAGACACCTAATCGCCCCACTTCCCCTCAAAATCCTACCAGTCCAATCCTATTGTTTAAAAACCATCTCAGGATCAAATCCTCAACTTAAGCTAGGAAAAACCACATGGACAGTGCACCTTGGGAGGACAGGAAGGCAAGACGAGAGCAGGGACGCACCTGTATACACACGCGCCCTGCCACTGTCCTCATTCCAACACAGTCCACACCACCAAAGCGCGAGAGGCTCATCTCTAGGGAGGAACTGGGAGGCGGGAATATTTAGTCAGGCCAAAGGCCATCTGTGCAATGTGAATGTATTTTTCCATAAAAATCTCATATTCATTATTTCTGGGTATAGAAGCAAACAATATTTAGTTATTATGCATTCTTGTGTCTCTAATGTTGGGCCAACTTCATCTTGCCTGAAAAAAAATTACAAAGAATTATAGTGGACAAAACTGAAATTAATAAAAAGCCTCCCAAATTCTCATTGAGGTTTCTAGAATATAAAAACAAAAACAAAACAAACAAAACCATTCAATTCTGGAATTATTTTAACTGTCTTGGAACCCTTTGGAATTGATTTTCAAGATGCAGGTCCTAAAAGCCAAGCATCTTCCTAGCTGGGCCCCCAGATTTCACCAGACTTACCTTCTCCACATCTCCTGCTAGGGAGCCAGAGCAGCAGAAGGCAACACAGCCTGCAGAGGCCAACTACATGATCAGGCGTGGCTTCTCGGATGAGCAGCTCAGTCTTACAATCTACACAGCAACTCTTCACATTCCTGATGGACAGAGAAGCATCGCTACATGCCACATATAAGAAACAGCAGGCAGCAAGAGGCGGAGAACCTGGCATTGCTGCCAATGGCGTCAGCTAGTAATAGCTAACACTTTCCACTTGGTGACATTTACTTATTCATCATATTCATTCATTCATCATTGGTTTGTGGGGGCAGGGTTGTTTGTTTGTTTGCAGTACCAAGGACTGCTGAACCCAGAGCCTTGGCACTGAGCTACATGCCAGCCCGTTTTGTTTTGTTTTGAGACAGGGTTTCACTATGTACTTCAGAATGGCCTTGAACTCACTAGGACATAGTCCAGACTGGCCTCTAACTCATCGCAATCCTCCTGCCTCATCCTCCTAGAGTGCTGGGATTACGGGCATGGATCACCATGCCCAGCTTTATTATTGTTTTTGAGACAGCTTGCCAGGCTGGCGTTGAACTCTTGGGCTCCTGTGATTCTCTTGCCTCAGCCTCCTTAGTAGCCAGGATTATAGGACATTTGATGACTTCAAAATAAAGCACAAAATGACAGTGGTCATAATGAAGCAGCTACTGAAGAGATACAGTGTAGGAGAGAGGGATGTATTTCCATAGCATCAGTCAATAAAGGTAGACTGGGTTCAGCCATCTACTTTCTAGTCCAGTGCTATCCAACAGAACTGTCTGTGAGGGTAGAAATGGTCCACTATAGTAGCTCTCAGTCACTTGTTGCTACTGAGCATCTGAAATATGATTAGTGATACTAAGGAACTGAATTTTGAATTTTTTAGATTGCAATTAGTTTTAATTTAAATCATTATAAATGACTAGCGACCACCATCTCCAACAGCACATAAGTCAATCTTTACTTCATAAAGGTTCATGCTTCGAGCGCTGTGAAGACCCAGTAAAATGTGCGATGAGAAAGGGCTTGGAGAGGCCTGATGGGCAGTACAAACATAGGCTGGAATCATAGGGCCTTGTAGCAGAGACCTCCCCTGGGGACTCATATCTGGTTTACAACACTAAGTACCTCCTGCCAGTTCCAATTCAGGAGACCCTGAGCCAAGGAGTAAACAAGAGCAGTGGCTCTCCTGAGAAGGCAGACAGAATACCAGGGATCCATTAGTACCATATCTCTTTCGAGGACAAGAATTACGGGTAATTCCCCTCTCCAAAGCTAATTGTTATAACAGATACCTACTCCCTAAAACAAAAATGCTCAAGGGCCAATCTCATAATTGAAAGGAAGGCTGCTACAAAAAAAAAAAAAAAAATGAAAGGAAGGCTGCATATAATTGAATGCAAACATAAATAATGGATGAAAACAAGTACAGAATGCCCTGCCCTCCCAAACAATTTAAAGAACCCTTCAGACATGGAGAGACAAGACAGAAAATAACTTACTAATGAGGGGCAAAGGGACTGCCCTGGATTTGTTCAGTTCTAGTAGTAGCAAAAAGAACAAAATGGAAAATCAGAGTCTATTAATGATCTCCTTCCTCTTCTTCCTCCTGCTCCTCCTTTTCCTTATTCTTCCTTACGATGGGGTCTTACCATGTTGCCCAGGCTGGGCATCTGACCGTCCCATCTCATACTCTCCAAGGAGCCAGAACTACAGGCATGCGCCACGCCGCCCTGCCTAGACTAAATAGCTTCTTATGAGACTAACTGAGATCAAAAGGTCCAACAAAAAAACCACGTCGTAATCACTTTATTCATATGTGACTCTTCAGTTCCCCCATTTCGGAAGGAATTGTCTCCCATTAGCAAATATGCAATGGCTATCCCAACATTTTCCACTGACTGTTTTTCCTCCTCACACTCAACTTCGCAGTCCCAAGAGAAAACAAAACAAAACCTAACATCCCCCAGCAAGTCTCCAAGGTCTATTTACATTTGTGATTTCAAACAAAAGAATTTACACAACATGAAGCTACCATCTTCAATGGTGGTGAAGCAAGGGAGTTGATTCATGTTACTATATCGGGGGACAGATTGTCGATGATATGCAGTAGTTTGCTTCAATTAAAACTATAACTATAAAACTTACTGGATACATATTTTACCACCCATTGAACACATCAAAGAAAACACGCAAATGAGTTTTTTATTAAAAAGTCAACATGTGAACATTTTCACATTGCCATGACACATACAGTAAGAAGACAAATGGACCATTCCCCATAAGAGGTGTACAGATTCATTTGTCTTGAAAGAAGAAAAACTGGCCAACCAGATTGTGCCACAACCTGGTAAGAATTTTCAATCTTAATCTGACTACTATTTAGCTTTTGCCAAAATCCAACCTGAGAGAAAAGGTATTTGAAGAAGGCAGTCTAACGGACAGGTTTATTATCCAGTCTGCTAAGAGAATTTGTATATATTCTAGTACCAAGTTAAAAAAGAAGAGTGCACGCTACATTTGCCCCCTAAAAAACAAAGTCATACAACGCTTTCTTGTAAGCTCTCAGATTTTATTCAGGGCCTATATAAGGAACAGATTGCAAAAAAAAAAAAAAAATTTCTGCTTTTTTCTGAAAAATCCTTATTAAGGACATTGTCCAGTGCATGGTTTAATGTCTATAATAAAAATGCTTTTAGATCCATTATTACCAGTACCATGAAAAAGTTCCTTTCTCAGCAACCACTATAATTATTGGGCTTTATGAGATGCTAATTATGAATTCATCATCATATTTCCCTTTTTCTCTTGGCTATCTGGCCATTCAGGACTACATTTAATGCTTAGGTCCTATAACCAAAGTAGCTAAGTAGTTACTTGTTTTCCTCCTACCCCCACCCCCCACAGTTTAAATTAGTTTTAATTTATATTTAAGCAGTCTTTTATAAATGTATCTTATATTAAAAGCTGTTTAACATCCTTTTTATTAGCAGGCCTTACAAAAGAATTAGACTACCACACTATGAGCAAAGCATTAAGGATTGTTATCACAACACACTGGGTAAGTTTCTATCCTAAGACAGACGTCTAAGGGAAGTAAAATGAGTCCTGCCTGGCAGGGGACTGAGAAGTAAGGTGCAATAGTCTGGATCTAGCTTGTTCTTCCAAAGTTCTATACGTTAAAGGCATAGTCCTAAGGATGGTGCTATCGGGAGGAGGTAGAATCCCAGGGAACCTAGTGGACAGTTGTTAGGTGACGGGATGTGCCCTTGAAAGAGACTGTGCAACTCAGCAGCATTCTTTCTATCTCTTTTACATCCTGGTCATAAGGTGATTTATTTTACTCCACCATATGCTCCTGCCAGGTTATACTGACTTATCATCACAGGTCCAAAATGACATAGGCAAATGATTATGGACTGAAACCTCCAGAACCGTGAGCTAAAATAACCCTTTTGTCTTTATAAGTTAATTATCTCAGATATTTCACTGTAGTAATGGAAAGCTAACATGGGAGTCATGCTATAGGAACAATGATGAAGGGATTTCCGCCTCAGTTTTTCTTCTCTAAAAGTACATTTGGACCACAACATAAATTCCTGACCAGGCAGATATTAATTTTATACAGATCAGAAAACATAACAATGAGTTCAACTACCTACCCTCACCTTTCACTCTCTCCCACACTGGCATAACCTGAAGCACTGCTATGAATGGGGCTTCTGTATACCAGGTGGGATAGCTACAAGGACCACAAAGACAACCTCTAACTGGGGAGAGTGGACACGCCTGCTTAAAAAATGAGACTACCCTGACTCATTCACATTTCTCACTGCAGCCTAATACATACACAATGCATATCAGAAGACTTTGAAACCTTTAAGCATGTAAGAGGGAAGGGGCAGAAAAAAGAGAAACTAGAAATTTCTAAGCACTAGAACAGTTGCTATGCCCACATTATCTTAGTTCATTTTCGTAGCACTTATAAGGGGTAGGTACTCCCATTTTATACAGGAGAAGGCTTTAGTTATGCGACTAATTCAGTTCAGCAAATGTTTACCAAATATCAAATTCCCAGGTATTTTCCATCCTATAACCTGTAGTGGTCCTGGCCCAGAGCAGCGTTCAGGATGGCGGTAGACCTCAAGTCTCCAGCCAGGTCTGTCTGACTTCACACACAGTTCTCCCATCACTTGACACTGCCCTCCTCTATCTGAGCAAAGCCACAGACATAGTGAGCCTGACAGAAACCCAGGAAAACCCAACTCCCTAAATAGCAGTCAATACCTTCCTCGTCTACCCCAAGATAATTGACTGGGGTCATATAGGAAAGACACTCTGTGTCACAAGTCTTCTGATGTAAAAAACAGAATCTGCTCAATATGGGGCCTAGAGGCCCTACAAAGCAGGCATCATTATAGCTCAGCAGGGATAAGCTACCTGGGGCAGGTAGAAAAATGGATTCTCTAGATTCTAGCCAGCTCAGCCCCTCTGGCCAAAAACCCTCCTATCATTCCTCTTGCCATTCTTGGCAGGCATTAATCCACACTTTGTGTCTTGATGGACTACTGGATTGAATTTATCTAATGCTAGCTTAGAACAGAGGTCACCATATGGAAATCCATTCCTCTCAAAATTCATAGGAACAAGCATGAGACTTCCAATCATATCCTTATCGATCATAATCAATGTGAACCTAGTCAGGAAACTGGTAATAAATTAAAGGCCACTCAATCAGCCACATCATCATATAGCTCTGGTCAAGGAAAGAGCAGAGTCTTTAGTCCCTCCCAAAATACTGGAGCATGAATGCGCCACAACGCCCGGAGATGCCAAGGTATAGCAGCCCAGCTCAACAAACACAGATGGAGCAGCTGCTGTGCAAAGGCACTGAGCCAGGCCCTGCAATGGCATAAGGACTTGAATGATACAGTGGCTCCTGATTCAGGGGCAAGAAAAGGTGCATAAGGCAAATCCATAAATTACTATAATGTGAGGCTTGATGTGAGCTTCACGCAAGAGGATGTGGAAAGAGGGGAAGACCAGCAAGAGCAGCTGCCACTGAGAACCTAGAGGAGAAAATGGAGACATGCTCTGAAGGTTGAGGACAACTCTTTTTCTTACCTTTTTCCTTGCTTTACATTTTCTGAACATGACAGAAATATATAACTGTTATGTTTTTAAAATCATACATTAAGTAATTATTTAATCACCCAATAATCCCTATAATTACCACCTCACTTCAAGGATAATCATTAACCAGGCATAGTTTCCTAATTTTTTCTCTCATATACTCACTTACACTTATAAGTACTTATAATTTTTTAGAAGTACGATCATACCATGCATACTGTTCAGAAGTGAGACCCTGTCTCAACCCACAAACAAACAAACAAACAACTATACTGGGCTGGACATGGTGGCATTTGTTTGTAATCCCAGATACTTGGGAGGTTGAGACAAGATCACAAGTGTGAGACCAGCCTGGGCAATTTGGTGAGAATTTGTCTCCAGAAAAAGGAGTGGGGAGATGTACATATGATAAAGTACACATACACTGTTAGGAGCATGCTTTTTATCACCTTGAATATTACTCTGTGGTAGCGCACATACATCTACTTCCTTTCTCAGCAGTGTCACAGCATCCTACTGCAATGGAAATAAATTGATACAGGTTTTTTTGGTGGTACTGAAGACTGGACCTGTACTAGACAAGTACTTCCCATGAGGTACATTGCTCCACACCTTTTTCTGGAGAAAGGTTCTCACCAAACTGCCCAGGCCAGACTCAAACTTGTGATCCTCTTGTCTCAGCCTCCCAAGTAGCTGGGATTGCAAATATATGCCACCATGTCCAGCTCAGTATAGTTGCTTGTTTGTTTGCTTAGACAGCACCTCACTATGCAGTTCAGGCTGGCCTTAAACTATGTAGCCCAAGTGATTCTCTTGCCTCAGCCTCCTGAGTGCTGAGATTACAGGCATGTACCACCATACCTGGATCGATATAGTTTTTTGTTTTGCTTTGTTTTGGGGCGTTGTTTGTTTTGAGGCAGAGTCTCAGGGTCTGGCTACATTGCCCAGGCTGGTCTCAAACTCATGAACTCAACTGATTCTACCTCTTCAGACTGAGTACCTGGGATTCTGAACATGTGTCATCATGCCCAGCTCTCAAAAGTGGTTTTAACAGGCAGAAATCTGACTCCTACCCAATAGCCATTGCATTTCATTTCTAAACTAACATCCTGCCTCTTTCCCCACATGATAGCAAGGTGAGGAGATCAAGGGGGCTGGCAATAATGCCTTGGAAATGAGTGGACCCTGCTGTGTGGGAAGAAGGTGACAAGGACATTAAAGGTTATAAAAACCAAGATGAGGGCTGATGGGCTATTGGCCTCACTCTTTGAAGCAATACAATAGGCTGCAGAAATTGGGGGAAATCAATGAACCATGCTGGTGAGCAATTAAATATTAAGTTCTGTCCTGAGAAAAAGATAAAGAAGGAGGGGCCACAAGGCTGTGGGAAGGAGCTGCCAGAGAGGGGAGGACCACAGGGAGCAGGTGCACCAGTCAGCTCTATCGTGGACAAACACTTGGCACCAGCAAAGAAGGGAAAACTTATCTGGAAGTGTAGTTCAGAGGCTTTAATCCACGGTCCGCAGCCGCCATTGCTTTAGGCCTGTGTCAAGGCAGAAACGTGAGGAGGAGCAGGGCAGAGGAGAGCATTTCACCTCACGGCAACTAGGGAGCAACTAGGAAACAGAGGGAGCAGGGAAGATCAGAGAGAGAGGCAAGGGCCAGGGACAAGAATGCACCCTCCCGGGTCATGCCCCAGAGACCCGCCTGCTCCTCCTCCTAATGGCAGCGTATCCCGCATTCCCCGAGGGGCTCATCCCCCGAGGGGCTCATCCGTGGATTAAGCCTCAGGGACAGCACCCCGTGATCTAACGACCTGTCAGAAGACTTATCTCTGAGCATGTGAATCATTTGGGAAACATGCTAGCTCTAAACTCTCATCATATGTAAGAACCCGAAAGAGTCTCAGGATATAGGAGGAAGTGGGCTAAAGAGAATACCTTCCCCTTTGTACCAAGGTCCCAAATAACAAGGAAGGGAAAGACCTCCTCAAGAAAAGGTTACCAGGCCACCCTCTCCCCACTCCCAACTAGCAACATGTGGCAGGTTTACCCATCCACTGCCAGGCACCCACTTTCTGCTCCTAAAATCCAGCTGAGGCAATTGGTACCCGTGTCTGTCAAAATTTGTGTATTTCCCTGCTGAGCCTAGAGCGGTGCCACTTCTCCAAGTTCTACCTTCCGTCCTCTCTTTCCAGGTGGAGCAATTATTAAAATGCCTGTTGAGCTGCTAATGCTGGAGCCCAGACTCCTCTGAAAAGATGACACAGAATCTGACCCTCTGCTTCCTGCTGCTGCTCTTCCCACAACGGTCCTTTCATTCACTCGTTCAACAAACATTTGCTGACTGCTGACTACATGCCCTTTCCTTTTTGTTATCCCTCTGACAAAGAACAGTGAAATCAAAAACACCATGAAACATTTTGAAAATCCAAACCATCCTGGACAGATGATTGGCTGAGAATAAAGCCTTTCTAATAAGTGCTGTTTCATTCCCCCTAGGAACACATGCCCTCGTCCTCCAATGCTACAGCTCAGCTTATTCTACCAGAGAAGCACAGTGTAATCTGTGGAGCCAGCTTCACCAGCCCACCCAGCTCCTGTCCATCAGCTCAGTTTCCAGGAACAACTTCAGAGGCAGTGACAGGAAGAGTGTCGAAGAGGCCTACTTCCCATGTGTATCAACCCCATGCTCTGCTACCTGGGCTCCCAGCTAGATGCCTCTACCAAGCGGATGTGCCCAAGGCCACCTTTCAAACAAGACTTGCTGTACACAGCAGGCAGCCCACAGCTTCTTTGCCTTGGTTACAGAGAGCCACTTCGCCCAGTCACGATTCTCTAGCCAAGTGTGTAACCAGTGACTGAACAAGGTATAGGTATTTAAATACAAATCATTTCAGCCAAATGCAAGACAATCTGAACAACCATATTTACTCCAAAACTCCACGCCTTCTTTGGGCTTTCATCATAGCTTGCATATTGACTTCTTCCTCTGTTCAATCCTGCTTCCTACCCTTCCTTTCATAAGGATTAATCCAGAGTAAACATACTGTACTCAAACCATTATCTCATCATCTGCTTCAGGAGAACCCAACACCCATCACTTACCAAAAACTTTCAGTCTTATGAAAACTTGTTACACTATATTGATGGCAGAATTCCGAGCTCTGGTATGCTGGAACACTATCTTGGAAGAAGGAAGCAGCAATAATAAATATCCCCTCTGTGACTCCCCAAAAGACTTTGTGAACTGAAATTAACAGTGGGCAAAGATTAAAAGTGTCCAACACAACTCACCAAACATGATCATGCCTTAGCACATTCTACTCTACTCAAGTCACTGGTTTACATTTACTACCTTTCCCTCAAACCCCTAACTCCCCACACTCAGTAAACGTCCGGCCTACATCACGGAGCAGACAAAAGCTATCAGGTGGGAGCTCCCTGGTCCCCACTTCCAAGGGGACAGAGTCCACCTTCTCAAGAACTGTATCTCTTACCTGCCCTCTCTCCAGAATCTTCACCTGTCCTATGTACTACAAGCTTTCCATCAGCATTTACACTTAGTCTCCAGTTTCTCCTTTGTTAAAAAAGATCAGTTGTTAATTTCCTATCATCTTTTGTTTTGAAATTCTGTATTATTATACTTATTTTCACTTTTAAAAAAAGAGTTCATCAGCAGATAAATAAATAAACAAGTTTACCCATATAATGGTATATCCATGCAATGGCTTATTATTCATCCATAGAAGAAGGTATTTACACATGCTGTAAAATAGATGAATTTCAAAACTACTACACTAAGCGAAAGAAGCAGGATACAAAGAGTCACATAGTATGAGTCCATTTATATGAAAAAATCCAAAAAGGGAAAATCATATCAAAAAGGTAGAGAACGGGGAATAACTGCTTAATAGGCACAGTTTCCTTTTGAGGTGAAGAAAATGTTTTGGACTCAGAGCACTAACTACAGCACAACACTATAAATGTGCTAAATGCCGCTGCACCATTTGCTTTAAAATGGTTACTTCCTTATTATATGAATTTCACCTCTACTTAAGAAACAAAGACAAAAAAACCTCTCTAGGCCCTTCTGGGTATCACCTTTCCTCATTTCCTTTCATTTGTCTTATACTGACAGACTTCACAAGGGTTGTCTACCCTGGCAGTGTCCACCTCCCCACCTCCCACTCACCCCAAGCCCACACCACCCCACTCCCACCCTGTAACAGCTGCTGCTGCTTTGCACTCCTCACCTCAGGAGGTATCTTGTCACAGAGGAGCAGAACTGACACCAACATGCAGAACGGTGGCTCTAAAGGACTCCATCCTGACTTCCAGGACACTGCCCACCTAAGATCCGCAGCTCCTCTAAAGGCTCACCCTTGCCAGGTTCTTGTGCCATCTTATCCTCTCCTACCAACTTCTGAGAACTAAACTCTCTCCAGACACAATCTTGGCTCTCTCCTAGGGCTCCTTACATAGTTCCCACCTTCCCAACTGCTATCTAGACATACATGCTTGGGGTACATAAACACATAGTGTGCAGAAATAAAGCCAGAAGGAATTACTAGATAATAAAGCACATTGCAGAGCCTTATAATTAAAACAGCTTTTAACTGGCATGTGAACAAGCAGAGTGACCCACAGAACAAAAAAGAAAACTGAAAAACAGACCCAAATGTATACGGAAATTTAGTGTACAAAAGAGAAGCATATCTCAAATCTGTGAGGAGAGAGAATTTTAAATAAACAGTATGGGGATAATTTAACAGACATACTGAAAAAGATAAAATTCACTCATTCCTATGTCTACATATCAGAAGAAACTTAAACAAGCCAGGTATTTAAATATTAAAAAATGCATCCATACAAGTATCAAACAACAATTTGCAGTATAACAACTATTGGTGAATTCTTACAGTTCCATCGTCTCTAATGTTCTTTTAAATTATTATTTTCTTATTCCTTTTAATGATTTGATCAGTCTTCTATTCTTACATCTGGTAATCTGGGCAACTTCACTGAAGATAACAGTACATAGTATAACAATCACTGTTAATTCCTATCATTTGGTTTGAAACCCCATATCATTGTTAATGTGCTGGCTTTGTTTTGTTTGTATTTTGCTATTGTTCTTTTTTTGTACTATTTTCTTTAAAATTACATATATATAAACTGCTCCATAACCTGGAAGCAGTGACTAACTCTCCTAAGTATGATTCAAAATCCAGAAGCAATAACAAAAATATTAGTAAGTTTGATTATACAAAAATAAAAAAAATTTATAAGAATTAAAAATTCATGGGCAAAATATAAGGAAAAAAAAGAAATGACAAACTGGGAAAAGTATCTGCAGCAATATCATAGATAAAACATTAATATCTCTAACAAAAAGAGCTTTTAAAAATAAAGAACAAATTATACAAAAAGCAATAGGCAGTCCACAGAAGAAGAAATACGATGCCCTTTAATCACATGACAAGATGGTCAGCTTTGTTCATAATGCTAGGAAAATAAAACTACAATAGGATATTGTCTTTCACACATCAGTTTGTAAATCACACTCCGCAAGTCAGTCCAGGGAAACAGGTGCCTGCATACAGATTCTAGGGATGCAAAATGGTACAGGCCCTACAGAGGGAAATTTGGCAATGTTTATTAAAATTATAACTGCATTTACTCCTTGGCCCAGAAATTTGACTTCCAGAAACTGATTGCAAAGACATAATGGCAACAACCCTGAATGAGCTTGGAAGTATATTTCTCTCCAGAATCTCTAGAAAGGAACAAAGCCTGGCTAATAACTGGGCTTCAGGCTATGAGGCCCTGAGCAACAAGTCCAGATAACCAGTGCCTAGACTTTGACCTACACAAACTTTGAGATAATACATGAGGTGGGATTTTGGGGTATCGGCAATCAAACTCAGGGCCACGTGCTGGTTGGCAGGCACTGTGCCACTGAGCTACATCCCTGGCCCCATGAAGTGGTTTTTAAAGACACCATGCTCATGCTTTTAGTAATTTCTTTCAAGACTGTAATTAGCAATACAACAGCCTAAAGACAGCCCAGAATAAGTGGGCCACGGGAGACATGGCCACCTAGTTTGGCTGTAGTGTAAGGCAGGCATAGCTAAGGACTTAGAACAGCTGAGGTTTGTGAAGCCAGCTTTCTCTACCTAATCATCCAATGGGGGTATGGGAATAAAAGCTTAGGAGTAAGGTCAAGGTGGGAAAGACCTGGCAGACTGCACTGCCAGTGGATTAAGAGAATATGATCACTGAGATTATAGATTTACCCTCAAATATCCAAGTCCTTTTCTGGCACTCTCACATTAAACGGAATGTCCTTGAAAGGGGGGTCAGGGGAAAAGGTAGCCTGGTATTTGGTACAAATTTCTCTTTTGTAAGTTTGCCTTTTATGTAAGTCTATTTCTGCAGACATTTGAATCCAACTGTGATATTTGAATAGTTTTTTAAAAGTACATTCTGTTTACTTGCAAAAGGAGGGAACCCTTGGCCTCTTCTATAAGATAAGCAAAATGGGAAGAGGATGTAAGATGCCCTACTTACTTCTCTCCAGAAGGAACCCAACCCCATCTCTAGCCCAATTGCTGTGTCCAACAAGGAGCAGACTTTTGTTCAGAGAGCATCACAGGTGGAATAGGCACAGCACCAAAACACAGAAAGCAAAACTGTCTCATCCCTGGGCTCAAGGGGAATATGAAAACAGGAGCTTCACAGTGACTGATACAAGCGAAGTATTTTTTATCCTACAGTTTTGTTGTCTCTGATGACTTTATTCAGGCCTCTGATCAGCATGACTCCATTCTTTAGAAATGTATTCTATGGAAGTTTTAAAAATATATTATGAGATAAATCAAGTTCCAACACAAGAAAGAGCAAGTACTGTTGAGCAAGCATGGCCCGCAACACTTCAGAGCTCAGTTAGCTCATTGCTCTCCCTGCCCTAACTCACTTCCTGCACCTGAAAAGGTCTGGACAATGTAATTCACACAACACCCCCTCATAAAAGTGTTCCGTGGGTTCATGACATTCAGTGGAGGAGCTCCAAACTTACTTTCTATCCCTCACCCATCACACTGGATTTTTAAACTTGTACTTTCAACTGTATATTTACTATTCATGGTGAGAGGCATATTTTCTTCAGTTTGCCCCAAATTCAGGGTCTAGGTTCAAGTGATGCTGTCAGGTTCTACTGACCAGAACTTGTTGAACCAATCCACATACTCCCCACTGTCTTCACCCTACAGGTTTAAGTGCTTTCCACCTAGAGACACTCAGTCCACATTGCGATTAAATAATTTTCCTTCTCTGGCCTTAATCTTCCATATCAGAGACTCCTGTTTCCCCCTACTATCCTCACACCACATAGCACCCACATCTGCTGTGGATGTGTGAGGATCGGGGGCAGTGTTCTCCTCAGGAAGTCAGTCCTGGTTCACCAGTCGAAACATGAAGGAGGGAGGTATGTTACAGAAACCAGTCCTCACCTGGTGAAGGAGAAATTTCTGCCAGGAATATAGTAAATGATGCTATTTATTTTCTCTTCCTGCTGGCAAGTTGACACACTGGAAGCATTTCCGAACAACCCACTTTGAACATGACTTGTATTTCCATGATGAGTGAAAGTAGAAAAGAAACAAGAGTCATTTGGAAAAACCACTGGAAACCTCAAAAGAGAAAGGAAAGCCCTGCCACAGAAACCCCATGCTGCTTAAGGATAAAAAGCTAATACAGAAGAATTTACTCCTTCACTGATGAACAAATATTTACTGAACAACAGGTGTGAGACAAGCACTGTCCTAGGCCCTGAAGATCTAGATGTGAGCAAGATAGACCAAAATTTTGTTCTCTTAGAGATAATATTCTTGTGTAGAAATAGACAATAAACAATACAAGTAAAATATATAACATTGGCATTTATGTACTACGGAGCAAAGTAATGCAGGGAAAGCTAAATAAATGCTAGAAGAGGAAAAATGCTTTTTAGAGAATGAGTAGGGAAGGTGTTGTTGAGAACGTCACTCTTTTGGGGGAACAATTTTAGATTTAAAGAAAAGTTACATTGACAGTATAGAGTTTCTAGAATTTCCATATACCCCTCACACAGACTCAGTTCCCCTCACGCTGTCATCCCACCTGACCCTGGTACATTTGTCAAAACTAAGAAACCAACATTGGTACATTACTATTTATTAAGCTCCAGGCTCTTCGTGTTTTACCAGCTTTTCCATCAATGACCTCCTGTTCCAGCCTCCAATCCAGAGTAGCAGAATGCAGTTAGGTATCATGTCTTCTCTTGTTTACAGTTTCTCAGCCTTCCCTCACTGATCATAAACCTGGCCATCTGTGGAGTATTCGTAAGGTACTTTGTAGAATACAAACATAAAACCTCAAGTTGTGTCTGTCTGGTGTTGTTCTCATAACCAGACTGGGGTTACAGGTCAGAGAAAGAATACTACAGAGGTAGAGCTCCCTTGTTCTCTCATCGTATCAGAAGGTTCATCACATCCACAGCCCAGCACTGGTCATGCTACCTTTAATCACTTGTACTCTTGGTCCACGTAGTACTACCAAGTTTCTGCATTAAAAAGTTACTATTTTCCCTTCATAAAATCTTTTTAAATGTTTTTTTTTTTTTTTTTTTGCGGTACTGGGGATCGAACTCAGGACCCTGCGCTTGCTAGGCAAGCGCTTATTCCACTGAGCTATATCCCCAGCCTTCCCTTCATAAAATCTATTCTGTAGAAGTGAGTCTCTAATTCCACCCGTTCTCAAAAGATTAAATTCTATCTTTTTGTATGGGTAGTATCTATATCTAGATAGACAGATGATAGATAGATAGATAGATAGATAGATATTGGAATTCTTCTGTAAGAAAGACCTTTTCTCCCTTATTTATACAATTATTCATTCATATGAGTTGGACTCATGTATACTTATTTTATACTTGGAGCTATAATCAAATACTATTGCCATGGTTTGGATAAGATTTAGGAGCACACCCCAAAGGTTTGCGTGTTGGAAGTTTCTCCCCAGAGGCAATGTTAAGGAGTAGCGGGACTTTTAAGAGGTGTCTAAGGAACCAGAGGAGGAAGATGAGGGAGGAAGAGGAAAAAGAAATGGAAAAACAGAGAAGGAGAAGGAAGAGACAGAGGAGGAAGAGGAAGAAAAAGAGTTTAGTGAAATTTAATTTCATCATTTAGCATGTTTCTTACTTTTCTCTTGTTGCTGAGAAAAAATAACCCGACACCCAAAATTAAGGAAGAAAAGGTTTATTTAGCTCACAGTTTGTAGAGGTTTCAGTCCATAATCAGCTGGCTCCAAGGCAGGGTGGCACATGGCAGAGGAGTTCATGGCAGTGGAAGATACCAAAAGCAACAAGAGTAAAAAGGGAAGAGCGCAAGTATCAGTCTTTCTGTCCCTTATACTGTACGTAGGCTGCCCACCCCTAGGGTGGGTATAGCACTCACACCCATAAGCCCATCACTAAACAATAGATCAATCACAAACTCTATAAGCCTGCCCTCATGACTGCATGAGGCTTTGGGGGTACATCTAGACACGAACCATAACAGGATGCTACCCCAGAAAGAAATCAATTTTGGTTTTTTTGGTGAGTTTCTGCAAGATGGCTGTTATAAAAGTGCAAGACTGGCCCCTTTTTGTTCCTTGGCTTCCTGTCTTGCCATGTGACCTGTCTCTCCCACATGCTCCTTGTCATTGTGATGCCATCTGATATGAGATCCTCACTAGAGCAGAGCTGATGCTGAAGCCATGCTTTTGAAGTTCTAAAACTGTGAACTAAATAAACTTCTTTTCTTTATAAATTTCCCAATTAAGTACTTGGTTATCACAATGGAAAACTGACTAAGGTAACTACCTCACTTACTTAAATTATCCCAGCTTTTGCCATCGGAGGAGGAGATCGCTTCCAAATAAAGACAGAAGGAAAATGAGGCCATCATTTACAAAGCTTTCTAGGAGAAGGACATGCTAGGTCCCAAGGCCAGAGTAACTAGAAGAGAGACCACAGAATGGAGAATATCAGCAAATGAGTCAGAGGCAACAGTGAGCCTCATCACAGGGCTATGCAGGGTATGGAAGGGACTAACTCTTCTTTCCATAAGAGGGAAAACCAAAGAAGATTTTTGAGCACAGAAAGATATGTAAAAGGATCACTGGCTGCTGTGCTGAGAACTGACTTCAAGTGATAAGGGCAGAAGGGAGGTCAGTTAGGAGCTACTAAAATATTCCAAATGAGAGACAAATAACAGTAGCTATAGAAGGTAATGAGAAATGATTATATTCTAGATATATTTTTGAAGACAAAGCTGTTAGGATTTTCTGTTAAATGTTTTGGTGGGGTGTTAAAGAGGGAGTGGGGTCAAGAATGCTCAGTCTTTGACTCAAGCAAGTGAAAGGACAGTTACCATTAACTGAGGCAGGGAAAGTTAAGGGAACTTGTTGTAGACACTTTTAAGTTTGAGATGCTCACCCACACAGAAGTTGCCAAGTGTCCTGGCAGATGAATGTGGAGTTCAGAGAAATCAAGGTTGAAGACTTCAAAAAAAATTTTTTTTGGAGTCACCAACACACAGATGAGTTGTAACACCATTAGACTACAGTGCAGATAGAGAAGAGCACAAGTACAGAGACTCAGCTCAGGGACACTCTGGCACCAGAGAAGTTAAAACTTCTTTGCCTGTCCTTTAATCAGAGGCAAAATTAACCAAGTTTTTCTCATCTGCTATGTACCTAGTAATACTTTTCTGAATTCCAGAACCCTCAGGACTTCCTATACGCAGCTTTAATTCCTTGGTCTCTCTGCAGCTCTCTACCCCCAGGCTGCTCCCATGCTGTTGTATACCTGACATCATTAGACAGACATTACTATAATTTTTCCTTCCCACATGGAAAACCCTTTCCATTCTATCTCATCAAATGCCAGCTTTTTTAAAGCCACAACTAATGCCCTATATTCTCTGAAATTTCACTTAATACTTTGACTTGCAATGAATGAGCAGAAGCAGCCCTTGTATGCCAAAGTCTAACAACCCCGAGCCTCTGCAACACCTGCTGTTTGTACAACAAAATATTTGTTATTTATTGACTTGTGTGGCCTACAAAATTTACCTATAAATGCCACAGTTTCCTTTAACAACAGCATATCAGCCTTTTCTGTTCCCCTAACAATACCCTTTTACAAGTACCAGCCACATACCAAGTGTCCCATAAATGTGTGTATTGTTTCATACCAACTCTGTTATTCAATCAGTCAGTAAGCACTTTGAGGTAAAAAATCATTTTTTCTTTCTCTTCAACCTGGTCAGAGAGAGAGCCTCCATCTGGTTGGTACAGATCTGGACACACATAAGCAAAAACTCACTGCATACTATCAAAGAGGTTAATGACAATGTCCTCACCCCCTGAGGACCATACAATTGTGAAGCAAAACACCGAAAACATGTGCTCTGCACTGGCTTCCCTATCTCATTTGAATCCACTTATTTCCTGGTCAATGGAGAAGTACTGAAGGACTACATAGAGAGGAAACCCCAGGCGTATAACTTGTGCTGTAAAACCAGAGTGAGAGAGACTCAAAACCACGGTGAAATGAAAGCAGCCCAGAGACAAAAAGTTGCCCTGCTGAGATGCTGGGCAAAAGAATGAGAATGTTCTTCTATACTGCAAATCTTTCTAAGGATATGATCAGAGAATACATATAAATATATACAAGGATGCTTACTTAATAATTATTTACAACAGTAAAGAACTGGAAGCCACCCAGTGCCCACAAGAATAATTCACTATAATTTGGTATGTTCATACAGCACCTAGAAAATGTTCACTGTATGCCTAACAATGTGTCATTGGCTCTGACTTTCAAAATTCCATGTCTAAAAGGAAAATACCTGCCTCAAAATAGCAAGTACAGCATGACAACACTTTTGTGAAAACAAGTGAAAAACACAGCCACAATGATAACTTTATAGCCCAATAGCGGGATTTGGGTGATTTTGTTGTTGTTTTTGTTATTGTTTGCCTTTGTGTTTTTCTTTATTTTGCATATTTTCTGCTTTGAAAACATATTACTCCATCAGCAGGCCAAACATAATCCATTTTAAAAACAAATATGTAAGAGCCAAGTTTTCAACTATCTAGGCATCTGACTGCCAGCCGGCTCTTACTTCCACTGTAAAATACAAGAATCCTAAGATCCAATACTCCTTGTCACTTCCCCAGCCCCACACAACACCCAAGACAGAGGAAACCAATAAAACTTCAGAACAAGAACTTCTTAAGGGAAAGGTCCTGTTGTGTTGAGCTTTGGTGTCCAACCCTGGAACTTTCAACACCATTAGGCATATATTTAAGTGCTAAGTAAACACTAAACACACAAGGAAAAAATTATGATGAACTGAGAAGGCACATCTACCACTAATGCCATGACATCACCCCGCCCCAAGCTTTCTCCACCCTACTCTAGTACTGGGGGCTTCCACTCCTGTATCTGGGCGTCCATCTCACAGGTCCATCAGAGCTCTTAGAATAGATAAATGGTGACTTTCTGCACCATAGCTTTCATCCTTTGCCTTCTTTTTGTTTTCTCACTTCTTAAAAGGTAATCTTGCCTTTCAGCCAGTACAATGAGCATCAGTGAACCAGGTGCCAGTCAGTCTACAGAGAATCACTGAGAGAATAAATTTGAATAATAAAAGCCAGGACAAGTCTATACCTTGGAGAAAAGCCTGGTATAGTACCTTCAATTTAGAACCTCATTTCACTGGCTAATGCATTCGTTGGAGGCATTAGCCTAATTTTTGCCAGGAGAGTCCACAACACAATAGTACTAAACATGGGCACAGAGGACCCTGCTCGACTCAGAGACAGAGTACGGAGAATAAAATTAGCAGCACTGCAGTTCTGGTGCAGAGGAAAGCAAATCCTTATCACCAGCCATGTTTAGAATGAAAAACATAAGAACACACAGGGAAGACAGCACAAGCATGAAGTTCAAGGGAAGCCAGGACAAGGGTCCAATGAGCACTTATGGATGGAGAAAGTTAATTTCAAGGGACCTTCAAAAAATGTACTCCAACAACAGATCTTGTCATTCCCAAGCCCTATCTGCTGTACCCTGGGAAGGCACCCAAACCTCCCAACAAGTCAGTTAGCTGAGGTCAGAAACAAGAGGAGAGGAAAGCCCTCAGAGGCTAGTGTCTCTGTTCCACAGACTCTGCACAGACCCCACAACACACAAGCATTTCCTACAAGATCTTCTTGGTAGCTGGGTTGGTCCAGTTTGGATTTGTCGGAAGTCTTTCCCTACACGTCAGCCCCACTGCACCACGAGCCATTTGGCTCAGGCCTTGAGAGTGGGGCTCTACGAAGAGGGAGGCAGCAAAAAGGTCCCTAAGGAGAGACTCTGCAGGGGCCTCGTGGCTCCCCCTCCTCCCTGCCCCACTGTTCAACAGTGGCTGAGCCACATCTCCCTCGTTAGCCAGGCTGGGGAAGCCACTTCCTTCTTTTGTTCTCACAGAGCGGTGGCCAGCATCCTGCTTTCTCTGCCCCTCCAGGCTTTTCCTTGTCTCTCATTTCCCAGAGACTCACTCTGCCCTCTTCTCTCTTAGCTGGGTTTCTTGACTTTGGTAGGGATGGGTGAGAAGAAGTCAAAGTATAATCAAGAATTTATAGCCAATGATTTTCGAGAACTTACTGTTCCTTTTCCTTTCCCCTTCCCTACCAGAAGACAAAGGAGAGCCTAATGTCACCAGTAACTCACTTTCAACGTTAGTGCTGGCAGTCAACACCTTGTCAAGTGACCTTGACATGTCCACTCTGTAATGACAGGAACAAGAACAAGTACACACCCAGGTCCTGCGAACAGATGTGTTTAACTGTTTATTTGAACAGACGCTCCATGAGGCTGTGGCACTTAAGGCCAAGGCATTCTGTTATGTCCTCACTGAACTTAACACAGTAATAGGTACATGGCAAGTACTCAACTTAGCTCTTCTCACGAGTCTCCCCATTAAGGCTCTAGGATGTTCGAGACTATCTAATTACTAGAGGCTAACCCCTGAGGAGAGGAAAATGTTGCTGGGGTGGGGGGACACCCCGACTCCACCCAGTGGCATACGCAATGAGGGGAGCAGTGCAGAGGTAGGAAGACAGGACTTGTTCTTCATACATACAACCTTCCTGTCAAAATTTACTGGATGGCAGGAATCCTAGATCCGTGGGTGAGGACTGAGTCATGTTATGAATATCCTTTTTCTAAGCAGCATGTGAAAAACTCTATGTCAGAAAGAGAAGGTAGGGAGGAGGGCACAATATGCAAGGCAAGTGGTGGTCTGGAATTGGAAGCACAGATTTCATTCTAACGCTAGAGCAGCCTCCTCAAATGGTAGGGATCAATTCTGGAAGAAGCTGCGTAGCGGCTAGACTATGGCTTTGGATAGTCAAAATACCAGTGTCATGTAACTGTATCATCATAGTGTCGATCATTTCCCTGTAAGAAGCATATCTTCCCATAACCATAAATCAATTCCTCACTGCAATTTTAGAAATCTATGCCCGTCCCCCCAAATTCTGCTATTACCAGAAACTCTAAATGCTAGGCAATAGAAGCATAATTAGGGGAGATTCTGAATGGTGCCCTGAGGCAGGCCATACTGGAACAGGGTAGACAGGAGTTATATACACTTAGGAAGCTCATTTAGGGAATGGGTTGTGCATAATGCATGCAGGCCCTCGAGTGCAGACACTCCCTCCCCATGGCCTGCTCCAGGGCAGGCTTCGAGCTGCAACACTGGCAGATGGCTGCCCTGGTGGCAATTGTGCATGCTCTAATGGCCACCTCCTCCCACCCACCCTTGAGCACCAGTGGACATTACCCCCAAAGAGTAGTGCTTTTCCCTGGGGAAGGTAAACATTTCCATCAGAAGGCAGAAGCCAGCACAAGGCAATTTCTCTCTATGCAGGGAAAAGGAGCTGCAAATATAAAGTTGCTCATTCAAAAGAGACAGATGATCTCTGCAAGCTGAGTAGAGCCAAACCGTCCGTAAAGGGTTTGCACATCCATCAGCACAAGTGGCTGGGGGGGAGGGGGTATGAACACGGAAGGCCCACTCAGGGCTCAGGAATCTGGCCTCAGAAGCCAGGCTTCTTTTCACTGGGGCTCCAGCTGAACCAAGGGCGCAGCAAAAGCTTTGATTTCCAGCAGATTCTCTCTCCCCTATCCAGGTCCTTCCAAGCCTCACGATCTATACTCAAGGTCTCCACTTCAAGCCTCTGTATTCACAAGCTTTCTAGGATAGTTCACTGTTAATCTTTAGCCAGACACATCTCCCTCCTACCATCCCCACTTTTTGGTCACGTGTAACTAAAAGAGAAATGACAGTTCGCTAGTCTTATGCCTAAAATAACCTATAAAGGAATATGGTTTGTGAACTCCCCCTTCTGTAATACAATACATAATTCAGAGCTTAGCCATTTGTCACAGTATTGAGTAATCCATATGCATCCCTAGGGTCTGACAATAAAATTTGTAAATCAATAGCAAAAAGTAGTATACCTTAGCCGCTGAGTTAAAATACAAAGAACAGTTTTTAGCATTGATTTTTTTTTTAACTTAGAGAATGTGGGCTTCTAAGGATAAATACTTGTAAGAGAGTTATAAGCGAGAATGGATACTTTCCAGACCCCCCTAACAGCTGACATCAATGTAAAAATAAAAACTCCAAGACTCACATTCTCCCACTGATAATAATGGCTTTCTTCTACAAAACCTGCTATTAGCATGACAGGGATGGCCACATCAGTCATAAAAAAAGCACATGTACCTTCTGCGTTCAAGAAAAGCAAGCAAAACACCTGCTTTGTGCAACAGCATGCCACTTAAAACAGGAAAGAAAATAATAAATTATTGCGACACTGGCTATGAACTTATTTTTCTTTCTTCTGGATGATCAAACTGTGAGCGTAGGGGTAGGCACTGCAATCTGAAAACATATTGCCATAGTGATTCGGGCTTAGATCAAGGGATAAAGCAGGCAGAATTTCAATTATATTCCAAAGAGCACAGACAAGTGCCCTGTTCACCCAGACCTACAGAGTTCTAATGCCAAATGAGCGCCTTCTTCCTAGTTGCTGTCTGGCACTGCTACATGATCAGGCCTGGGGAGGGGGCCTGCACGGTTATCTGACCAGTTATCTTCCTAGAGCAGAACTCTCCTCAGGATGCAGCAGGTATGCAGGGGCTAAAGAGGCAGGCACTGGGATCCCTCGGTAAAAACTGAAGGGTAAGAGCAGGTCAGGTGTTACCTGCTATGCCAGGGGCATGGCAACACCCTGGTCAGTTATTTCTTTACCTAATAGATCACCTGCATATCCACTCCTTTGAACTTTTTATTCTGAAATAATTTTAGACTTAAACATAAAATTTGCACAAAAAACTTCTCATACATCCTTCCATAGATTCCCCCAATATTACCATCTTACATAAGTATAGAATGATTATCACAACTGAGAAATTAACATTGATAAAATGGGAGCAACTAAAGTAGATACTTTATTCAGATTTCACCAATTTTTCTTTCTTCCAGAATCTAATCTAAAAAACCACATTGTATTTAGCTGTCATGTCTCCAACCTGTAACAGTCCTCAGTCTTCATCTTTCTTGACCTGAACACACTTGCAAAGTACTGGTCAGTTATTCCACAGATAATAACTCAATTCTGGCTTTTGTGATGTCTGTCCATTTTTAACACAACACAAAGAAAAGTAGTTAACATTTATTGAGATGTAACTGTACACTTGACACTACAGTAAACACTTTATGTGCACTTTATTTCTAGTTAAAATAACCCTCTGAAATAGGTTTATTACTATCTTTATTTTACAGATGAGTATATTTCATGAAACCTTAGTAGAATTAAGTAACTTTAAAAAAAAAACATAGGAGCTGGGGATATAGCTCAGTGGAATAAGCGCCTGCCTAGCAAGCGCAGGGTCCTGAGTTCAATCCCCAGTACCGCCAAAAAAAAAAAAAAAAACAAAGTAAAAAAAAACATAAAAAAAAATTAAGTGACTTGCTCAAGGCTACCTAGCTGTTAAAGACACAACCAACATGTGGACCCAAGTAGACCCATTCTACACACCATGCTATCTGCTACAGTCAAGGCGCCATAACATAAACCAAATGCCAAAATACAACCTGCACTTTGTTCTCTATTTCCTATCTGAAAGACTTAACACACTGAAGAAAGGGCATTCTAGAGACTTTCTCTTTTTGCCAAAGGAGACCAACTTCTTTCCTTTAATTTCTCAAGTTTACCCAGACAATCACAGATTTCTTTCTCTTGACAAAAAGCACATTCTTAGACTACAGACAAAGAAGAGGCCACTGTTCTCCTGAGACCACACTCTGCAATGATAACTAGACAAACGGGAAATACATCAACATGAAAGTGTGCTTAAATTGAGGGAACTCTTCCAAGGCCTTTATAAATATACAGATACACAAAAGTCACAAAATAAACAAAGAAAAAGGAAAATATATCCACTAGAGTTGCTCCTTTTCCAATTCATGCCCAGAAATATCTAATGATGGACAACACAAACTGGTTACCTCCTCCTTACCATGAGGCTCTGAGAAAGCTGAGACATAAACTATTCATACAGCACTGGAGGTATGAGTCAAAACCTGTGCGGATGGAAGATAGGCCAGGAAAACTCCAGCTGCACTCCAGGATTTGTTTCAAATGCTGTGACTTTAGATCACTCAGATCTACAGATATGATTTTCCAAATCCCCTCTCTGGTGATGCTAATGTGTTTTTCTTCTCATTCTGACTGATCAGCAAAATATGTGGCTGGAAGGACTACGTGGAAGTAATTTCTTTGATGCTAGCAGAATTGAGAAAATATTCCTCCAGATATACATATCCCCATCTCTCCATCCCTGCCACCTGCCACTCAGCTACAGGTAGAGGACATCACAGCAACGGAGGGAAGGAGCAGTGAAGGCAGACTATGGTGGGGGGAGAAGGGAAGAAGGGCTAAAACAAAGAAACCCAGAGAGAGAAAAAAAAGAGAATATAGTATTTTGCTCAAACCACTGCTATTAAACCAAGACTCTTTGATACGCACAGGGTCAGATTAAGGTAAAAAATAGGTGAAAAGTCAGGGACATATGAAGCTGACAAGTAGGTAAAATCGTCTCTGCCTTCCTTTAATTTCTCTTCCTCTTACTTCTCTTCATACACCTCACTACCAAACACTAGCAGGAAGGGTGCCAAAGGGTATTCCTCGACCCTAGTACTCCAGAGACTCCTGTAAATCAAACACCCCATTCTGCTGCCCCTATAATTGCCAGCTTCATAAATAAAGAGCTCTTCCTCTTTGAGATCTACCACACTATACCTAACTGCAAGGTATCCTCCGGCTAGCTCTTATGATAAAACACTGGGAATTATAATGCTAATGGTCTTCAGAGAACCATTCTTCCAGCCTCTCCATTTGCAACCTGACCTAGTGCGATCTAAAGCTGGCTAAACTGCCTGCAAGCCACACTGCAAACAGGGCCACTTAACCACGTGTTCAGGGGCTTCTGGATCTATCCTGATGATCCTGCCTAGGAAACCAACACAGAGCATCAAATAACTGCATCTGCTTGGATGATTTCCTCCTCTTCGTGGCAACAGCCTCCAAACTTCACATTATTTTCTTCCACATAGACTGCAAAGAGTTTCGCTCTCAGATCATCACCTGCAGTTTCTATCTTCAGAAGAAGCAAAAGATATCCTAGAAAAATCAATGTAAACTGAAGCTCCTTCACTGATTGATCATGGCCTCCGAAAGAGACCAAGATAAAATGTACCTGTTCCCATAACAGATCTCTTGAAGACTCTCTTAAATAATATACACAAAGCACTTAGCACAAGAGAATTTTTTTAAATGTTAGTTTTCTTTCCTTTCCCACCTAATTGCTAGACCACATTCCACGGTCTTAGCCTTTCTCACCCGTTTTTTGGCCATGAGATACTAGACAACCTCTCCTCCTGTCTAAAAGCCTGACCTAACAAAACCAAGAAATGATGGAAAAACATTAACAAAACGATGTTTATGTAACATGTAGACGGCTGCAGGGGTAAAGTGTAAGGGTAGCTTTTTTCCCTTTCTTTTCCCCCTCTAGTGAACAAGAACTTTACAAATACACGATAGTACTATTCCATAAAAGCTCACCTCTGCCCAAATAAACTAATTATGGCCACAGGTAATCAAATCTGAAAACTTCTTAATCCAAAGAAATGGTTCTTTTCTTCCAAATAACTGCATTATACAAACCATAAACAGACTGTTCTGGGAATTTAAAAAAATTTAAATAAAATTCAATTTTTCTTTGCCCAAATCAACATATTATGAGAAATAAGGCAAGATCAACAACCTATGAGTTTATGAACAATAATAAAGCAAAACCCCATATGAACAAAAATATAATCAGCCCAACTAGAGTACAGGCCCTGCTTCACCCAAGATCTTTTCAGGTCTACCAAATCAGCGGCTAGTGCGACACCACCCCCACACCGGCCTTGAGCATTATCAGAGGCCTCTTAGTCCCCGGATGTTCCCTGTCTTCAAAATAACGAAGGCTGCTGCAGGACATCAGCACTTCCACACGGCTTGCCAGCTTGCAAGGAACCCATTCTTCTTCCTCACAAAGCCCCATGGACCAGAGAAACAGAAGCCTCCTCACCAACCCCACAAGACAGTCCAACAGTCCATAGACTGATGTGCCCTCACTTCCCAGACTCCAGCTATCCCACTGCCTACCTGGCCACTGTCCAGGGCTCAGACTGCTTAAGAAAGTCACCAAACCCCTAGGTCCTGGCCAACCACAGTCAGATTTGTCAACCACACCCTTCCTGATGCTCAGTGATGTAGAGTTCTGACCTCACAGCCGTCCAAGCACTTTCCACAGCATTTCTTCTTGACTCTCCATTTCTTTTTTGTTGTTGGTTTGGTTTGGTTTTGTTGAGACAGGGTCTCGCTATGTAATTCAGGCTGGTCCTAAACTCACCATGTAGTCCAGCTTGGCCTTGAATTCACAGTGATCTTCCTACCTCAGCCTCCTAAGTACTGAGATTTAAATACGTACCACCACACCCAGCAACCCTCCATTTCTCAAGCACCCAACTGAGTCTTTTCTTCAAGGGCAGAAGCCCATCCTTAGTTTGATGCAGAAAACTGAAGACATATAAAGGAAGCTTCTTCAGTTTCCATCTATATCTTTCCTGTCTCCATGTTCCTCTCCAGACTGTTTCTAATTTCTAAGGTTCATCCCACTCTTGAGGCCAAGGCTTTTCCATCTGCCACCAAAATAATTTTGCCCCATCAGTGATCTCTCTGAGATTTAAAATCTCACTGCCAACACTGACTCCTTTCACTTTCTTTTCCTTCTGCCTTCCAAAACACACACACACACACACACGTGCGCACGTGCAAGCTCTCTCCAAGCAGTGACAGTGACCGCCCTTGGGAAGCCTTTCCTTCAGCCCCACACCTGTCTGGGGGAAGGGGATCTTCCTACACCATAAGCCCAGGCAGGAAGCTCTGTCATGCACACTACAGTTTCCCCAACCTCAAGCACTATACCAAAAGGCTGGGGGTTCAACAAATGGAACACTAAGTACACTAGCTCTTTATGTGACTCTCTGAAACCACCACGTTAGCTCTCCTCTTCCATTTGCTCTCAAACTCCTCAAACACAGTTACATCCCAAGAATCGCTTCCTATCTCCTAGCACAGCTGCTGGCTGGACTCAGGGACAGATTCACAGGTTGTACTTATTTTTACAGGCTTCCACCAATGGCCTTGCCAGGTCCCCTCCTCGTCTCCTGTTGTATGCCCATCACCAGCATCTCGTTATTCCCTGACGCACACTGGCCTTTCCACAAGTGCTGTACTCTCGCTCTCAGGTGTTGTGTAAGTCATCCCCCTCCACTCCTGCTTCCTACCTCGTCTTCTTCTCTACCTGCTTAAATGCTCCCTCCCTTCAAGTTACATACTAAAATTATTATCTCCGATACTCTGACAAAACTAAGAATGCAATAGGTCTAGCAAAGGGCCCCTCATTCCAGCCTCAAGCCAGCCCTTGAGAGTTATTACAAGCTCTGGTTAGTCCTAACCTTGGAGATGGCCTGACCTATCTTAGCCAGCAGGGTGAGGCCCTTGTTAGAGAAAGGAGAAGTCAGAGCTACACAGGTTCTCTGAACAAAAGCCAAATCCTTGGAATTAAGTCTGAGACTTGTGTAGGAAGCTGGCTTGCCATCATCCCTACTCAGTCTAAGTTTTTCACCTCAGCCATTCTGGGAGCTGACCTTTGAGAGCTGAGGCTGTGCCACTCTGTTAAGTGCTCTTAATTAAACCTTGGAGAGAACAGGTGGATGTAGCACAGAAAGGGGAGGATAAGGGCCATGGGGTGAGCAGTAAGCATACAAATACTTGTTAGAAAGAGGATGCCCAACAGCTGCTCTCCGTCACCACCCAAATCCACATTGCAAACTGGACCCTGGCCCTCTGCATCCAGGTAATGAAGGCCAAAACCCGGGCAGGATGCTCTGGTGCCAGCACTGAGCTCAGCCAGCTGGCTGCAAAGTGGCCTCAATCTTGGCCATAGATGTCAGGAGGTCACAGGCCTTTCTCCCCAGGGCTGCCCCTGCTCCCCCAGGGGCCTGTGGGATTTGCCTGCTGAGGCACAACCTCAGGCATCCTGGGAGACTAATGAAAAAGCCTCATTAGATGAGAACCGTGATCTCTCTGAGATGAACACATCAAAGCCGTCTTCATGGAGCCTCTTGGAGCCGTCTTATATTCCAACTCGCCATCCTTTCTTCTCCCAGCACAGAGCACTATAATTTTCCAGTCTCAACAAACCTGACATCCTGTCCTCCCCCAACAAACATATACTACCAAGGATCAAAGGGAACATTCTGGCTGAGAATGTGGTTAACAAAGGCTGAGGAACTGACAGTAATGGGAGGAAAAGGGCCAGAAGGTACATGCTGTGATCAAAAAATACAATGAATGTTTAAATTTTCAAAATGTATTACAGTAAGACACACTGTTGTTAATCCTCCTCAAAATACTCCCTCTTACTTTGAACACACTTATCCCATCTTTTTGCCACTGTCTGAAGCAGTTCTGGAAGTCTGTGTCATTAGTTGCACTGTCATTGCTGCCTTGATGTCATCAATTCAAAACATTTACCTTTCATATCACTTTGACTTTGGGGAGGAGTCAGAAGTTGCACATTGCCAGATCTGGTGAATAAGGTGGTTAAGACATCTGTCATGTTTTTACAAGCCCGCCTCTCCACTGGACGGACCTTAGTAGCAGCATTTCCTGTGTTTTTGATCACACCAAGTAAAGACACTTGCAAAGGAGGATTGCTTCAAAAAGTTGCAGGAACATTCAGGCATGGTAGCACACACCTTTAAACCCAGCACTTGGGAGGCTGAAGCAAGAGAATCACTTCAAGCTCAGGCCAGCCTAGGCTACAAAGTGAGTTAAAGGTCAACCTGAGCTACAACCTGAGACCCTGTCTCAAGAAACCAAAACGAGAAAGTAGCAAGAACAATGGGGTAAGTGTGTTCTAAAGGAAGGGGATATTTTGAGGGGATTAGTGGCAATGTATTTTTAAGATAATTTTTTTTTGTTTATTAACATTTATCATATACAGTGGTGCCTCAGTTTACGAACTGGTTTTATGATTTTTGGGGAAGATGGCTACACTTGTGCTTGTATGGGAAAGATGGCCATGCTTGTCACCTGAGAGTATGGGAACAGATGTACAATTCTGCCAAGCACTTTTTGTGAACCAAACTGTTTACAAACAGAACCATTCATTAATCGAGGATGTTGTATTTTGATTGCACTACATATAGGTAGAAGAACAAATGCAGTTCTCGGAGAATCTCCAGAAGACTTGAAAAGCTTTAAACTAGAAAAGAAAAGCACTGTGCAGGAGAAGCATCAAAGATAAGGTCTGTATTAAACACCTCATCCTGAAAAGTTGCTATAGCTAACAACTCAAATCCAAAACTGGAGGTAGACCACCACAAAACTACAGTGCTTCTTCCATCCAGCCCTGTACCATCTTTCTAGCACTATGCTTGAGCCAGAGTACAGATCATCCCACAGTCACTCCTGAGCACTATCCTCAGGCCCTTCCCTCCCACTGTCCCACTTTGATGAGCTACAAGGACTTATGTATGAACTTCCCTCAAATATCAACTCCATTCCCAGTGCTGCTCACAACCTCCAGCAGGCTGTGGGTGTCCAAGTGTGAAGAACGTCATAGGAAGGGTAATACCTATGTGACTCGTAAGAGAACCCCTCCCGGCTGGGGAAGTATAGTCATTTGCTTCTTAACCACAAAGCTGGGAAGTGGTAGAAAGTCCTGGGAGTTTTTCCCCTAGTCTCACCTCAGCTGGAACTTGTAATATACAGTAATGCCTTGTGTGTTGGTTTGGGGCTTATCTTAAAGTGAGAACAATATAATACAGGACACATATTTTACAAGATTATTTATAATAGTCACCCAAAGAATGATATACAAGAGAGTACAGAGTCATTTTTGTACTAGCAGAAATGAAGATAACTTTATATTATACAGC